>CM038677.1:290262346-290577677 GCA_021605205.1 Aegilops longissima
TATGTTGATCATATCTACTATATGATTCATGTTCACCTTTCGGTCTCCGTTCCGAGGCCATGTCTGTACATGCTAGGCTCGCCAAGTTTTATCCGAGTATTCCACATGTGCAGAATCGCCTTGCACCTGCTATGTGAACGTAGCCTATCACACCACCATCACCGTGGTGTCTCAAAGACGAAGAACTTTCACAAAGGTGCATACTGTGGAAAACACTTATACCTTGAAATTTAGTTAAGGGATAATCTTATAATGCTACCACAGACTTAAGCAAAATAAGATGCATAAAAGATAAACATCACATGCAATCAAAATATGTGACATGATAGGCCATCATCATCTTGTGCCTTTGATCTCCATCTACAAAGCATCCGCCATGATCTCCATCATCACCATCTTGACACCTTAATCTCCATCGAAGGCCATGGTCATCCCACCAACTATTGCTTCTACAACTATCGCTAACGATAGTGATAAAGTAAAGCAATTACATGGCGCTTGCATTTTACAATAAAGCGACAACCATAAGGCTCTCGCCGCTGTCGATAACTTTTACAAAACGTGATCATCTCATACAACAACGTATATCACATCATGTCTTCACCATATCACATCACAACATGCTCCAAAAACAAGTTAGACGTCCTCTACTTTGTTGTTGCAAGTTTCACGTGGCTGTTACGGACTTCTAGTAAGAACCGTTTACCTACGCATCAAAACCACAATGGTGATTTATCAAGTTTGCTGTTTTAACCTTCAACAAGGACCAGCGCAGTCTAAATTCGATTCAACTAAAGTTGAGAAACATATACCCGCCAGCCACCTTTATGCAAAACTAGTTGCATGTCTATCTGGAACCGGTCTCATGAACGTGGTCATGTAAAGTTGGTCCGGCCACTTCCGTAACACCCCTGGACGTAACTTTCCATATTTGTAACTCCAACTCTTGCCATTTTCGCATTGTGATATGATATTCCTCCGTGGTTGGGTTTTTCTTCATTTTGCATTTTGTCCATGTCATGCATTTTATATCATGTCATCATGTGCATCGATTTGTAAACGTGTTCGCCTCATGATTCCGAGCATTTTTCCCGTTGTCCGCTTTTGCAATCCAAGCACTCCTATCTCCCCGGCGGCCCTTTTACGCTTTTTCCGTGAGCGGTACTAAACTTTCTCGAATGGACCGAGGTTTGTCAAGTGGCCTTGGTATACCACCGTAGACCACCGTCAATTTTCGGTCATTTGGAGCTCGTTTGGTACTCCAACGGTTAACCGTGACTCGCAAAGGCCCTTTTTGTTGCAGCCCAACACCCTTCAAAATGGTCCAATAACCCATCTAAGTCACTTCCATGCTCTCCGTCGCTCGATCACGATCGTGGCTAAAACTACACCTCATTTGGACTCTCCTAGCTCCCTCTATGCCTATTTAAACACCTCCCCTGTCCAAATCCGGTCCAACCCTAGCCTTCCCACTCCTCCGGACTAAAATTCACATACCGGACATCGCCCTTCCCCACTCCGCCATGGCCGCAATCCGCTTTCACGACGGGTCTGTGCATCTCTGGCCACAATGCGTTCGCCAAGGTCTCACTGGCCCCCTCGCCATGCTGGCTCAGGGCTGCTGCCGAGACTTCGAGAGGCTGGCCTGCGGGCTTCAGCCGCATTGCCGCCGCCACTGAGCCGCCTGCTGCTCTCATTTCCACTGGCTGTGCCACCGCTGGCCATAAGGCTCGCCTTGCGCTTGCTCCGGCCGCCGGACTCTGCCGCCTCGCCGGCGAGTTCCGGCGAGTCATTGCTTCTGATCGATCCGCCCGATCCGGATTTCAGATCCTGCTGACTTCTTCCCTCAAAAATTCATCTAAGTTTTATTCCGCTGATTATTTTGTGGCATTTTCAACAAATCATAACTCCGCACCCGTAGTCTGCTTTCTATGCTTAATATGTCAAAATGTTCGCTTCAAGAGTAGATCATTTCTTCTCATTGCATCATTTTCATTTGAGCTCATCTTGATGCCCAAATGCTGTTGGAAGAGGGCTATGTGATGTTAGTTTCGCTTCTTAATGTAACATGCACTTTTGTTATTTTTGCTATGATTGATGTGCACCCTATGAATTTGTGTCCTACATGTGTTTTGTAATATGCCATGCCATCTTTCCAGGGTGTATGCCATGTATTTTGTGATCTATGTGGTGACTAGCACAAGCATGCAAAGTAGGTGTCCCGATGTGCTGATTTCAGCCTGCTTTTGCGATATTTTGATGCCATGTTAACTTGATGCTACCGAGAGATCCATGCATATTTTGAGATACTTCAGAAGGATGTTTTATTCTACATGTCTTGCCCTATCCATCCATGCCTTTGTTTGCAATTATGGAGTGTCATAGCTTGAGTCAATCGAGCTCTACTTTTGCTATCAAATGTTTCCTGGCAGATTGTTTACATGTTATTCAATTTTGCCAAGGTTGTTGTGGTTGATCCGTATGCTATGATATTGTTCCTGCCATGTATGTCTTCTATGCCATGTCTTCTTGATGTATGTATGCTTAGTTTATCATGAAAGGCTCTGTAGTGAGTGCATCGAGCTCTTAAACATGCCTACTTGTTATCGTTTTGACATGCCATGTTGTGAATCATAACTAAACTTATGATATTGACATGGGTGTTACTATATTTTCTGATCCTTTTGGCTTATGGTCAGTAAGGGACTTTTGTTCTATGCTTGTTGAGAACGCCTTACAGGATCAAGCTTCACAACTCGAGAACATTGCGCAAGATGACCATACCTCGAAATCACTTCTATCTTTGCTATGCTAGTTGCTCTTTTTGCTATGCCTATGCACGATGCCTACCACTTGCTATATCATGCCACCCATATTGCCATGTCAGCCCCTAACCATCCTTTTCCTAGCAAACCGCTTGATTGGCTATGTTATCATTGTTCAAATTTCTCTTATAGCTGCTAGAAGCGTGAAGTCAAGTTTATTCCTTGTTGAACATGGAGATGTTGTTCCTTATTGGAACATGTTTACTTGTTAGGATATCACAATATATCTGCTATAATTAATGCACCTATATACTTGGTAAAGGGTGGAAGGCTCGGCCTTATGCCCGTGTTTCGCTTCCACTTTGCCACCCTAGTTTCCGCCATACCGTGTTATGTTCCTTGATTTCGCTGCCTTACACTGGTTGGGTGGTTTATGGGACCCCTTGACAGTTCGCTTTGAATAAGACTCTGCCCAAAGAAGGCCCAACTTTGGTTTTACCATTGCCACCTAAGCTTTTTTCCCTGGTTTTCGCGAGCCCGAGGGTCATCTTTATTTTAACCCCCCGACCAAGGTCCTTCGAAAGGCTGGCCCAAACGAGTAGATCAATGGGCTACCACGGGAAACTCGAGGCTTGGTTTTACTCGAGGATGTCTCATCCGGATGTGCCTCGAGAACGAGATATGTGCAGCTCCTATCGGGATTTGTTGCGACAATCGGGCGGCTTTGTCGGTCTTGTTTTATTGTCTCAAATGTCTTGTAGTCCGGATTCCGAGATTGATCGGGTCTTCCCGTAGAAGGATTATCCTTCGCTGACCGTGAGAGCTTATAATGGGCTGTTGGGACACCGCAGGTATTATCTTTCAAAGCCGTGCCGCGTTATGAGGCGTATGGGTTTGTTAATGTCCGTTGTAGAAAACCCGGTTGATCTTACTTAAAATACACATCAATCAGGTGTAACTCGGATGGTCTCTCTCGGCGGAGTCCGGAAGTGAACACGGTGTTGGAGTTATGTCCGACGAAGTAGTTCAGATCACTTCTTGATCGCTAATAGCTTCAATGACCGCGTTTTGCTCCTCTTCTCGCTTCTTTTGCAATGTAGCCACCATATATGCTAGTCGCTGTCGCAGCTCCACCTTACAACTCGTCCTTCCTATAAGCTTAAATAGTATTGATCTCATGGGTGAGATTGCCGAGTCCCCGTGACTCACTGATTCTACCAAAACAGTTGAAAGTGCCGATGATGCAAGCAGGTGACGAACCGAGCTCAAGTGGAGTTCGACGAGGAACATGGTCGTACTTATGTGTCTTTTCCTCGATGATCAGAGGGTGCTCAGCTTGGGACGATCGGGATCTATGTAGCATTTGGGGTATCTTTCTTTATTTTGGTTCCGTAGTCGGACCTTGAGTGTACTCAATGATGGATGTTTATTTATGTATTGTGTGAAGTGTAATCGTAAGCCAACCATGTATCTCTTTCCTTATGTATTACATGGTTGTGTGAAGATTACCTCACTTATGCACATTGCTTTCAATGGTTATGCTCTAAGTCGCTCTCGACATCGGGAGATATAGCCGCATCGAGGGCGCTATGTTGGTAATCGAGCCTTCCCACTTAGGAGCCCCCTACTTGATTGTTTGCCGTTGTTGAGTCTAGAATGGAAAATGTTTTGAGTCTTAGGATTTATATATCGGAGAGTAGGATTCTTTTACTCCCCTTTCCCTTCGCCCCGTGGGAGGTCTCCCGACGAGAAGTTTTGACTTTCCTCTCCTCAAATTTCACTAATTTTTTAGGATCACGGGTATCTTGGGATCGCTCCGATGGTTTTGTGACGAGAACATTGTTCTTGGTGCCTCCCGACATTTAGGGGTTGGGGTCCCGGGAGTTGAGCTCCGAGGTGTTGTCGCCACAATTTTATCGCTGCGCTCGAATACCTGAGTTTTACCGACATCAAATCTTTTTGTGCAGTTGTTGGTGAGATAACCCCGATAACCCAAAGATCGGGGTGAGTATTGCCATGACTTGTATAACGGATGTTTTTCAAGGTCGAGGTACCGATTTCAGGATTTCTTGGTTATGTGTTGACGGATGGATAACCTGGATCTAGGTATTGTTAGTTTGGGTGATATATTTTGTTCCCCCGATCCCCAACACCATTGCAAACCGAAAGTTTCGGAGTTTAAGGTGGAATTCTAGTAGCTTAAGGATTCCTTCCGAATGTATGATTTGAGATTGGGGTTCAGCTAGTGGTCCGCCCATCCATTTTCTTCGCACGCCTTAAAGAACCTTGGCTATGCTGATTGGGACGCCTTGTTTGTCATTCGTGACGGTTTAATTTGGCCCCCCACAACACTTTCGAAATTTATCATGTTTGTTCGCATTCTAGAACCTTTTTGTTTTGGGATATTCAGTTGTTTCAAACATGGTGATTTCATACCTTTATCTAAGTGGCTTCTCACCTTAATGGATGATGATTAACTTGGAATTCATTGTCATTTGTTCAATGTTTATTGTGAAGACTATATGTTGCAATTTCTTCCGTGATTCAACTTGATATTTGTCATCAAATGCTAACGGATGTCACCCTTAGGATGGCTCGCCAACGGCCTAATCCGGATCGGATGATGGGAGCCAACCCTCCACCTCCACCTCCGCCCGAGGTTCCAAGCTATCATGGCAGCCACCAATGCCAATGCTCAGATGATTTTGCACCCAAGACGCATCAAGGGCAAGGCAACAAGGAAATCAAGGTCAAGGCAACAACCAGCCACACTTTTACTTCCCGGGCCTCGCTAATCACCAAGTCTTTCTTTGTGTCGAGGCCAAAGACGATGGCTTAGTGGACATCCCAAAACATTTTGAATGTAGCAATGTCGACGAGGACTTTGTCAAGTTTGCATCGCTTCAACTCAAGGACCAAGTGCGAGTGGTACCAGAATACAAAGATTCCAGAGGAGGTCGGTCAACCGATGAGTTCCGCCAGATTTCGAGCTCACCACATTCAAAAGGTTGTTGAGAGCAAGCGGAGGAGTTCCCAATCTCAAGCAAGGCAACATGTCCCGGTACAATACAATATCCAGCCTGTAAACTCCCGCTTTGCAAGCAAGACGCCCCTGATGAAAAGAGTATGATCTATCAATTCAGAGGTGGTCTCAGAGAAGATCTCAATTAGCTCTTGTGCTTTTGGCCGTAAAAGTATGATGAATTCTACAACATGGCTCAAGCAAGAAGTGCCCACCAAATGTGAGGCTTCTAAGAAGAGAATCAGGATGCATCATTTCTTCTTCCTCTCAAGTGGCAGCTAAGCGAAGTTCTACCTTCCTCCTCCTCCGCCCCTTTTATCCCAAGAAGAACTCAGGTGGGTGGATCTTCCCACCCACCCAACCCAAGCTATCGAACAAGTCTAATTCTCAAGCTCCAAGGTCAAATGCCTTACCACCCCCCTCGAGGTGATTGCAACAAATGTCCAGAAAGGTCACTATGTAACAAGTGCTTCAACCAAAGGGCCCCCCCTCCTCCCCGTGAAATCTTCCAGAATGGGGTCAACATAATCCAAAGCATGCCAAGGTGAATATGATGAATGCAGCTCAAGAGGAATCTTCGATGTGATAATGGGTAATCTTCCCTTAATGATATTCCCGCAAAGTCTTATTTGATACTTGCATCGATTCTTTCATGTCATATCCTTTTGCATCAAGCACAATGTTGAACAGATTTTGTCCAAAGTTATGTTGTTTTCCAAGGCTTATGAATTTAGTTTGGTTGTTCGATGTCTCTATCAAGATGGGCGATTATAGATTTCTGCTAAACCAATTGTCCGGTGACTCGGATATTGATCTTATTCTCTAATGGAGGCTTTCAAAGACAAAGCTCAGCTTGATTGTGCTGCCGGGAAATTCAATTGACTCACTCTTCTAATGATGTGATCATCTATGCCGCGGATGAAACCATTCGTTGTTTTTCTCAATGAGAAGGGAATGGATGCTATCTCTCGATTCCAAATGCTTGTGAGTACCAAGATGTCTTTCCGAAGAGCTTCCGTTATGCCTCCTCATCGCCGCTTGAATTCTATTGATCTTGAGCCCGCATAACCCGCTTGCAAGCCGCCCATACAAGCTTGGACCTGATGAGTGAAGGAATTGAAGAAGCAACTCAAACAAGAGCGCTGGTTTGATCGACAAGTTCATCTCCTTGGGGTTGTGGTGTTCTTTTGTCCGAAGAAGGATGGCACGGACCATTTGGCCGACACCGCCCATTGAATAAGAAGACAATCAAGAACAAGTATCCACTTCCCAACATCAATGAGCTTTTCGAGCAACTCAAAGGTGCTAAAGTGTTCTCCAAGCTTGACCTTAATGGGTTATCATCATTCGGATTCGTGAACAAGATATTCCCAAGACAACATTGAACAAGTTTTGGTTCTTATGAATATCCGTCATGTCTTTCGGCCTTGTCAATGCTCCTCCAACATTCTCTGGATGATGAACTTCATCTTCAACCCCTACACCAATGAATTGCCTTGGTCTATCTTGATGATATTTTGGTCTTTCCAAGAATAAGAAGGATCATGCCAAACATTTTGCATTGGTGCTGACAAGCTTCGAGAGTATCAATTCTATGCTAAGTTCTCCAAATGTGAATTTTGGCTTGATGAAGTGCTTTATCTTGGTCATATCATCTCCGCTAAGGATCCAATTAATCCCAGAAGGTGTCCGCAATTGTGAATTGGGAACCTCCTCGGAATGTCAAGCAGTTCCGCGATTTTCTTGGTCTTGCAAGCTATTGCAAGATTCGTTGAGAACTTCTCCAAGATTGCAAAGCCTCTTTCCAACCTCCTCCGGAAGCATGTGAAGTATTCCGGTCTCCCGAGTGTGGCGTTGCTTTCAATACCTCAAAGAGAAACTCGTCACAGCTCGTCTTGACTCCTCCCGATGAATCCAAGCCATTAAGTTTTCGTGATGCCTCTTCAAGGTCTCGGTCTGTGTTAATGCAAGAGAAGAGAGTTGTGGCTTATACCTCTCGCCATTGAAGCCCAAAAAAGAACTACCCCACTCACGATCTTGAGTTGGCGTTGTCCATGCATTGATAACATGGAGACATCTTTGTTGGGAAAAAGGGACATTTTCACCGATCACAAGGTCTCAAGTACATCTTCACTCAGCCCAACCTCAACCTCGGACGATGGGTGAAATGATTCAAGAGTACAACCGTTTGAATATACCGCAAGGCCAATGTCATTCGATGCTTTGAGCGGAAGGCTTATAATTTTAATCCTCAAGCCCTTCCAACCGATCTATGTGAAGCTTTCCGCTGAATCTTCGTTGTTCCTCAAGGCTTTTTGCCAACCTCATAGTCTCCTACTTTGGAAGATCAAATTGGAGGCTCAACTTCGGATACCATGGGAAAAAGGTGAAACTGGTATCGAAAGGGCATTTCCAAGTACAAGTGCTTAATTGATGACAAAGATACTTTTTTCTTGAGGACCGGATTGTGGTTCCGGGTGATCGAAAAAGTCATTATGAACGAACAAATTGTCATCCATTCATCCCGGAAATTTAAGATTACCATGACCCAAGTCATATTGGTGGACCGAATGAAGCGAAAATTGCTCAATTGGAATGATGTGATGTCGCAGAAGAGGAAAGGAACACCAAAGACCAGCTGGTCTCCTCCAACCTCTTCTATTCCAATGGAAGGATCATATTGAAATGGACTTGGGACGGTTTCCTAAGTCCAAGCGTGGAAATGATGCTATCTTGTCATTGACAACTTACTAAAGTGGTCATTTTCTTCCTATCAAAGACTCCCAACGCCATCAACTTAAGAGATTATTCAAAAGATCTTCTTTCTGAGCACCCCTGTATTTTAAAAAAGAGGGAAGACTAAACAAGTCAATCAAATTTCCAAAGTGAAGTGGTCACACCATTCCAGGGAAAGCCACCGGGAGGGGATCACCCCTAAATCCGGAGTTTTTCCCAGACTGGGACGGACCTTTTAGTGGTGGGTGTTGTAACACCCGGGGTAATTTCCATATTTGTAACTCCAACTCTTGCCATTTTCATTGTGATATGATTTCCCTCCGTGGTTGGGTTTTTTTTCATTTTATTTTGTCCATGTCATGCATTTTATATCATGTCATCATGTGCATCGATTTGCATATGTTCCCCCATGATTCCGGCATTTTCCCGTGTCCGTTTTGCAATCCGACTTATCTCCCGCGCCCCTTTTTTTTCCGGGGGTACTAAACCTTTCGGAATGGACCGAGGTTTGTCAAGTGGTTGGTATACCACCGTGACCACCGGTCAATTTGGTCATTTGGAGCTGTTTGGTACCCAACGGTTAACCACTTCGAAGGCCTCTTTTGTTGCAGCCCAAAACCCCTTAAAAGTCCAATAACCCATCTGTCACTTCCATGCTCTCCGCGTCGATCACGATCGTTGCGAAAACTACACCTCATTTGGACTCTCCTAGCCCCATGCCTATTTAAACACCTCCCCTCCAAAACCGGTAACCAACCCTTTCCCCCTTCCCCCACTAAATTCCCCCCGACACACGCCCCACCCGGCCCCGGCCCAATCCGTTGCCACGGGTTTGGCCCTTCCCCCCCGGGGTTCGCCCGGGGTCGCGGGCCCCCGCCTTCGCCCACTCAAGGCTTTCGGGTTCGCCGCCGGCCGGTGGCCCTGCCCCCACCAGCCCGGGCCGGCCGGGCGCCCTTTGCCGCTTTCCCGGCCACCGCTTGCCCGGCCCCGCGCCCCGGCGCCCCTCCGGCCGGGACCCCCCCTCCCTCCTCCCCCGGCTTTGGGCCCGCCTGATCGATCCGGCCCATCCGGATCTAATCCTGACTTCTTCCCCCAAAATTCTCTAAGTTTTATTCCATGATTATTTGTGGCATTTTCAACGCACATAACTTGCACGTAGTCCTTTTGCGGTAATATGTCAAAATGTTCGCCTCAAAGTAGATCATTTCATCTCATTGCATCATTTTCATTTGAGCTCATCTTGATGCCCGAAATGCTGTTGAAGAGGGCTATGTGATGTTAGTTTCCTTTTAACAAACTGCACTTTTGTTATTTTTGCTATGATTGATGTGTGCACCCTATGAATTTGAGTCCACATGTGTTTTGTAAATATGCCATCTTTCCGGGGTGTATGCCATGTATTTTTGTGATCTATGGTGACTAGCACAAGCATGCAAAGTAGGTGTCCTGATGTTGCTGATTTCACCTGTTTTTATATTTTGATGCCATGTTAACTTGATGCTCCGAGAGATCCATGCATATTTTGAGATACTTCAGAAGGATGTTTTGCAATGTTTGCTCTATCCATCCATGCCTTTGTTTGCAATTATGGAGTGCCATAGCTTGAGTCAATCGAGCTCTACTTTTGCTATCAAATGTTTCGGCAGATTGTTTACATGTTATTCAATTTTGCCAAGGTTGTTGTGGTTGATCCGTATGCTATGATTTGTTCTTGCCATGTATGTCTTCTATGCCATGTCTTTTGATGTATTATGCAGTTTATCATGAAAGGCTCTGAGTGAGTGCATTGGCTTTCATGCCTACTTGTTATCAGTTTTGACATGCCATGTTTGAATCTTTAAAAACTTTTATATTGACATGGGTGTTACTATTTTTCTGATCCTTTTTGGCTTATGGTCGGGACTTTTGTTCTATGCTTTGAGTAGATTCATGCCATGCCTTGTTTTTATTATAAGTTCCTGTAGCATGTATTTTCTTCAACATTGCTACCGATGCTGTTTTTGCCATGTCCGCCTGATATTTTTGCACTTTTGCCATGCTTGTTTGAACCTGTTATGATGTGATTTAGCCGTAGCTCAGTGTTCATCTTTTGTCAAGCATCTTGGTAGATCACGCCATATACTTTTTGGTACGTTTGGGTGCAGTAGCAATTTCTTGTTGCTTGCTAATGGCATCATGTGTTAATGGGATTTGTGCCATTCTTGTTTTGCTTTCATTTGCAAACCGGCATCCGATTCCGTGATCTTTATATCGATTTCAACCAAATCATCTCATTTTCCAGGGCATACTTGGTTTGCGTTGATGCCTGGTTCATCATTTTCCTTCCGGGCCTTACGCATTGCATATCACATCTCGCATATCATGTCATGTTTTGCATCATGGTTTTGTGCATTACCGGATTTATTGGGTTCCTTTGTTTGTGTTCTTGCTTTGGGTAGGCGGAGCGAGTCGGAACGAGGAACCTGTTGAAAGCTTACGAGGATCAAGCTTTCACAACTCGAGAACATTGGCAAGATGACCATACCCCGAAATCACTTCTATCTTTGCTTGCTAGTTGCTCGCTTTTGCTATGCCTATGCTATGATGCCTACCACTTGCTTATCATGCCACCCATATTGCCATGTCAGCCCCTAACCATCCTTTCCTAGCAAACCTGATTGGCTATGTTACCCTTTGCTCCCCTCTTATAGCTGCCTAGTTGGTGAAGTGAAGTTTGTTCCTTGTTGAACATGGAGATGTTGTTCCTTTTGGAACATGTTTACTTGTTGGGATATCACAATATATTGCTATAATTAATGCATCTATATACTTGGTAAAGGGTGGAAGGCTCGGCCTTATGCCCCGTGTTTTGTTCCCTTGCCACCCAAAATTCCCAAAAAAAAAACCCCCCCCCCCAAATTTTTCCTTTGGGGCCAAAAACCCCCCGGGGGTTTCCCCCCCCCCGGGGGGGCCCCCCCCCCCGGAGTTCCCCCCAAAAAGGCCCTTTGGGTTTGGGGGGGGGCCCCCCCCCAACCCTTTTTTTTTGGTTTCCCCCTGGGGTTTTTTTTTTTTGGGGCCCTTTTTTTAAAATTTTTTCCCCCCTTTGGGGTTAAGCCCTTTTCCCCTTCCGTTTTTTTCCCCCCCTTTTTTTCCCTTTTTCCCCCCCTTTTTTTTTTTTTTTTTTTGGGGGGGCCCTTTCTCCCCCAAAAATTTAAAAATTTTTTGGAAAAAAAATTTTTCCAAAACCCCCCTTTTTTCTTTGGCCCCCTTTGGGAAAATCCCTTTAAATTTTTTTTTTTTCCCTTTTTTCCCAAACCCCTTTTTATTTTTTTAAATTTTTAAAAATTTTCCCTTTTTTTAAACCCTTTCCAGGGGGGGTTTTTTTTTCCCCTTTGGGTTACCCCCCAAAGGCCAAAAGGGGGTTCCTTTTTGGGGGGTTTTCCCCCTTTTTTTAAAAGGGGGGTTTTTTGGCCCAACCGGGGGAAATTTTTTTTGGGGGGTTTTTCCCCAAGGGGGAACCCCCCCGGGGGGCCCCCCCCCTTTTTTAAAAAAATTTTTTTCCAATTTGGTTTTAAATTTTTAAAAATTTTTTTTTTAAAAATTGTTTCCCTTTTAAAAATTTTTTAAGGTTTTTTTTTTTTTGGGAAATTGTTTTTTTTTTTCCCCTTTTTTATTTTTAATTTTTAAAAGGGGGTTTTGGTTTGGAAATTTTTAAAACCAGATTTCCCTTTTTTTTTTGGAATTTTAAAAAACCTTTAACCTGGGTTTTTTTTTTCCCGGTTTTTAAAGGGAATTTTTTTTTTGGGTTTCAATTTTGGTTTTTTTGGGTTTTTTAAAATTTTTTTTTCCGTTTTTAAAAGGGGTTTTTTTCCCCTTTTTTTTTTTTGTTTTTTTAAATTTTTTAAAAGGGGTTTTCCTTTTAATTTTTTTTAAAAGGAAAAATTTTTTTTTTTTTTTTTAAAAGGGTTTTTTTTTTTTTTTTTGGGGGTTTTTTTTTTCCTTTCTTTTTTTTAAAAGGGTTATTAATTTTTTTTTTTTTTAAAAAAATTTTTTTTTTTTTTTCCCAAATTGGTTTTTTTTTCCCCCCAAGCCCTTTTGGCCCCCGATATTTTTTTTTTTTTTTTTAACCGTTTTTTTGGGTTTTTGTTTTTTCCTTTTTAAAAATTTGGGGGGAAAAAAAATTTTTTGGGGGGTTTTAAACCCCTTTTGGGGAAAAAAATTTCCCTTTTTTTTGCTTTTTTTCCCCCCTTTTATTTTCCCCCCAAAAAACCCTTTTTTCAAAATTTTTTTTTTCCCCTTTTTCCCGGGGCCCCCAAAAATTTTTAAAAAATTTTTTTTTTTTTTTCCAACCTTTTTTGGGGTTTTGGTTTTTTTTGGGTTAACCGGGAGGGTTTTTTGGGCCCCTTTTTTTGGGGGGTTTTTTAAAAATTTAAGAAATTTTTTTTTTTTTTTCCCCCCCCCCCCTTGTTTTTTCCCCCCTTTCCAAGGCCCCCATTTTTTTTTTTTCCCCCCTTTTTTTGGGGTTGAAGTTTGTTTTTAAACCAATTGTCCTTGGTGACTCGGATATTGATCTTATTCTCGAATGGATGGCTTTCTCAGCACAAAGCTCAGCTTGATTGTGCTGCCAGTGGAAATTCAATTGACTCACTCTTCTAATGATGTGATCATCTATGCCGCTCGTGATGAAACCATTCGGTTGTTTTCTCTCAATGAGAAGGGCGAATTGGATGCTATCTCTCGATTCGATCGCTTGTGAGTACCAAGATGTCTTTCCGTAAGAGCTTCCGGTATGCCTCCTCATCGCCAGCTTGAATTCGTTATCGATCTTGAGCCCGCATCGAACCCGCTTGCAAGCGCCCATACAAGCTTGGACCTGATGAGCTGAAGGAATTGAAGAAGCAGCTCGATGAACAAGAGCGTCTGGTTTGATCGGACCGAGTTCATCTCCTTGGGGTTGTGGTGTTCTTTTGTCCGAAGAAGGATGGCACGGACCGACTTTGCGCCGATTACCGCCCATTGAATAAGAAGACAATCAAGAACAAGTATCCACTTCCCAACATCAATGAGCTTTTCGAGCAACTCAAAGGTGCTAAAGTGTTCTCAAGCTTGACCTTCGTATGGGTTATCATCAGATTCGCATTCGTGAACAAGATATTCCCAAGACAACATTCGTAACAAGCTTTGGTTCTTATGAATATACTGTCATGTCTTTCGCCTTGTCAATGCTCCTCCAACATTCTCTCGGATGATGAACTTCATCTTCAACCCCTACACCAATGAATTCGTCTTGGTCTATCTTGATGATATTTTGGTCTTCTCCAAGAATAAGAAGGATCATGCCAAACATTTGCGATTGGTGCTAGACAAGCTCAGAGAGTATCAATTCTATGCTAAGTTCTCCAAATGTGAATTTTGGCTTGATGAAGTGCTTTATCTTGGTCATATCATCTCCGCCAAGGGCATCGCAGTTAATCCCGAGAAGGTGTCCGCAATTGTGAATTGGGAACCTCCTCAGAATGTCAAGCAGCTCCGCAGTTTTCTTGGTCTTGCAAGCTATTGCCGAAGATTCGTTGAGAACTTCTCCAAGATTGCAAAGCCTCTTTCCAACCTCCTCCAGAAGCATGTGAAGTATGTCTGGTCTCCTGAGTGTGACGTTGCTTTCAATACCCTCAAAGAGAAACTCGTCACAGCTCCTGTCTTGACTCCTCCTGATGAATCCAAGCCATTCGAAGTTTTCTGTGATGCTTCTCTTCAAGGTCTCGGTGTTGTGTTAATGCAAGAGAAGAGAGTTGTGGCTTATACCTCTCGCCAGTTGAAGCCCAATGAAAAGAACTACCCCACTCACGATCTTGAGTTGGCGGCAGTTGTCCATGCATTGATAACATGGAGACATCTCTTGTTGGGAAGGAAAGTGGACATTTTCACCGATCACAAGAGTCTCAAGTACATCTTCACTCAGCCCAACCTCAACCTCAGGCAGACTCGATGGGTCAAAATGATTCAAGAGTACAACCCAAGTATTGAATATACTCCGGGCAAGGCCAATGTCATTGCAGATGCTTTGAGCAGGAAGGCTTACTGTAACAGTTCAATCCTAAAGCCCTTCCAACCGGATCTATGTGAAGCTTTCCGCAAGCTGAATCTTCAAGTTGTTCCTCAAGGCTTTCTTGCCAACCTCATAGTCTCTCCTACTTTGGAAGATCAGATTCGTGAGGCTCAACTTCTGGATACCATGGTGAAAAAGGTGAAACATGGTATCGACAAGGGCATTTCCAAGTACAAGTGCTTCCACATTGATGACAAAGATACTCTTTTCTTCGAGGACCGGATTGTGGTTCCTAAGGGTGATATGAGAAAAGTCATTATGAACGAGGCACATAATTCGCTTCTATCCATTCATCTTGGAAGTACGAAGATGTACCATGACCTCAAGCAGTCATATTGGTGGACTCGAATGAAGCGAGAAATTGCTCAATTCGTGAATGAGTGTGATGTCTGCAGAAGAGTGAAAGGTAACACCAAAGACCAGCTGGTCTCCTCCAACCTCTTGCTATTCCAGAATGGAAGTTTGATCATATTGAAATGGACTTCGTGACTGGATTTCCTAAGTCCAAGCGTGGAAATGATGCTATCTTCGTTGTCATTGACAAGCTTACTAAAGTGGCTCATTTTCTTCCTATCAAAGAATCCATCACAGCAGCTCGGTTGGCGAGCTATACACCTCGAGGATTGTCTCCTTGCACGGCATTCCACAAGTGATCTCTTGAGACCGTGGCAGCATCTTTACCTCCAAGTTTTGGGATTCTTTTCGTAAGGCCATGGGCACCAACATTCGTTTCAAAGACAACTTTCCATCCTCAAACAAGTGGCCAAGTCGAGCGAGTTAATCAAATCCTTGAAGATATGCTCAGGGCTTGTGTCATTTGAAGTGGGAAGATTGTCTTCCATATGCCGAGTTCTCCTACAACAACAGCTTTCAAGCGAGTTCGGGCAAGGCCCCATTCGAAATTCTCTATGGCAGAAAGTGCCGTACTCCTCTCAATTGGTCTGAGACAGGTGAACGCCAACTTCTTGGCAATGACTTGATCACAGAAGCAGAAGAAATGTGCAAAGTCATTCGTGAGAATCTCAAAGCCGCGCAATCGCGCCAGAAGAGCTATTATGATGATAAGCACCGTGATGTGGCTTTTGAAATCGGAGACCATGTCTACCTCCGCGTCTCTCCAATGAAAGGCACTCGTCGCTTCGGTATCAAAGGGAAGCTTGCCCCTAGATACGTGGGTCCTTTCAAGATCATTGGAAAAAGAGGCGATCTCGCCTATCAACTTGAGCTCCCGTCCAACTTCGCGAATGTGCATGATGTGTTTCACGTGTCACAGCTTCACAAGTGCTTCAAGACTCCTGAACGCACTATCAACTTCGAAGAGATTGACCTTCAAGAAGATCTCTCTTATCATGAGCACCCCGTTGCTATTCTTGAAGAAACCGAGCGCAAGACTCGCAACAAGTCAATCAAATTCCTGAAAGTGAAGTGGTCACACCATTCCGACCGAGAAGCCACCTGGGAGCGCGAGGATCACCTCCGTTCCGAATATCCGGAGTTCTTTCAGTCCTAGATCTCGGGACGAGATCCTCTTGTAGTGGTGGAGTGTTGTAACACCCCGGACGTAACTTTCCATATTTGTAACTCCAACTCTTGCCATTTTCGCATTGTGATATGATATTCCCTCCGTGGTTGGGTTTTTCTTCATTTTTCATTTTGTCCATGTCATGCTTTTTATATCATGTCATCATGTGCATCGCATTTGCATACGTGTTCGCCTCATGATTCCGAGCATTTTTCCGTTGTCCGCTTTTGCAATCCGCACTCCTATCTCCCCGCGCCCCTTTTACGTTTTTCCGTGAGCGGTACTAAACTTTCTCGGAATGGACCGAGGTTTGTCAAGTGGCCTTGGTATACCACCGTAGACCACCGGTCAATTTCGGTCATTTGGAGCTCGTTTGGTACTCAACGGTTAACCGCACTCTCGCAAAGGCCTCTTTTAAGTTGCAGCCCAACACCCTTCAAAATAGTCCAATAACCCATCTAAGTCACTTCCATGCTCTCCGTCGTTCGATCACGATCGTGTGGTAAAACTACACCTCATTTGGACTCTCCTAGCTCCTCTATGCCTATTTAAACACCTCCCCGTCCAAATCCGGGTCCAACCCTAGCCTTCCCTACCTCGCGCCGGACTAAAATTCCGCGCCGCCGGACACGTCGCCCCACCCGCCCGCCGCCGCGGCCAATCCGGCCTTGCCACGTGGCCCGCCCGCCTGCCTCCGCCGCCAGCCCGCCCAGCCAGCTGGGCCCTCCCGGCCGGTCGCCGCCACGCTCGCCAGGCGGCGCCCGAGCCAGCGCCAGGCGCCTCGCCGCCCGGCCCGGCCGCCAGCCTGCCGCCGCCCGCACCGGCCAGCTCCGCCGCCCGCCGCCGGCCGGCGCGCCGCCCGCCTCCCACGGCCGTCGCCGCCCGCGCCAGCGGCCTGTCCCGCGCCACCGCCCGCTCCCGGCGGCGGACCCGGCCGCCTCCTCCTCCTCGCCTCCTCGCTCCGGCGAGCTCCGCGACCGCCGCCGCCCGTCGCCTGATCGGATCCGGCCCGATCCGGATCTCAGATCCCGTTGACTTCTTCCCCCCCTCAAAAATTCATCTAAGTTTTATTCCGTTGATTATTTTGTGGAATTTTCAACGCACCATAACTCTGCACCCGTAGCTCCGTTTCGTGCGTGTAATATGTCAAAATGTACGTCTCAAAGAGTAGATCATTTCTTCTCATTGCATCATTTTCATTTGAGCTCATCTTGATTCCCGAAATGCTGTTGGAAGAGGGCTATGTGATGTTAGTTTCTGTTTCTTAACAAAACATGCACTTTTGTTATTTTTGCTATGATTGATGTGTGCACCCTATGAATTTGAGTCCTACATGTGTTTTGTAATATGCCATGCCATCTTTCCAGGGGTGTATGCCATGTATTTTTGTGATCTATGTGGTGACTAGCACAAGCATGCAAAGTAGGTGTCCTGATGTGGCTGATTTCAGCTCTGTTTTGCTGATATTTTGATGCCATGTTAACTTGATGCTACCGAGAGATCCATGCATATTTTGAGATACTTCAGTAAGGATGTTTTGTTCTACATGTCTTGCTCTATCCATCCATGCCTTTGTTTGCAATTATGGAGTGCCATAGCTTGAGTCAATCGAGCTCTACTTTTGCTATCAAATGTTTCTGGCAGATTGTTTACATGTTATTCAATTTTTCCAAGGTTGTTGTGGTTGATCCGTGTATGCTATGATATTGTTCCTGCCATGTATGTCTTCTATGCCATGTCTTCTTGATGTATGCATGCTTAGTTTATCATGAAAGGCTCTGTAGTGAGTGCATTGAGCTCTTAAACATGCCTACTTGTTATCAGTTTTGACATGCCATGTTGCTGAATCTGTTAACTAAACTTGCGATATTGACATGGGTGTTACTATATTTTCTGATCCTTTTGGCTTATGGTCAGTAAGGGACTTTTGTTCTATGCTTTGAGTAGATTCATGCCATGCCTTGTTTTGCTATTATAAGTTCCTGTAGCATGTAGTTTTCTTGCTCTGAACATTGCTACCGATGCTGTTTTTGCCATGTCCAGCTGATATTTTTGCACTTTTGCCATGCTTGTTTGAACCTGTTATGATGTGATTTAGCCGTAGCTCAGTGTTCATCTTTTGTCAAGCATCTTGTGTAGATCACTGCCATATACTTTGTTGGTACGTTTGGGTGCAGTAGCTTAATTTCTTGTTGCTTGCTAAGTGGCATCATGTGTTAATGGCAGATTTGTGCCATTCTTGTTTTGCTTGTCATTTGCAAACCGTGCATCCGATTCGGTGATCTTTATATCGATTTCAACCGAAATCATCTCATCTTTCAGTGGCATACTTGGTTTGCCAAGTTGATGCCTGGTTCATCATTTTCCTTCCGAGCGCACATACGCATTGCATATCACATCTCGCATATCATGTCATGTTTTGCATCATGTTGACTTGTGCATTGCACCGTGATTTATTGTGGTTCCTTTGTTTGTGTTCTTGCTTTGGGTAGAGCCGGAGACGAGTGCGTGAGCGAGGAACCTGTTGAGAACGCTTACGAGGATCAAGCTTTCGACAACTCGAGAACATTGCAGCAAGATGACCATACCCTCGAAATCACTTCTATCTTTGCTATGCTAGTTGCTCGCTCTTTTGCTATGCCTATGCTATGATGCCTACCACTTGCTATATCATGCCACCCATATTGCCATGTCAGCCCTAACCATCCTTTCCTAGCAAACCGTTGATTGGCTATGTTACCGCTTGCTCAGCCCTCTTATAGCGTTGCTAGTTGCAGTGAAGTGAAGTTTGTTCCTTGTTGGAACATGGAGATGTTGTTCCTTATTGGAACATGTTTACTTGTTGGGGATATCACAATATATCTGCTATAATTAATGCATCTATATACTTGGTAAAGGGTGGAAGGCTCGGCCTTATGCAGTGTTTTGTTCCACTCTTGCCACCCTAGTTTCCGTCATACCGTGTTATGTTCCTTGATTTCGCGTTCCTTACGGTTGGGTGATTTATGGGACCCCTTGACAGTTCGCTTTGAATAAGACTCGTCCAGCAAGGCCCAACTTTGGTTTTACCATTTGCCACCTAAGCCTTTTCCCCGGTTTTCGCGAGCCCGAGGGTCATCTTTATTTTAACCCCCCACCAGTGCTCCTTCGAGTGCTGGCCCAAACGAGTAGATCATGGGCCACCACGGGAAACTCGAGGCTTGGTTTTACTCGTAGGATGTCTCATCCGGATGTGCCACGAGAGCGAGATATGTGCAGCTCCTATCGGGATTTGTCGGCTGTCGGGCGGCTTTGCTGGTCTTGTTTTATTGCTGTCGAAATGTCTTGTAGTCCGGGATTCGAGATTGATCGGGTCTTCCCGGTAGAAGGAATATCCTTCGTTGACCGTGAGAGCTTATAATGGGCTAAGTTGGGACACCCTGCAGGTATTATCTTTCAAAGCCGTGCCCGCGGTTATGAGGCAGATGGGAATTTGTTAATGTCGGTTGTAGAAAACCCGGTTGACCTCAATTAAAATACACATCAACGCGTGTGTAACCGTGATGGTCTCTTCTCGGCGGAGTCCGGAAGTGAACACGGTGTTGGAGTTATGTCGGCGTAAGTAGTTCAGATCACTTCTTGATCGCTACTAGCTTCACGACCGTGCTTTGCTCCTCTTCTCGCTCTCTTTTGCGAATGTAGCCACCATATATGCTAGTCGCTTGCTGCAGCTCCACCTTACAACTCTGTCCTTCCTATAAGCTTAAATAGTCTTGATCTCGCGGGTGTGAGATTGCTGAGTCCCGTGACTCACAGATTCTACCAAAACAGTTGCAGTGCCGATGATGCGGTCAGGTGACGCAACCGAGCTCAAGTGGGAGTTCGACGAGGAACGTGGTCGTTACTATGTGTCTTTTCCCGATGATCGATAGTGGTGCCCGCTTGGGACGATCGGGATCTATGTAGCATTTGGGGTATCTTCTTTATTTTGGTTCCGTAGTCGGACCTTGAGTGTACTCAATGATGGATGTTTATTTATGTATTGTGTGAAGTGGCGATGTAAGCCAACTATGTATCTCTTTCCTTATGTATTACATGGGTTGTGTGAAGATTACCTCACTTGCGACATTGCTTTCAATGCGGTTATGCCTCTAAGTCGTGCCTCGACACGTGGGAGATATAGCCGCATCGAGGCGTTACAAGTTGGTAATCGAGCCTTCCCGACTTAGGAGCCCCCTACTTGATTGTTTGTCATGCGTTGTTGAGTCTAGAATGGAAAATGTTTTGAGTCTTAGGATTATATATATCGGAGAGTAGGATTCTTTTACTCCCCAGTCCCTTCGTCGCTCTGTGAGGTCTCCTGACGTAGAAGTTTTGACTCTCCTCTCCTCAAATTTCACTAAATTTTTTTTAGGATCATGTGGGTATCTTGGGATCGTTCCGATGGTTTTGTGACGAGAACATTGTTCTTGGTGCCTCCTGACACTTAGGGGTTGTGGCGGTGTCCCGGGAGTTGAGCTCCGAGGTGTTGTCGTCACAATTTTATCGTTGCGATTCTCGAATACCTGAGTTTTACCGACATCGAAATCTCTTTTGTGCAGTTGTTGGTGAGATAACCCGATAACCCAATCTTCAAGCGAGCTCGGGAGTATTGCCATGACTTGTATAACGGATGTTTTTCAAGGTCGAGGTACACGATTTCGAGGATTTCTTGGTTATGTGTTGACGGATGGATACAAATGGATCTAGGTATTGTTAGTTTGGGTGATATATTTTGTGTCCCCTGTATCCCCAACACCAGATTGCATAACCGTAAAGTTTCGGAGTTTATAGGTGGGAATTCTAGTAGCTTACGGATATCCTTCCGACGGATGTATGATTTGAGATTGGGGTTCAACGTCTAGTGGTCCGCCCATCCACGGTCGATTCGATGGTCGCGAGGCGTCTTAAAGAATCCTTGGCTATGCTGATTCGGGACGTCTTGTTTGTCATTCGTGACGTCCGCTCGTCGTCGTGCCGTGTGGGCCCCACCACTAACACTTTGGGCGTAAATCTCTATCATGTGTTTGTTCCGCTTATTCTAGAAGCCAATCTTTTGTTTTGTTTTCAGTTGTGATATTCGAGTTGTTTCAAAGGCAGATGGTGATTTCATACCTTTATCTAAGTGGCTTCTCACCTTAATGGACGTGTGATGATTAACTTTGGAATTCATTCGTTCATCATTGTTCAATGTTTATTGTGAAGACTATATGTTGCAATTTCTATCCGTTGATTCAACTTGACTATTTGTCTATCAAATGCTAACGGATGTCACCCTCTTCAGATGGCTCCGCCAACGCGCGTCTGAATCCGGATCGTGATGATGGGAGTCGATCGAACCTCCACCTCCACCTCCGCCTCCGGAGGCTCGGCAAGCTATCATGGCAGCCACCAATGCCAATGCTCGATGATTTTGCAGCTCTTGCAAGAAGCGCACTCAAGGGCAAGGCAATCAAGGAAATCAAGGTCAAGGCAACAACCAGCCGCACTTTGCTACTCTCGGTCGGTTCCTCGCTAATCAGCGAAGTCTTTCGGTTTACGTAGCCGAGGCTACAGACGCCGACGATTGGCTAGTGGACATCTGCAAACATTTTGAATGTAGCAATGTCGGACCCGAGGACTTTGTCAAGTTTGCATCGTTTCAACTCAAGGACCAAGCTGCTGAGTGGTACCAAGAATACAAAGATTCCAGAGGAGGTCGTGTCATTACAGGATGAGTTCCGCCGAGATTTCAGAGCTCACCACATTCAAAAGTGTTGTTGAGAGCAAGCGTGAGGAGTTCCGCAATCTCAAGCAAGGCAACATGTCTGTGTATCAATACAATATCCAGTTCGAAACTCGCTCGCTTTGCTAAGCAAGGCGTCCACGATGAAAAGAGTATGATCTATCAATTCAGAGGTGGTCTCGGAGAAGATCTGCAATTAGCTCTTGTGCTTTTGAGCGAGAAAAGTATGATGAATTCTACAACATGGCTCAAGCAAGAAGCTGCCCAGCTCAAATGTGAGGCTTCTAAGAAGAGAATCGGGGATGCAGTTCAGTCTTCTTCTTCCTCTCAAGTGGCAGCTAAGCAGCAGAAGTTCTACCTTCCTCCTCCTCCGTTCCTTCAGCCTTATCGTGAGAAGAACTCAGGTGGCCGTGGATCTTCCCACCCACCCAACCCAAGCTATCAGAACAAGTCTAATTCTCAAGCTCCAAGGTCAAATGCTCCTTACCACCGTCCGCTCTCTGAGGTGACTTGCAACAAATGTCAGCAGAAAGGTCACTATGCGAACAAGTGCTTCAACCAAAGGCGTCTTCCGCCTCCTCCTCCTGTGAAATCTTCCAGCAATGCAGTGGTCAAGCATAATCCAAAGCATGCCAAGGTGAACATGATGAATGCAGCTCAAGCAGAGGAATCTTCTGATGTGATAATGGGTAATCTTCCAGTTAATGATATTCCTGCAAAAGTCTTATTTGATACTGGTGCATCGCATTCTTTCATGTCATATCCTTTTGCATCGAAGCACAATGTTGACACAGAGATTTTGTCCAAAGTTATGCAAGTTGTTTCTCCGGAAGGCTTATGAATTCTAGTTTGGTTGCTCCGATGTCTCTATCAAGATGGGCGACTATAGATTTCGCTAAACCAATTGTCCTTGGTGACTCGGATATTGATCTTATTCTCGGAATGGATGGCTTTCTCGGACAAAGCTCAGCTTGATTGTGCTGCTGGGAAATTCAATTGACTCACTCTTCTAATGATGTGATCATCTATGCCGCTCGTGATGAAACCATTCGGTTGTTTTCTCTCAATGAGAAGGGCGAATTGGATGCTATCTCTCAGATTCCAGTTGTTTGTGAGTACCAAGATGTCTTTCCAGAAGAGCTTCCGGGTATGCCTCCTCATCGGCCAGTTGAATTCGTTATTGATCTTGAGCCTGGCAATGAACTCGTTTGCAAGCGTCCATACAAGCTTGGACCTGATGAGCTGAAGGAATTGAAGAAGCAGCTCAATGAACAAGAGCGTCTGGGTTTGATCAGACCGAGTTCATCTCCTTGGGGTTGTGGTGTTCTTTTTGTCCAGAAGAAGGATGGCACGGACCGACTTTGCGTCGATTACCGTCCATTGAATAAGAAGACAATCAAGAACAAGTATCCACTTCCCAACATCAATGAGCTTTTCGAGCAACTCAAAGGTGCTAAAGTGTTCTCCAAGCTTGACCTTCGTATGGGTTATCATCAGATTCGCATTCGTGAACAAGATATTCCCAAGACAGCATTCAGAACAAGCTTTGGTTCTTATGAATATACCGTCATGTCTTTCGCCTTGTCAATGCTCCTCCAACATTCTCTCGGATGATGAACTTCATCTTCAACCCTACACCAATGAATTCGTCTTGGTCTATCTTGATGATATTTTGGTCTTCTCCAAGAATAAGAAGGATCATGCCAAACATTTGCGATTGGTGCTAGACAAGCTCAGAGAGTATCAATTCTATGCTAAGTTCTCCAAATGTGAATTTTGGCTTGATGAAGTGCTTTATCTTGGTCATATCATCTCCGCCAAGGGCATCGCTGTTAATCCCGAGAAGGTGTCCGCAATTGTGAATTGGGAACCTCCTCAGAATGTCAAGCAGCTCCGCAGTTTTCTTGGTCTTGCAAGCTATTGCCGAAGATTCGTTGAGAACTTCTCCAAGATTGCAAAGCCTCTTTCCAACCTCCTCCAGAAGCATGTGAAGTATGTCTGGTCTCCTGAGTGTGACGTTGCTTTCAATACCCTCAAAGAGAAACTCGTCACAGCTCATGTCTTGACTCCTCCTGATGAATCCAAGCCATTCGAAGTTTTCTGTGATGCTTCTCTTCAAGGTCTCGGTGCTGTGTTAATGCAAGAGAAGAGAGTTGTGGCTTATACCTCTCGCCAGTTGAAGCCCAACGAAAAGAACTACCCCACTCACGATCTTGAGTTGGCGGCAGTTGTCCATGCATTGATAACATGGAGACATCTCTTGTTGGGAAGGAAAGTGGACATTTTCACCGATCACAAGAGTCTCAAGTACATCTTCACTCAGCCCAACCTCAACCTCAGAAAGACTCGATGGGTCGAAATGATTCAAGAGTACAACCCAAGTATTGAATATACTCAGGCAAGGCCAATGTCATTGCAGATGCTTTGAGCAGAAGGCTTATCGCAGCAGTTTAATCCTCAAGCCCTTCCAACCGGATCAATGTGAAGCTTTCCATAAGCTGAATCTTCAAGTTGTTCCTCAAGGCTTTCTTGCCAACCTCATAGTCTCTCCTACTTTGGAAGATCAGATTCGTGAGGCTCAACTTCGGATACCATGGTGAAAAAGGTGAAACGTGGTATCGACAAGGGCATTTCAAGTACAAGTGCTTCCACATTGATGACAAAGATACTCTTTTCTTCGAGGACGGATTGTGGTTCCTAAGGGTGATCTGAGAAAAGTCATTATGAACGAGGCACACAATTCGCTTCTATCCATTCATCCCGGAAGTACGAAGATGTACCATGACCTCAAGCGGTCATATTGGTGGACTCGAATGAAGCGAGAAATTGCTCAATTCGTGAATGAGTGTGATGTCTGCAGAAGAGTGAAAGCGAACACCAAAGACCAGCTGGTCTCCTCCAACCTCTTGCTATTCCGAATGGAAGTTTGATCATATTGAAATGGACTTCGTGACTGGATTTCCAAAGTCCAAGCGTGGAAATGATGCTATCTTCGTTGTCATTGACAAGCTTACTAAAGTGGCTCATTTTCTTCCTATCAAAGAATCCATCACAGCAGCTCGGTTGGCGAGCTATACACCTCGAGATTGTCTCCTTGCACGGCATTCCACAAGTGATCTCTTCAGACCGTGGCAACATCTTTACCTCCAAGTTTTGGGATTCTTTTCAGAAGGCCATGGGCACCAACATTCGTTTCAGCACAGCTTTCCATCCTCAAACAAGTGGTCAAGTCGAGCGAGTTAATCAAATCCTTGAAGATATGCTCAGGGCTTGTGTCATTTGAAGTGGGAAGATTGTCTTCCATATGCCGAGTTCTCCTACAACAACAGCTTTCAAGCGAGTTCGGGCAAGGCCCCATTCGAAATTCTCTATGGCAGAAAGTGCCGTACTCCTCTCAATTGGTCTGAGATAGGTGAACGCCAACTTCTTGGCAATGACTTGATCACAGAAGCAGAAGAAATGTGCAAAGTCATTCGTGAGAATCTCAAAGCCGCATAATCGCGCGGAAGAGCTATTATGATGATAAGCACCGTGATGTGGCTTTTGAAATCGGAGACCATGTCTACCTCCGCGTCTCTCCAATGAAAGGCACTCGTCGCTTCGGTATCAAAGGTAAGCTTGCCCCTAGATACGTGGGTCCTTTCAAGATCATTGGCAAAAGAGGCGATCTCGCCTATCAACTTGAGCTTCCGTCCAACTTCACGAATGTGCATGATGTGTTTCACGTGTCACAGCTTCACAAGTGCTTCAAGACTCCTGAACGCACTATCAACTTCGAAGAGATTGACCTTCAAGAAGATCTCTCTTATCATGAGCACCCCGTTGCTATTCTTGAAGAAACCGAGCGCAAGACTCGCAACAAGTCAATCAAATTCCTGAAAGTGAAGTGGTCACACCATTCCGACCGAGAAGCCACCTGGGAGCGCGAGGATCACCTCCGTTCCGAATATCCGGAGTTCTTTCAGTCCTAGATCTCGGGACGAGATCCTCTTGTAGTGGTGGAGTGTTGTAACACCCGGACGTAACTTTCCATATTTGTAACTCCAACTCTTGCCATTTTCGGCATTGTGATATGATATTCCCTCCGTGGTTGGGTTTTTCTTCATTTTGCATTTTGTCCATGTCATGCATTTTATATCATGTCATCATGTGCATCGCATTTGCATACGTGTTCGCCTCATGATTCTCGAGCATTTTTCCCGTTGTCCGCTTTTGCAATCCGGCACTCCTATCTCCCCGGCCCCTTTACGCTTTTTCCGTGAGCGGGTACTAAACTTTCTCGAAATGGACCGAGGTTTGTCAAGTGGCCTTGGTATACCACCGTAGACCACCGGTCAATTTTCGGGTCATTTGGAGCTCGTTTGGTACTCCAACGGTTAACCGCACTCTCGCAAAGGCCTCTTTTAAGTTGCAGCACAACACCCCTTCAAAATGGTCCAATAACCCATCTAAGTCACTTCCATGCTCTCCGTCGTTCGATCACGATCGTGTGGGCGAAAACTACACCTCATTTGGACTCTCCTAGCTACCTCTATGCCTATTTAAACACCTCCCCCGTCCAAATCCGGGTCCAACCCTAGCCTTCCCCTACCTCGCACCCGGACTAAAATTCCGCGCCGCCCGGACACGTCCACCCCACCCGCCGCCGTCCTCGGCTAATCCGGCCTTGCCACGTGGCCCTTGCCCGCCTCGCACCAAGGCCCGCCCAGAGCAGCAGGGGCCCTCCCGCCCGTCGCCGCCGCCGCTTCATGGCCCGAGTTCACAAACCAGCGCCCAGGCGCCTCGCCGCCCGGCTGGCCGGCCCGCCCGCCGCCGCCTCCCGACTGCCTGCGCCGTCGCCGCCTCTCCCGCCACGGCCCGTCGCCCGGCGCGGCCGCCCCTCCTCCTCCGGCGGACCCGACCGCCTCCTCCTCCTCGCCGGGCGAAGCTCCGGCGAGCCGCCCCGCCGTCGCCCGATCGGATCCGCCCGATCCGGATCTCAGATCCGTTGACTTCTTCCCCTCAAAATTCATCTAAGTTTTATTCCGTTGATTATTTTGTGACATTTTCAACGCATCATAACTCTGCACCCGTAGCTCCGTTTCGTGCGTGTAATATGTCAAAATGTTCGCCTCGCAGAGTAGATCATTTCATCTCATTGCATCATTTTCATTTGAGCTCATCTTGATGCCCGAAATGCTGTTGGAAGAGGGCTATGTGATATTAGTTTCTGTTTCTTAACAGAACATGCACTTTTGTTATTTTTGCTATGATTGATGTGTGCACCCTATGAATTTGAGTCCTACATGTGTTTTGTAATATGCCATGCCATCTTTCCAGGGGTGTATGCCATGTATTTTTCTGATCTATGTGGTGACTAGCACAAGCATGCAAAGTAGGTGTCCTGATGTGGCTGATTTCAGCTCTGTTTTGCTGATATTTTGATGCCATGTTAACTTGATGCTACCGAGAGATCCATGCATATTTTGAGATACTTCAGTAAGGATGTTTTGTTCTACATGTCTTGCTCTATCCATCCATGCCTTTGTTTGCAATTATGGAGTGTCATATCTTGAGTCAATCGAGCTCTACTTTTGCTATCAAATGTTTCCTGGCAGATTGTTTACATGTTATTCAATTTTGCCAAGGTTGTTGTGGTTGATCCGTGTATGCTATGATATTGTTCCTGCCATGTATGTCTTCTATGCCATGTCTTCTTGATGTATGTATGCTTAGTTTATCATGAAAGGCTCTGTAGTGAGTGCATCGAGCTCTTAAACATGCCTACTTGTTATCAGTTTTTGATATGCCATGTTGCTGAATCATTATGAAACTTGCGATATTGACATGGGTGTTACTATATTTTCTGATCCTTTTTGGCTTATGGTCAGTAAGGGACTTTTGTTCTATGCTTTGAGTATATTCATGCCATGCCTTGTTTTGCTATTATAAGTTCCTGTAGCATGTAGTTTTCTTGCTCTGAACATTGCTACCGATGCTGTTTTTGCCATGTCCACTGATATTTTTAGCACTTTTGCCATGCTTGTTTGAACCTGTTATGATGTGATTTAGCCGTAGCTCAGTGTTCATCTTTTGTCAAGCATCTTGTGTAGATCACTGCCATATACTTTTTTGGTACGTTTGGGTGCAGTAGCTTAATTTCTTGTTGCTTGCTAAGTGGCATCATGCTGTTAATGGCAGATTTGTGCCATTCTTGTTTTGCTTGTCATTTCCAAACCGTGCATCCGATTCCGGTGATCTTTATATCGATTTCAACCGAAATCATCTCATCTTTCCAGTGGCATACTTGGTTTGCCAAGTTGATGCCTGGTTCATCATTTTCCTTCCGGAGCGCATATACGCATTGCATATCATATCTCGCATATCATGTCATGTTTTGCATCATGTGACTTGTGCATTGCACCGTGATTTATTGTGGTTCCTTTGTTTGTGTTCTTGCTTTGGGTAGAGCCGGGAGACGAGTACGTGAACGAGGAACCTGTTGAGAACGCTTACGAGGATCAAGCTTTCGACAACTCTGAGAACATTGCAGGCAAGATGACCATACCCTCGAAATCACTTCTATCTTTGCTATGCTAGTTGCTCGCTCTTTTGCTATGCCTATGCTATGATGCCTACCACTTGCTATATCATGCCACCCATATTGCCATGTCAGCCCCTAACCATCCTTTCCTAGCAAACCGTTGATTGGCTATGTTACCGCTTTGCTCAGCCCCTCTTATAGCGTTGCTAGATGCAGGTGAAGCTGAAGTTTGTTCCTTGTTGGAACATGGAGATGTTGTTCCTTATTGGAACATGTTTACTTGTTGGGGATATCACAATATATCTGCTATAATTAATGCACCTATATACTTGGTAAAGGGTGGAAGGCTCGGCCTTATGCAGTGTTTTGTTCCACTCTTGCCACCCTAGTTTCCGTCATACCGTGTTATGTTCCTTGATTTCGCGTTCCTTACGGTTGGGTGGTTTATGGGACCCCTTGACAGTTCACTTTGAATAAGACTCGTCCAGCAAGGCCCAACTTTGGTTTTACCATTTGCCACCTAAGCCTTTTTCCCCGGTTTTCGCGAGCCCGAGGGTCATCTTTATTTTAACCCCCCTGGACCAGTGCTCCATCGAGTGCTGGCCCAAACGAGTAGATCATGGAGCCACCACGGGAAACTCGAGGCTTGGTTTTACTCGTAGGATGTCTCATCCGGATGTGCCACGAGAACGAGATATGTGCAGCTCCTATCGGGATTTGTCGGCACAATCGGGCGGCTTTGCTGGTCTTGTTTTATTGTTGTCGAAATGTCTTGTAGTCCGGGATTCGAGATTGATCGGGTCTTCCGGTAGAAGGATTATCCTTCGTTGACCGTGAGAGCTTATAATGGGCTGTTGGGACACCCTACAGGGTATTATCTTTCAAAGCCGTGCCCATGTTATGAGGCGATGGGGTTTGTTAATGTCCGGTTGTAGAAAACCCGGTTGATCTTACTTAAAATACACATCAACCGCGTGTGTAACCGTGATGGTCTCTTCTCGTGGGAGTCCGGAAGTGAACATGGTGTTGGAGTTATGTCGGCGTAAGTAGTTCAGATCACTTCTTGATCGCTACTAGCTTCACGACCGTGCTTTGCTCCTCTTCTCGCTCTCTTTTGCGAATGTAGCCACCATATATGCTAGTCGCTTGCTGCAGCTCCACCTTACAACTCTGTCCTTCCTATAAGCTTAAATAGTCTTGATCTCGCGGGTGTGAGATTGCTGAGTCCCCGTGACTCACAGATTCTACCAAAACAGTTGCAGGTGCCGATGATGCCAGTGCAGGTGACGCAACCGAGCTCAAGTGGGAGTTCGACGAGGAACGTGGTCGTTACTATGTGTCTTTTCCTGATGATCAGTAGTGGTGCCCAGTTGGGACGATCGGGGATCTGTGTAGCATTTGGGGTATCTTCTTTATTTTGGTTCCGTAGTCGGACCTTGAGTGTACTCTGAATGATGGATGTTTATTTATGTATTGTGTGAAGTGGCGACTGTAAGCCAACTATGTATCTCTTTCCCTTATGTATTACATGGGTTGTGTGAAGATTACCTCACTTGTGACATTGCTTTCAATGCGGTTATGCCTCTAAGTCGTGCCTCAACACGTGGGAGATATAGCCGCATCGAGGGCGTTACAACTTCATCCAACAATACCGTTGAATCAAAATAAGACATTGGTGGTAAGCAGTATGATGATCACCACCCACAACTCTTTGTGTTCTACTCGTGCATATCATCTACACATAAACCTGACTCTGATACCATTGTTGGGGAACGTAGCATGCAATTTTAAAAAAAATCCTACGCTCACACAAGATCTATCTAGGAGATGCATAGGAACGAGAGGGGGAGAGTGTGTCCATGTACCATCATAGACCGAAAGCGGAAGCGTTTGACAATGCGGTAGATGTAGTCGAACTTCTTCTCGTTCCGACTGATCAAGCACCGAACGTACGGCACCTCTGAGTTCTGCACATGTTCAGCTGGACGACGTCCCTCAAACTCTTGATCCAGCAAAGTGTCGAGGGAGAGTTGTCGGCCTAGATGGGGCGCACCAGCCCCCTAGGGGCTGGTCTGTCCCCTTCTTGGCCCAATAGGCCCATATAGTTGTCGGGGGTTGCCCGGAACTCCTTCCGGTGACCCGATACGTACCCGGTACCCCTGTAACACTTCCGGTGTCCGAATACTATCATCCTATATATGAATCTTTACCTCTCAACAATTTCGAGACTCCTAATCATGTATGTGATCTCATCTGGGACTCCGAACAACATTCGGTCACCAGATCACATAACTCATATAATACAAAATCGTCATCGAACGTTAAGCGTGCGGACCCTACGGGGTCGAGAACTATGTAGACATGACCGAGACACCTCTCCGGTCAATAACCAACAGTGGAACCTGGATGCTCATATTGGTTCCTACATATTCTACGAAGATCTTTATTGGTTAAAGCGTAATGACAACATACGTTATTCCCTTTGTCATCGGTATGTTACTTACCTGAGATTCCATCGTAGGTATCTTCATACCTAGTTCAATATCAATACCGGCAAGTCTCTTTACTCATTCCGTAATGCATCATCCCGCAATTAACTCATTAGTCACATTGCTTGCAAGGCTTATTATGATGTGCATTACCGAGAGGGCCCAGAGATACCTCTCTGATACTCGAAGTGAAAAATCCTAATCTCGATCTATGCCAATCGAGCAAACACCTTCGGAGATACCTATAGAGCATCTTTATAATCACCCAGTTATGTTGTGGCGTTTGATAGCACACAAGGTACTCCTTCGGTATCTGGGAGTTGCATAATCTCATAGTCAAAGGAATATGTATATGACATGAAGAAAGCAATAGAAAAAAAACTGAACGATCAATATGCTAAGCTAACGGATGGGTCTTGTCCATCACATCATTCTCCTAATGATGGTATCCCATTCATCAAATGACAACACATGTCTATGGTTAGGAAACTTAACCATCTTTGATTAACGAGCTAGTCTAGTAGAGGCTTACTAGGGACACGCTGTTTTGTCTATGTATCCACACATGTATCAAGTTTCCGGTTAATACAATTCTAGCATGAATAATAAACATTTATCATGATATAAGGAAATGTAAAATAACAACTTTATTATTGCCTCTAGGGCATATTTCCTGCTTCTAGTCCCCTTTATATTCTGTGTCATATTTTGAACTTAAATTTAACCAACAAAATGTTAATGCATGTTATAAAAATTATATAATTGAAATATGTTCAAATAGGAATCCAATGATATAATCTTTGGTGACATGCATTTGTATTTTAGTAGTTAAATCCTACTTATAAACCATGACGGGGGTATAATAGCTAATTAAATCACAAACATTTTTTTATTAACCGTATGTGTACGTGTCCTTTCGTCCTCCTCTCGGACGTCTTGTCACCCCGTTGCCGCACACGACTTCGAGCGCAAGCTTGAGCAGCGCGCGGGGGCGTTCTTTTAGCCAAACGGTGGTGAACCCGTTCCCACGCAACCGCACAGGTTCCCGCGCAAGCTTCCGGCCTGACTTGGTGAAATCCTCCCAAAATCACAATGCTTACCAGCCTACTATATAAACCCTCATGGCCGGCGAGTCCTGCGTCGCATTTCCCCTCCCTCCATGTAGCTTATATTGTCTGCTTCTCCCACAATCGCCAATGGCACTGGTCCGTCGTCGTCGCTCAACCACTCCACCATCACCAGAGGACAACTCCAGCTGGAGGCTACACCATGGCGGCGGCGCGGTCCCCGACGTAGTGTAGTGCGCATGGCGTCCCTGTTGGGTGTGCGCGGAACACCCACCACACGCTCTGCCACCATTGCCCGTCGGCAGTTGTTGCCGGCCGCCTTTGCCACCACACCAATGTCGAAAGTGTGACGCCCGAATAATTAAGCTACAGTAAACCTCTGTTAATGATGCCACGTTACCATTGTTACTGTTGATAAGCTCGCATTGATTCAAACCAAGTTCAAATTCAAATTTAAAATTAAGTCAAATAAAATACTTCTTCAAACTGCAAAACTAAATAGTTCATATTTTTGCAAATATTCCATAGTCATTTGTGATTAGGAAAACAACATAACTAAAATGCCCAAATTGACCCTAGCATCCAAAACAGTACCCAAAACAGCACCGTTTCAATCGTTCCTATTTAAGTAAAGTTAAAAATGAAATCATCTTACTCCCAAACTTTTATGGCAGTGCTATATACTACATAGTAATTGTTTTGACCAGTGGCACTTTTAACAAAATTGGTTTGCTAGCAGAAATAAATAGAAAGCAATGGTGAAATAAAGAAAACAGAAAAAACCAAAAAGAAAGAAAGTAAAAGCCCCCCCCCCTCGCTAGGCCTATCGGCCCAGCTGGCCTCACACCAGGCAGGCCCATCTCGCCAATCCCCCCCATCGTGATCTAACCCTATCCCACGAACCCCACTCTCCCCCGCACGTCTCCTCGTCTCCCTCGCAGTGCCGCCACACCTCAAACGCCCCCAGCGCCAGGGCAGGCCAGCGCCTGATCCCCATGGCCTCAGCTCCCCCACTGCTCTGCTGTGAGCCCAGGCCGCCCTAGCCTCCTCCTTCTCTCTTACCTCGCGCTGCTCCCTCTCCCCGCAATCGCCCGACCGCGCCCGACGCCGCATCACCGTGAACCCATGGCCACCGACCTCCCTAAGCAGGCCGATGCTTCGAGGGGTTGCCCCTCGACTCTGTAGCGACCCGACCTCAGACGGTCAAGCCTCGTGTTCTTGTGCCATCCACGGATCAGATATGTCGGCACACACAGACATTAATGTATATATCAAAGTGCAATCACATGTATAAATAACGTAAAATGATATATACCTCATAATACTCAGCGAAACAATCAAACGGGTGTGGAGTCCCATCAACGCCATCGGCAGGTTGAGTGTAGACCGTAACCCAAAGATCGTAACTCTTACTCGTCGAGGAAAGTATCGCAACATGATACATTGCAGCCGTGTAGGTCAAGACATTGAATGTACCGCAAGATCACAATAAAAGAACAGATGATAAAACTATACTATATGCAATATGGCTTTGTGGCTCGTGTCTGAGTTTTGTTTTGCATAAAAGCTGGTTTTATTTTCCCTACATCAAAGGCATAAATGAAGTCTGCACTATGGAATTTTCTATCATGACATGGTTCCGCCAACCGATGTCTCATAGCCCAAAAATCATCATAAGTTGCCCACAATTAAGTTATCAATCCGGTGTTGAGAGTTCCAGATAGATCCAAGTCCAGATGCTCAAATTGTCCGTGAATCGGGACACGGCTAATCGATTAGGTTATAACCCTCTGCAGAGGTTTGTACACTTTACCCGCAAGATTCGATCCCTCTCTTTACGTTCTCGCACTTCGTGGTGTTTGAGAACAAGATGACCAAACATGGTCTTCCAAAGAGTTCCTCGACCACCGTCCGTACTCAACCCATCCTACCGTAGTTCTACATCTGCTAGTACCGTCCCCAGCCCGAGTCACAACTAAGGTCAACCAAGCGAGCCCATAATGACTTGCGGTTGCATAGGTAAGCTTCCGGGCATGAAGTATTCTTCCGTCTCTTTGAGTCTGGGTGAAGCTTTCCGCAAGATGTCATGGCGCTTCTCCATGCATCCCGCCAACCACTGGTTTCTCCAGGTGCCCGTCAACCGTCCTTCACCCAAAGAGTGTGTATTGAATTCTTGTCTCGAGTCTTGAAGTCTTGAGGCCTTGAAGATGCAGTCCTTGCAGTGCCATCATGGAGTTGTCGTCATTGACGAAATCCTTCATTCTCACACCACTCCACGAGCACTCATACCAAACCCGTCTACTATAGCGTAGCATTAAAATAAATAACGTCCCGGGCTTGGTAACAGGGTGATGGGTTCCTACCTCATGCATACTACTCAACTACAAGGATTCAATAACACTACTGAGGGGTGGTTGCATGGATGCCACTAAATGCAATAAACATTGGTATGAAAGCAATGATCAAAGTGAACTTGCCTGGTGATGTTGACGAAGAAGAATTATCGTTCTCAAGAAATAACTTGATAGACTACTCGTCACTCTCTGATGAAATCTATATAACAAACATATCATTCACATAAGCACTCACACTAACAATCAAAACAAAAGAGAGAGCGAATAAGAATCCGAAGGAACTTCAAATAAAACTAGGGAGTCTTCTTCTACAACATTCACAAAAATAGTTTTGTCTAACGGAAAATAAAACACTAAAATAACAGAGAATAAAATATAAATTTAGTTAAGACAAAGAAAGAAAAAAATAAAGTATTTTTTTCATAAAGCTATTTTGAAAGTATTTTCAATTGGGAGTTAAAACAGTAGAGAAATCCATTGCAAGTTATTAGCGAACTTGAATTGATTTCACGATAACAAAATAAAATAAATATAAAACTTGTTGAACACCTACTGTTTAACTAATAGAAACCAAACATAAACTTTCTGAAATATAAAATAAAATAATTTAAAAACAACTATAGGAAAAGAAGTAGCTATAATTCGAATAGAACTAAAACAGAATTTGTTTTACATGAAACAATAAGCTAAAATACTCAAACAATTTTGAAGTTTTTACCACTGGTAAATATGATCACTAGTGATCAGTAGAAAAAGAATCAAATAAAAATCTATTTTTAAACTCCCGGAATAAGCAAAACAAGTTTTAATTCAAATCTGATCTAACTCAATTTTTATAAATCCAAACATAGACAAATTATATATTTTTGGAAACTACGAGAAAATTGTGATCTAACGCAAAAAGAATCAGCATCATTGGACTTCTAGATCAAAAGTTATAAGCTAAAAAAGAACGGAACTAAATCTGTTACGGAAATAAATCTGAAAACGAAAACGGAGTTACCTGTGACGTGAGGCAGAGATGGCAGGAAGGAGACGGCGATGTGGAGGGCTGCTCGGCGGGGGCGAGGTCGCCAAGCGAGGTGGGGTGGCGGAGGAGGGGTCGGCGCTTGGGAGGTGGCGCTGGGCGATGGGAGGTTCGAGGAGAGCTCTGGTGAGCGTTCTAGGCAGGAAAAGGAGGACGGTGGCGAGAAGGCTACGGGCAGGAGGGGCGTGGTGATTGGGAAAAATGGAACGAGGAGAGGGAGGGGTTTATAGGCGGTCTCGGGAGGCGCTGGGATGGAAAGACGAGGGAGATCGGGAAGGTGGAGTTTCTGCCTCCATGGATATGGAAAGCTTCAGAACGTGAGAGGAAACAGAGGAAGGAGATGATCTCTTGTTGGGCTAGAATAGGAAAGTGCTTAATGGGCCAGCAGGTTTTCCTAATAAAACGATTCCATTCCTATTTTTAAAATTAGGAAACTAAAACAATAAAAGGAAATCAAATCAATTCGAATAAAGAGTTTTTATATACTAAAATTATCAGAAAAATAAAATGTAGATGATGAGCATTATTCCACGGCCAAAATAAAACTTAAAAAATGTTTTTCAGAAAATCCCTAAAGGCTTTATTTCTTTTTGCAAATAATTTTTAAATAAAAACTTTGGTTTTTCTTGGCTCAAATATTTTCAAAATGCCCCTGATTTTGGAGGGTCATTTTCCTCCGCTCTTTCTTGCTTGCAAGAATTTATTTTCGGGTATTTCTCGGGAAGAAAAATAGAGAAACAAGTGCAAATATTTGAAAGAATTAAATTGCAAAACTCCGTTCAAATTCTTCATAGTTGAAGAAGTCATGTCATCTTCTCTCATTGATTTTAATAGGATGAATTTGAATTTACCGGAGAAGGGGAAAGTCATTTTATTCCCTCTCTTTCAAAAGTTTTTGAAAAGGTTCAAATTTCACTCAAGTTTAATTCACTCAAGCAAACAAACAAACAATTCAATTAATTATATTAACATTCCAAAATTTGGGATGTTACAGACTCCATGCCAACGCCGGCGAGCAGAAGCTTCACCAAGTCGCCGCTGCCCGGAACGACTCCGCCTCGGCCACCTCGTCGTCGACCACGTTGCCTCCTCGCCGTCCTCTTCGCCGGAGCCGCCGTCCTCGTCCTCCTCCCCATGGGTCGCCCCCGAGCCCGCTGCCTTGGACCCTACTCCCCACCGTGAGCCGCCGCTTTTCCCTCCTCCTTTCCCCGCGTCGGCCACGTAGTTGCCTTCCCCGGCTCGCCTCGACACCGCGCACCCCGGTCCCCACCTCGTCGCGCCCACATCATCTCTCGCTGCTGCCCGACAGCAGCCATCACGCGCCCCATCCATACAAGACAGTCCTCGACCGCCCTCTGCCAGCCTTTGCCTGTGGGTGGCCGTGTGCACCGTGCTCCCCCAAGCGCCCAACCCCGCACCTGCTCCCCACGCCTTCGCCGCCGCTGACCTGCCGTGCCGCTACCTCCCCAGGTCGCCGTGGCCTCGCCTGTACCGCTTCATTGCCGCCCCGGCCGCCTGGCTGGCGTCGTGGTCACTGGCCCCTCCCCTGCTCCCAGCCGGCTCCGCCCGCCCTTCGAGGTGCGCCCGAACGAACGGGTGCCGCGCCTGCTATGGCCCCTGTGCCACAGACAGGTGAGGCCCAGCCCCTGAGAACGTTTTAAAAAATTTAATAATAATAAAAGGAAAGTTATTTAATAAAATTAATAATTAATTAATTAATTAGTGAATTAATTAAGTTAATTAATCATGTTTAATTAATCTAATTAACTAGTTAGTTTAATTAAATAGTAATTAGTTAACTAAACCCTAATTAATCTAAAACAGAGTATGACAGGTGGGTCCCACTGGAGCCACACGTCAGTTTGACTAGTCAACACCTCTGTTGACTGTGACGTCATGCTAATGTCATGATGACGTCAGCATGCTAATGATTAAATCTTTTAAAATTAATATAAAATAAACCGTAGCTCGGATGAAAATGTTTTCTACATGAAAGTTGCTCAGAACAACGAGACGAATCTGGATACGCAGCCCGTTCGTCCGCAACACATCCCTAACCTATCGAACTCGCAACTTTCCCCCTCTGGTTACTCTGTCCGAAAACGTGATACACCGGGAATACTTTCCCGGATGTTTTCCCCCTTCGCCGGTATCACCTACTACCGCGATTGGGCACACTTAGCATCACGCTTTGTCATGACATGCATCGTCATGCATTTGTTTGCATTGTATTTATTGTTTCTTCCCCCTCTTCTCTCGCTAGACACTGAGACCGACGCCGCTGCTACCCAGTACGACTACGGTGTTGACGACCCCTCCTTCTTGCCAGGGCAACCAGGCAAGCCCACACTTTGATCACCAGATATCGCCTATTCCTTCTCTATACTACTTGCAATAGAGTAGCGTAGCATGTTACTGCTCTCGGTTAATCCTATTCTGCTGCATAGCCTGTCATTGTTCCTACAGTTGTTACCCTTACCTGCAATCCTAAATGCTTAGTATAGGATGCTAGTATTCCATTAGTGGCCCTACACTCCTGTCCGTCTGCCATGCTATACTACTGGCCGTGATCACTTCGGGAGGTGATCACAGGCATATGCTATATACTTTATACTGTTACATTACTTATGATACTTAAAAATAACACGCTTAACGAGTTCTTGGTATTTGATCTGAGTCTGGCCATTTGGTCTATACGCACTAACCAACTACGCTGAACAGCTTATGGGCACTTTCGACGTCGTGGTATCACCAAGCTCTTTTGACGTCGGCGAATCGAAGCGGCGCTACGGATTGTCTTGAACGCTGCTAGGCTAGATCTGCTTTCGGTCACCCTCGCAACGTGTAGGTGTGCAATGGGCTCAGACCCCTGCACCATAGGATTTAGACCGGCATGTGTCTTTGTTGAGCCTAGGTGGGGCTGCGACGTGTTGATCTTCCACAGCCGGGCATGACCCAGAAAAGTGTGTCCGGCCAAATGGGATCAAGCGTGTTGGGTTATGTGGTGCACCCCTGCAGGGAGGTTTATCTATTCGAATAGCCGTGATCTTTGGTAACAGGACGACTTGGAGTTGTAGCTTGACCTTATGACAACTAGAACCGGATACTTAATAAAACACACCCTTCCAAGTGCCAGATATAACCTGGTGACCGCTCTCTAATAGGGCAACGAGGAGAGGATTGCCGGGTAGGATTATGCTATGCGATGCTACTTGGAGGACTTCAGTCTACTCTCTTCTACATGCTGCAAGACGGAGGTTGCCAAAAGCATAGTCTTCGACAGGATTAGTTATCCCCCTCTTATTCTGGCATTCTGCAGTTCAGTCCACTGATATGGCCCTTTACACATATACCCATGCATATGTAGTGTAGCTCCTTGCTTGAGAGTACTTTGGATGAGTACTCACAGTTGCTTTCTCCCCTTCCCCCCTTTCCTTTCTTTCTGGTTGTCGCAACCAGATGTTTGGAGTCGAGAGCAGACGCCACCTTCGATACTCCTACTACACTAGAGGTGCCTACTACTATGTGCAGGCGGCGATTTACGACCGTGAGTAGTTTAGGAGGATCTCAGCAGGAGGCCTGCGCCTCCTTCGATCTTTATCCAAGTTTGTGCTAGCCATCTTATGGCAACTTGTTTAACTTATGTCTGTACTCAGATATTGTTGCTTCCGCTGACTCATCTATGGTCGAACACTTGTATTTGAGTCCTCGAGGCCCCTGGCTTGTATTATGATGCTTGTATGACTTATTTATGTTTTAGAGTTGTGTTGTGATATCTTCCCGTGAGTCCCTGATCTTGATCATACACGTTTTCATGCATGATTAGTGTACGATTGAATCGGGGGCGTCACAGAAAGCCAGGGCCATCGCCCATGCCGCCGCCACGGCCTGAAGGTGGGAGGTGGCCATTGTGGCCGCCACCCCACTGCCGACCACCATCGCCATCACCCGCTCCACCACTGCGGCCCGAAGGCTATAGGTGGTGGCCGTGTCTGCCACCCCATCGTCGGCCGCCGTGGCTGCTAGCCACCGTCGACCGCCGGGATCATCACCCGCTCTGCCACCGCCGCCCAAAGGAGGGAGGCGGAGGTGGAGGCCCGCATGTGCGTTAGCAACCTTGCGTGCTACATCGAGTTCCTACGGGAGGAGGAGGAGCACCTCGTCGAGCACGCAAAGAGCCTTACCGCAGCCGTGGCCGCAGCACACGCCGACGCACAGGCGAGGAATCAGGAGATCTATGAGCAGTCTGACCGCTTCAAGAGGGGTCATCTATTGCGGCAGAGGGCGTTCGAGGTGAGCGTCACTGAAGGTGCAGCAGCGGCAGGCATCGTATTGCAGTTGTCTAGCTCGTCGGTACGCTCCTCCTTCTCTTCCTCCTACTGATCGTGCTCGACAGAGGAGAGGCTGCCAAAAGTAGTACAAAGCTCCTCCTCCTCCTCCGTAGTATTTAGGGGCTATTTTTGTCCAGTTCATCTGACTATATATGTGGTGGAACTTACAACGTACTTAAAACTAGCTAGTATATATAGTTGAACTAGCTATTTCAGTACGTGGTTGGCAACAAATTGGGGAAGAGTTTTTCCGGTTCAGCTGTCGAGTTGAACTGTTTGTATAAATTAAGAACGACTGCTTAATCTATGAATGAAATCTATGCTTAATTACTGAATTTTTAGCTGCATTTTTGACAGATCACAGTGTTACAAGGATTGACAAATGGTAATGTTACTAGATCAACAAATGTCAATCTTTCCAGTTTGACAAATGGCAATATACCCAATATGACACATGCAAATCTTACCAAATTATCTGTAGGTGGTTGCACACAGGTCATCCGAAAAAACCGTTTGCGTTGAAGGGAGGTACAAATCCTGCTTCCCAGATTTTCTCTTGGCTTAGCACCGAAGTCTCGCTTTGCATACCTTATTTAATCTGAACCGTTTGCGTTGAAGACATGCACAAATCCTGCATGGCGAATTTTTCCTTGGCTTACTGCGGAAGACCATAGCTCTCACTTTGCATACAGGTGTTTGATACGTCTCCAATGTATCTATAATTTTTGATTGTTCCATGCTATTACATTATCAATCGTGGATGTTTTATATGCATTTATATGCTATTTTATATGATTCTTGGGACTAACCTATTAACCTAGAGCGCAGTGCCAGTTTCTGTTTTTTCCTTGTTTTCGAGTATCGCAAAAAAGGAAAACGAAATGGAGTCCAATTGACCTGAAATTTCATGGAGGTTATTTTTGTACCAGAAGAAGCCCACAGAGTATCGGAGATGGGCCAGAAGAGTCTTGAGGCACCCACGAGGGTGGGGGGCACGCCCTACCCCATTGGGCGCGCCCCTACCTCGTGTCCGCCTCGGAGGCCCCTCTGACTTGATCCCGACGCCAACACCTCTTATATATACCCAAACTTCCAGAACATAACCTAGATCGGGAGTTCCGCCGCCGCAAACCTCTGTAGCCACCAAAAACCAATCGGGACCCTGTTCTGGCACCCTGCCGGATGGGGGATCCCTCATCGATGGCCATCTTCATCATCCCGACGCTCTCCATGACGAGGAGGGAGTAGTTCACCCTCGGGGCTGAGGGTATGTACCAGTAGCTATGTGTTTGATCTCTCTCTCTCTCTCGTGTTCTTGATTTGGCATGATCTTGATGTATCGCGAGCTTTGCTATTATAGTTGGATCTTATGATGTTTCTCCCCCCTCTAGTCTCTTGTAATGGATTGATTTTTCCCTTTGAAGTTATCTTATCGGATTGAGTCTTTAAGGATTTGAGAACACTTGATGTATGTCTTGCATGTGCTTATCTGGGGTGACAATGGGATATTCACGTGATCTACTTGATGTATGTTTTGGTGATCAACTTGCGGGTTCAGTGACCTTGTGAACTTATGCATAGGGGTTGGCACACGTTTTTGTCTTGACTCTCCGGTAGAAACTTTGGGGCACTCTTTGAAGTTCTTTGTGTTGGTTGAATAGATGAATCTGAGATTGTGTGATGCATATCGTATAATCATACCCACGGATACTTGAGGTGACATTGGAGTATCTAGGTGATATTAGGGTTTTGGTTGATTTGTGTCTTAAGGTGTTATTCTAGTATGAACTCTAGGATTGATCGAACGGAAAGAATAGCTTCGTGCTATTTTACTACGGACTCTTGAATAGATCAATCAGAAAGGATAACTTTGAGGTGGTTTCGTACCCTACAATAATCTCTTCGTTTGTTCTTCGCTATTAGTGACTTTGGAGTGACTCTTTGTTGCATATTGAGGGATAGTTATATGATCCAATTATGTTATTATTATTGAGAGAACTTGCACTAGTGAAAGTATGAACCCTTGGCCTTGTTTCAACGCATTGCAATATCGTTTGTGCTCACTTTTATCATTAGTTACCTTGCTGTTTTTATATTTTCAGATTACAAAAACCTATATCTACCATCCATATTGCACTTGTATCACCATATCTTCGCCGAACTAGTGCACCTATACAATTTACCATTGTATCGGGTGTGTTGGGGACATAAGAGACTCTTTGTTATTTGGTTGCAGGGTTGTTTGAGAGAGACCATGTTCATCCTACGCCTCCCACAGATTGATAAACCTTAGGTCATCCACTTGAGGGAAATTTTCTATTGTCCTACAAACCTCTGCACTTGGAGGCCCAACAAGGTCTACAAGAAGAAGGTCGTGTAGTAGACATCAGTGTTCTATCTAAAACGTTTGTGATGAAGAGCTGCACAAATCCTACTCGGCACATTTTCCCTTGGCTTACTGGGTAAGTTGTCGGTTTACATACGGGTGTTCTATTTAAAACGTTTGCGATCAAGAGCTGCAGAAATCTTGGTCTGCACATTTCCGCTAGGCTTCCTGGGGAAGCTGTCGGTTTGCATACAGGTGTTCTAACTAAACGTTAGCGATGAGTGTTTTATATTTCAAAACCGTATTAAATTGCGGCTTCGGCACAATTAATGGATAGGATGCGATCAAGGCGGGCGGCCATGGAAGTCAAAGGGCTCGCTTCCCAGTGAGCCTGCGCGGCGTACAACTTGCACGCTTCCCGGTGAGCCTGCGCATTGGAGTACAGCTCGCATGCCTCCCGTTTAGTCAAGCACCTGTTCGCACGGCACCTCCTAGCCATTAAAAGAATGATGTGTGGCATCACGTGAATGATTAACATAACACACACGATGTAAATTATACAAAACGTTTGAGATGTTACAGTGGCAACTATTTGTTTCAAAATGCCTTTGTTGGTTGTTATTCGAGTGCATCTACTCTCAAAATGGACACGATAAATACCACAGCATGTCAGGTGCCATTCCATGATAGCATGCCAAGTTTCATGAATTTCAGATGAGTTTTGGATTTACTAGAATTTAAAAATAAAGTATCTCAATCTTAGCCGGCAATCAACAGTGCCCTAATGTTTGAAATTCATTCCCATTTCTTTCATGGGACCTAAACATGCACCAAATGACACAGGTTTGTTTTTTCAACCAATTTATATGCACTGGAGCATGTGCATGTAGTTCAAAATTGAATTATGCACATAAAATGCCTAGAAAACCCAGTTAATGTATAAAAATGTCCAAACGAACACTGAAAAATTCCAAAATTTAACACAACACTCCTGTTGTTCTATGTTCAAAGGAGAAACGTTAGCATGGGACCTAAGCATTTAAAAACCAGGTATCTCAATGTTTGCGGCCGAGTGACGGTGGCAGGGTGTTTGACATTCATACTCATTTCTTGCATGGGACCTAAGCATGCAACCAAGGACACAGACTTGAATTTTCAACCAATTTATATGCATTAGAGCATGTGCTTGTAGTTCAAATTTGAATTATGCACATAAATGCATTGGAAACTCAACTAATGTATAAAAATGTCCAAACAAACCCCGAAAAATTCCAAAATTTAACACAACACTCCTATTGTTCTATGTTGACACTAGAGAAAAAATCAAAATCAAGAAGAGGCAACGGATATCATTTCGTCCAGAAAGGTGAAACATTCCCTACCGTAACCATGAGGCTTGTTGTGAGAAGCTCTGGTTTGTGACAAGCTTATACCTCAACCTGCCCCAAATGGGACATTATTTTTACCACTTCATGTTGATGTCGTTCCATGATAGCATGTCAGGTTTCATGAAGTTCAGACGAGTTTTCGATTTACTAGAATTTTAAAACCATGTATCTAAATGTTAGCGGGCGAGCGACGGTGGAAAAGGTGTTTGAAATTCATTCCCATTTCTTGCATGGGACCTAGTTGCAACCAAGGACACACATTTGATTTTTCAACCCGTTTATATGCACTGGAGCATGTGTAGTTCAAAATTGAATTATGCACATAAACGCATAGAAAACTCAGTTAATGTATAAAAATGTCGAAGCAAACCACGAAAAATCCAAAAAATGACACAACACTCTTGTTGTTCTACGTTGACACTAGAAATGTTTTGAAAGCAAGAAGAGGCAACAGATATCGTTTCGTCCACAAAGGCGACACGTTTCCCTACCAGAACCATGAGGCTTGTTGTGAGAGAAGCTCTGGTTTTCGAGAAGCTTATACCCAAACCTGCCCATATGGGACAATATTTTTACCACGGCATGTCGATGTCGTTCCATGATATCATGTCAAGTTTCATGAATTTTAGACGAGTTTTCGATTTACTAGAACTTTAAAACCATGTATCTCAATGTTAGCAGCCGAGCGACAGTGTCAAGGTGTTTGACATTCATTCTCATTTCATGTGACCTAAGCTTGCAACCAAGGACAAACATTTGATTTTGCAACCCATTTTTATGGACTAGAGCATGTGCATGTAGTTCAATTTTGAATTATGCACATAAATGCCTAGAAAACTCAGTTAACGTATAAAAATGTCCAAATAATCCCAAAAAAAATTCCAAAATTTAACACGACACTCCTGTTGTTCTATGTTGACACCAGGAAAAAAGTTGAAATGAAGAAGAGGTGGCGAATATTGTTTTGTCCACAAAGGTGACACGTTTCCCTAATGGAACCATGAGGCTTCTTGTGAGAAGCTTATACCATAACCTGCCCCAAATGGGACAGAAAAATTAACCCAGCATGTTGATGCCATTCCATGATAGCATGCCAAGGTTCATGAATTTTAGACGGGTTTTGGATTTACTAGAATTACAAAAGCAAGTACCTCAACGTTTGCCGGAGAGCCACGGTGCCGTGGTGTTGGAAATTCATCCCCATTTCTTGCATGGGACATAAGCATAAACACATGGACACATATATGATTTTACAACCCATGTGGGTGCATCGGAGCATGTGCATGTAGTTAATTTTGAATTGTGCATCTGAAATAGCTACAAAACCAATTTAATGTATAAAATGTCCAAACAAACCCTGAATAATTCCAATTTTTTTACGACACATATATAGTTGCATGCTCCCTGCAGATAAAAGTTCTAGCAATTCGGACACCCTCCATTGCCGCTGTGACCCCATTATGTAATTCAAATCAAGATGAAAAATCAAGTAGATCCCACATAGTTTATTATCACCAACCGTGTGAGATGTAGTACAAAATATCTTGGGGCACCGTCAGTGTATAGTACGCCTATGGCTTACGCGAGAAGGTGCGTCAGATACAGTCCACAGTCAGCGTGTCAAGCTCACTAGCTCGCTCCCCAAATATCATTTCACTATTCAATCTCGCCGGTGAAAGATGGTGTAACATCCCAAAATTCTAAATTTTGGAATGTTATATTAAATAATTAGTTTTGATTGTTTGTTTGATTTTTGTGTGAATGATTGAGTGAAATTGAGTGAAATTTGAAACTTTTTGAAAGTTGAATGAGAGGGAATGAAATGACTTTCCCAAACTTTCATCTTTGCACTTTGATCTCCATGAATTCAAATTCATTTCATCACAAAACCCTAGTGTGAAGATGATATGACTTCTTCCATTTAATTAAATGAAAAGGGATTTGAATTCCATTTGAAAATATTTCAAATTCAGAAACTTTATGCAACTCAATGATTTTCATGAGAGAAGATAAAATGACTTCTTCAAATTATATGAAATATGAGTTGGAAGTTGAAAACCATCAAATTGAAAGTCCGTTTGAAGTTATTTTGAAACCCACATTCAAATTGGAGTTATTTGATTTTTATTCACATTATTTTTCTCCAAAAATATCATATACGGAAAATAGGGTAAAATGATTTCCTACAATAAAATTTTTGGGAAAAGTGGATTTGAAATCATTTTGGTATTTTAAAATATTTTATTTTGTTTTTAAATGAACCTTTAGCACTGTTTGCATTACTTGAAATTTTGTGGATTTTATTTGTCTCTGAAAAATAGTTCATGTTGTAGAATTTATTTTTATGAAGATTTTGATATATTATAGGTCTATATTATATTTGTATTTTGTTTAGTTTCTTTTCTTTTGTGCTCTGTAAAAAAAAACAGCGCCCGCCAGGCCAGCCGACTCAGCAGGCCGAGCCGCACTCAATGCTCGTCCCAGACTCACAGGCTTCCCCAGCGCACGAGCCTCTCAAAAAAAAACCCCATGCGCACGAGCGCCGCACGCATGAGGACGAGGAGGCCAGCGCCCACGCTCGCCCGATCCCCAGCGCGTCGGTCGCCTGGCCCTCTCTCCCTTCCCCACGATCGCTGCCAGAAGGGCCCCACCTCTTCTTTCTTCTCCCCACGAACCCAATGCTACGAAACCTACACGACATCGCATCTCGCCGCCGCCGCCGCGTCCGATCTTCGTGGGAAACCTATCCCGAGTCTTCCCCTTCCCCAAGCAAGTTGTCCTATAAGTACCCCTGCCCCTCCTCTCTCGATCCCCCTCAAAAACCCTCGCTAAAACCCACCGCAGCGCCCTCACTCGTCAATCCGATCTCGCTTCGGTCGCCGCTGTTCACCGTCGTTTCCATCGTCGGTGAGCCTCATCGAGATCCCTCCCTCTGGACTTTGATTCCCCTCGCCTTTGCGCCCCTCATTGACATATTTTCGTCACCCAGGTTTGACCGGAGCCACCGCCTCAAGCTCGCAACACCGCCGGAGTTCATCCAGAGCACGGGAGTTTACGCCGACGCCCGCTCGACTCCGACGTCTCCTCGCCTCAATATCCATAGAAAATCGGACCCCCCCCCCCGAGTTCTCCATCCTCTAGACAACGCCGCCTCCGCTGCCGGTCACCGGAGCCACCACCCCGCCGGCGCCCTGTTTCTGTGCCACCGCCGTTTCTTCTCTGTAAGTCACATAGGTGTTAGCTCCTTCGTATTGTTTATTAATCAAAACGCTAAGTGCTAGATCGGTTTTAGTAGATCGGTTCTTTAGATCAGTTGGTTTGGTTTAGTACACGGTTTATTATGGTTTAGATAGAACCGGTTTGCCGGTTTTCTGTTTTAAACGTACCTGCACGTTTCTGAAAAGTTCCGGCCGAGCAACGGTTAGTTACAGATCGCTCAGCTCCTAGCCCAGTAGACTTGCCCGTTCTGTTTTTTTTTCGTTTCTATAAAAAACAAAAAAGTTTCAATCTTAGATATTCTATAACTTTTATGTTTTAGATCCAAATTGAGTGATTCTTTTTGCATTGTGACTCAAATTTGTTGAAGTTTCTGTTTGCGTACTTAGTTTTCAAATTTGACCAGATTAAATTTGAGTTTGATGAAATCTGTTCAAATCACTATTTTGGCCGTAACTTGAGTTTGGTAATATATTTTATGTTCATTCTTTTTGCCCCTGGTCACTAGTTGAATTGTTTATCAAGTAGCATATAGTTATTTATTTTTAGTTTATTTTGAATTAGGTTTTTTAGCAAAACAGTACTGTTTTAGTTATAGTTTTGTTTTAGTCTTTTCTTTATTGTTTTTATTAGTTTTAAATAATTTCTTTTGTCACTTTTGAAAAATTTAGTTTTGTTTCTGTTAGTCAACAAAAGAAAATTTTGTTTTATTTTAAAATTTTATTTTACTTAGTTTTGTATGAAAACTTGTTTAGATCATAGTTAGTGTTTTATAAAAGCTTTTTATTTGTTTCTTTCTGCAAATAAAATTTTATGAAAAATACTTTATGTTAACTTAGTTGTTTTACATTTTATTTTCTATTAACTTTTTGCTTTAGTGTTTTAATTGTTGTTAAGTTTTTACTTAGGACAAAACTGTTTTTTTGTTATGTCTTAGAGTTTTCTTTAGTAGTTTTGTTGTGTAGTTTTCCTTTGTTGTTCTTATTTGGTGTCCCTTGTTGTTTTGCAATTTATTTGTTGTTTTTTTATGAGTGTTGGAATTGTTTGCTTGTATGTTTGCTTATATGAATGCTATGTTTGACTATATAGATTTTCAACGGAGTGACGAAAAGTTATACCAAGTCATTATTTCGAGAGCGCTATTATCTTCATCAACTTACCAGGCAAGTTCACATTGACCATGCTTTCATACCTATGTTTTATTGAATTTAGTGGCAGCTTTGCAACAATCCCCCAGTAGTGATATTGAATTCTTGTAGTTGAGTAGTATGCATGAGGTAGGAACCCATCACCCTGTTACCAAGCCCGGGACGATATTTATTTTAATGCTACGCTATAGTAGACAGGGTTTGGTATGAGTGCATGAGAATGGTGTGAAGAAGGAGGACTCTACGTCAATGACGACAACTCCATGATGGCATCTGCAAGGACTGCATCTTCAAGGCCTCAAGACTTCAAGACTCGAGACAAGAATTCAATACACACTACCGGGTGAAGGACGGTTGACGGGCACCCTGGAGAAACCAGTGGATGGCCGGGATGCATGGAGAAGCGCCATGACATCTTGCGGAAAGCTTCACCCAGACTCAAAGAGACGGAAGAATACTTCATGCCCTGAAGCTTTCCTGTGCAACCGCAAGTCACTATGGGCTCTGGCTTGGTTGACCTTAGTGGTGACTCTGGCTGGGACGGTGCTAGCAGATGTAGAACTACGGTCGGATTGGATGAGCACCGAACAGTGGTCAGGGGAACTCTTCGGAAGACCATGTTTCAGCCGTCTTGTTCTCAAACACCCTGAAGTGCGAGAGTGTAAAGAGAGGGATCGAATCTTGCGGGTAAAGTGTACAAACCTCTGCAGAGGGTTAAAACCTAATCGATTAGCCGTGTCCCCGGTTACGGACAATTTGAGCATCTGGACTTGGATCTATCTCAGAACTCTCAACACCGGACTGATAACTTAATTGTGGGCAACTTATGATTATTTTGAGGTATGAGACATCGGTTGGCGGAACCATGTCATGATAGAAACTCCATAGTACAGACTCCAGTTATTTCCTTTGATGTAGGGAAAATAAAACCAACTTTTATGCAAAAACTAAGACCCAGAGCCACAAAGCCATATTGCATATAGTATAGTTTATCATCTGTTTTTCTTACAGTGATCTTGCCGGTACATTCAATGTACTGACCTACACGGCTGCAACGTATCATGTTGCAAGATTTTATACGACGAGTGAGTTTTGTTGATTGGGTTACGGCCTACACTCAACCTGCCGATGGCGTTGATGGGACTCCACACCCGATTGTTTTTTTTCCGCTGAGACTTATGAGGTATATATCAGTTTTACGTTATTTATACATGTGATTGCACTTTGATATATACATTGATGTACTTGTGTGTGCCAAGATACGGATCGTGGATGGCAGATACACAGAGACTTGACCGTCTGAGGTCGGGTAGCTACAGATATGGTATCAGAGCACATGTTGACTGTAGGACGTGACCCTAGAAATCGGAAAGCCCTTAGGACAGGATACTCTGAAACTTTGTTTTCAAAAAGACCCTTACTTCTCACCTTTTCTGATGTTATCAAATAGTCCCTCTTACCTCAAATAGTTAGAATATGCCCTTTCCCTTTGACCACATGATGAATCAACGGAAGCCGCTCCAAGAAGGACAAGATATCAGATAATTGATGGCCTCTCCAGAGTAAAGAGGATTTGACCATGCATTAAAAGAGTTGATGCTACACCAGTTGAAGACCCCGATGACTTAAAGAATCAGAAGAATTATTTGACCCTTAGAGGACCAAACCTCTATTATGCACTTATGTTAGATGCGACAATTTGTGAGCTGTCATTTGTTTGATGTTTTCCGACAGCCACCAAGTAAAACCCGTTTCTTCAGAACTATTGTTTGTATTGTGTGTATCCCTCCCCACCTCTCTCATATCTCATCCCAAAACCTTTGGACCCCATATATCGATGATGAATTAAGATGGACTTGTATTCTCTGGACCGAGGACCCAGCCGGAGGCAGAGCTATGGATACAAAACATGGAGGATCAATTTAGAAAAAAATTTGATTCCAAGGAAGTATGAGGTTCAATACGCTCTTCAGTGCTTTACAGAAAGTGCTGCAACCTGGCGGAATATGCATCAAGCCATACAAGGATTTAATGGAGCAAGAACTTGGGAAGAATTCAAGAAGACTCTGACAAGATCCCATCTTATCCGGAAATGCCATGATACACCAAGAAATAAACCTTGTGCCTGCAAGATTTGCGGAGAAATAGGACATACCCAGGAAGAGCACAAGGATGGATGCCCTCATTGCATGGAAAATCACCCTGCTGAGGAAGGCCCAACTAGTCAGATGACTTGTTTCTTTTGTGAAGGAACCACCCACTACCCGGCGCAGTGTCATATTTACCCCACGGTGCAACAAACTATTCATAAGCAGGAAGAAGGAATGAAGGAAGCCCTCAAGGAAGGTCTAGAAGAACCTGTGATGAAGGAAGATGTTGAAGACCCCGATGGAGAAGGCCTAATCAGATTCTACTCCAACGCTTGCTATTAATGTGGAGAAGAAGGACATTATTCCCAGTATTGCACGAAGGAAAGCCAGGAGTATCTCAGAGGCTTCCCGACAGCAGAAGTGAAGCTTGACCCTCGACAAATAGAAGCTCTGATCATTACGGAGAAATCCATGAAGAGAAAACGAAGGCATCCTCAGAACAACCCAATTTCTACAGAGAAGGACCTGAGTCATATCACTTGTTATAGATGCAACGATTTAGGTCATTATGCTAGCAAATGCCCAGCAAGGAAGCAGGACATTTTGCTGGGGAATGTTTAGATCAGAAGAAAGCTGGAGCTGAGTAGTTGAGATTTGGATATGGATAATAAGAGTGCTAGAAAGCAAAAAAAATTCATGAGTACAATAAGTTGAGTTATGTAATGGGTGCTCAGAGTTTGTAATGGATTCATGAAATCAATAAAGTTAAAGTGTCCTAATTCCATATGTTGAATTACATGAGTTGTTACGCTATGAACACAGATGTTGACCATTTTCGAGGATATGAGAAATATGGTCTATGGGTAAAATTGTGCATTTCACCTTAAGGGTGGAAGTACCCTGTGATAACATTTAATTTATGGAAAGGGAAATGTGTCCCAAAGATTGGAGTTTGGACAAAATAAGTATGAGTTGTATTCTAATATTTTGGTTACCTCAGGAGTATGAAGGAATGAAGAAATATTGGATTTAAATGAGATGTAATGTTGAAATATGGAACAATTGTAGCTCCAATGATGAGTTAAAGCTATGCAAGTATTGAAGTGGGCCCACAACCCATAGGCCCAGGAATTAATAAGGATCAAGTAGTCCCTGGAGGAAGAAATTTTGGAAGAAGCTGTGATTTCGCCAGCAAACGTTTCATAGGAGATTACGTAAAAACCTAAGAGTTGTGAAGAACGATAGATGTTTTGTTCAGCTTGCAGAATCAATGGATTTACTCGAACCCAGTTCGAGGACGAGAGAAATTCTGCAAAGCTTGTGAGGATGCCCGAGTGTTAGAAATACGAGATTCGCTAAACCTTATACAGGGTAATGATCTGGGTGCGGAATGGATTGATCACCATACTGACTTACTCGTATCATTCGCTCTTGCTATTTGGACTGGTAAATCTGAGTGACTTGACCATAGTAGAGAGACGACGATGTCAAAACTTTGTTTAAACCTTAGAAAGGTAGGATGATTGATCCATGTACAGGCAACCATTGCCAATCGTAGGTTATACAGTGAGATTCAGCCCAGACCCGTTTTCCTGCAGGACAAACCATAGATTATTGACCACCAGGAGGTTTTGTTAGTTATTTAGTATTGGTGATAGACCTGTCAACTAAGAAGACCCAGTCTTGGAAGAAACTCACCATGATTGAGAGGACAAAAGATTTTGAGAAAAGGTCATGCCCCGACCGGAAGAGCATCAGTGAAAGAGTTATTCCAGAGAATATGAGAAGACCGACACCATCAACCCAAAGGATGGAGTACATGAATTTTGCCAGAACCGTAACCCCGCTTTTAAGTGTGGTAGCACACTAGACCATTCTGATCAATGGAATTGCTAGAAGACCCCCAAAACCCAACCTTTCTTGCTAGCCTCTTCGAATCTCGAGGACGAGATTCATTTTAAGTGTGGTAGGTTTGTAACATCCCAAAATTCTAAATTTTTGAATGTTATATTAAATAATTAGTTTTGATTGTTTGTTTGATTGTTGTGTGAATGATTGAGTGAAATTGAGTGAAATTTGAAACTTTTTGAAAGTTGAATGAGAGGGAATGAAATGACTTTCCCAAACTTTCATCTTTGCACTTTGATCTCCATGAATTCAAATTCATTTCATCACAAAACCCTAGGGTGAAGATGATATGATTTCTTCCATTTAATTAAATGAAAAGGGATTTGAAAAGATTTGAATTCCATTTGGAAATATTTCAAATTCAGAAACTTTATGCCACTCAATGATTTTCATGAGAGAAGATAAAATGACTTCTTCAAATTATATGAAATATGAGTTGGAAGTTGAAAACAATCAAATTGAAAGTCCGTTTGAAGTTATTTTGAAACCCACATTCAAATTGGAGTTATTTGATTTTTATTCATATTATTTTTCTCCAAAAATATCATATACGGAAAATAGGGTAAAATGATTCCTATAATAAAAAATGGGGAAAAGTGGATTTGAAATAATTTTGGTATTTTAAAATATTTTATTTGGTTTTTAAATGAACCTTTAGCACTGTTTGCATTACTTGAAATTTTGTGGATTTTATTTATCTCTGAAAAATAGTTCATGTTGTAGAATTTATTTTTATGAAGATTTTGATATATTATATGTCTATATTATATTTGTATTTTGTTTACTTTCTTTTCTTTTGTGCTCTGTAAAAAAACAGCGCCCGCCAGGCTAGCCGACCCAGCAGGCCGAGGCGCACCCAATGCTCGTCCCAGACTCACAGGCTTCCCCAACGCACGAGCGCACGAGCCTCTCAAAAAAAATCCCCATGCGCATGAGCGCCGCACGCACGAGGCCGAGGAGGCCAGGGCGCACGCTCGCCCGATCCCCAGTGCGTCGGTCGCCCGACCCTTTCTCCCTTCCCCACGATCGCTTCCAGAAGGGCCCCACCTCTTCTTTCTTCTCCCCCACGAACCCAATGCTACAGAAACCTACACGTACATGTACCCGACGCCGCCGCCGCGTCCGATCTTCGTGGGAAACCTATCCCGAGTCTTCCCCTTCCCCAAGCAAGTTGTCCTATAAGTACCCCTGCCCCTCCTCTCTCGATCCCCTTTAAAAGCCCTTGCTAAAACCCACCGCAACGCCCTCACTCATCAAACCGATCTCGCTTCGGTCGCTGCCGTTCACCGTCGTTTCCATCGTCGGTGAGCCTCCTCGAGATCCCTCCCTTTGGATTTCTATTCTCTGGACTTTGATTCCCCTCGCCTTTGCGCCCCTCATTGACATATTTTCGTCACCGAGGTTTGACCGGAGCCACCGCCTCAAGCTCGCAACGCCGCCGGAGTTCATCCAGAGCACGGGAGTTTACGCCGACGCCCGCTCGACTCCGACGTCTCCTCGCCTCACTATCCACAGAAAATCGGACCCCCCCGGAGTTCACCATCCACTAGACATCGCCGTCTCCGCCGCCGGTCACCGGAGCCACCACCCCGCCGGCGCCCTGCTTCTGTGCCACCGCCGTTTCTTCTCTGTAAGTCACGTAGGTGTTAGCTCCTTCGTTTTTTTATTAATCAAAACGCTAAGTGCTAGATTGGTTTTAGTAGATCGGTTCTTTAGATCATTTGGTTTGGTTTAGTACACGGTTTATTATGGTTTAGATCGAACCGGTTTGCCAGTTTTCAGTTTTAAACGTACCTGCACGTTTCTGTAAAGTTCCTGCTGAGCAACGGTTAGTTACAGATCGCTCAGCTCCTAGCCCAGTAGACTTGCCCGTTCTGTTTTTTTTCGTTTCTATAAAAAACAGAAAAGTTTCAATCTTAGATATTCTATAACTTTTATGTTTTAGATCCATATTGAGTGATTATTTTTGCATTGTGTCACAAATTTGTTGAAGTTTCTGTTTACGTACTTAGTTTTCAAATTTGACCAGATTAAATTTGAGTTTGATGAAATCTGTTCAAATCACTATTTTGGCCGTAACTTGAGTTTGGTAATATATTTTATGTTCATTCTTTTTTGCCCCTGGTCACTAGTTGAATTGTTTATCAAGTAGCATATAGTTATTTATTTTTAGTTTATTTTGAATTAGGTTTTTAGCAAAACAGTATTGTTTTAGTTATAGTTTTGTTTTAGTATTTTCTTTATTGTTTTTATTAGTTTTAAATTATTTCTTTTTGTCACTTTTGACAAATTTAGTTTTGTTTCTATTAGTCAACAAAAGAAAATTTTGTTTTATTTTAAAATTTATTTTACTTAGTTTTGTATGAAAACTTGTTTAGGTCATAGTTAGTGTTTTATAAAAGCTTTTTATTTGTTTCTTTCTGCAAATAAAATTTTATGAAAAATACTTTATGTTAACTTAGTTGTTTTACATTTTATTTTCTATTAACTTTTTGCTTTAGTGTTTTGATTGTTGTTAAGTTTTTACTTAGGACAAAACTGTTTTTTTGTTATGTCTTAGAGTTTTCTTTAGTAGTTTTGTTGTGTAGTTTTCCTTTGTTGTTCTTATTTGGTGTCCCTTGTTGTTTTGCAATTTATTTGTTGGTTTTTTATGAGTGTTGGAATTGTTTGCTTGTATGTTTGCTTATATGAATGCTATGTTTGACTATATAGATTTTCAACGGAGTGACGAATAGTTATACCAAGTCATTATTTCGAGAGCGCTATTATCTTCATCAACTTACCAGGCAAGTTCACATTGACCATGCTTTCATACCTATGTTTTATTGCATTTAGTGGCAGCTTTGCAACAATCCCCCAGTAGTGATATTGAATTCTTGTAGTTGAGTAGTATGCATGAGGTAGGAACCCATCACCCTGTTACCAAGCCCCGGACGATATTTATTTTAATGCTACGCTATAGTAGACAGGGTTTGGTATGAGTGCATGAGAGTGGTGTGAAGAAGGACTCTACGTCAATGACGACAACTCCACGATGGCATCTGCAAGGACTGCATCTTCAAGGCCTCAAGACTTCAAGACTCGAGACAAGAATTCAATACACACTACTGGGTGAAGGACAGTTGACGGGCACCCTGGAGAAACCAAAGGATGGCGGGATGCATGGAGAAGCGCCATGACATCTTGCGAAAGCTTCACCCAGACTCAAAGAGACGGAAGAATACTTCATGCCCGGAAGCTTACTTGTGCAACCGCAAGTCACTATGGGCTCTGGCTTGGTAGACCTTAGTGGTGACTCTGGCCGGGACGGTGCTAGCAGATGTAAAACTACGATAGGATTGGATGAGCACCGAACAGTGGTCAGGGGAACTCTTCGAAAGACCATGTTTCAGCCGTCTTGTTCTCAAACACCCTGAAGTGCGAGAACATAAAGAGAGGGATCGAATCTTGCGGGTAAAGTGTACAAACCTCTGCAGAGGGTTAAAACCTAATCGATTAGCCGTGTCCCCGGTTACGGACAATTTGAGCATCTGGACTTGGATCTATCTCGGAACTCTCAACACCGGACTGATAACTTAATTATGGGCAACTTATGATTATTCTGAGGTATGAGACATTGGTTGGCGGAACCATGTCATGATAGAAACTCCATAGTACAGACTCCAGTTATTTCCTTTGATGTAGGGAAAATAAAACCAGCTTTTATGCAAAAACTCTGACCCAGAGCCACAAAGCCATATTGCATATAGTATAGTTTATCATCTGTTTTTCTTACAGGGATCTTGCCGGTACATTCAATGTACTGACCTACACGGCTGCAACGTATCATGTTGCAAGATTTTATACGACGAGTGAGTTTTGTTGATTGGGTTACGGTCTACACTCAAGCTGCCGATGGCGTTGATGGGACTCCACACCGATTGTTTGTTTCCGCTGAGACTTATGAGGTATATATCAGTTTTACGTTATTTATACATGTGATTGCACTTTGATATATACATTGATGTACTGTGTGTGCCAGCATACGGATCCAGGGATGGCACAGATACACAGAGACTTGACCGTCTGAGGTCGGGTAGCTACAGATATGGTATCGAGCACATGTTGACTGTAGGGACGTGACCCTAGAAAATCGAAAAGCCCTTAGGACAGGATATCTCAAACTTTGTTTTCAAAAGACCCTTACTTCTCAACTTTTCGATGTTATCAAATAGTCCCTCTTACCTCAAATAGTTAGAATATGCCCTTTCCTTTGACCACATGATGAATCAATGGAAGCCGCTCCAAGAAGGACAGGATATCGATAATTGATGGCCTCTCCAGAGTAAAGAGGATTTGACCATGCATTAAAAGTGTTGAAGACCCGACGACTTGAAGAATCGGAAGAATTATTTGACCCTTAGAGGACCAAACCCTGTTATGCACTTACGTTAGATGCGACAATTTGTGAGCTGTCATTTGTTTGATGTTTTCGACAGCCACCAAGTAAAACCCGTTTCTTCAAAACTATTGTTTGTATTGTGTGTATCCTCCCCACCTCTCTCATATCTCATCCCAAAACCTTTGGACCCCATATATCGATGATGAATTAAGATGGACTTGTATTCCTTGGACCGAGGACCCAGCCGGAGGCAGAGCTATGGATACAAAACATGGAGGATCAGTTTAGGAAAAATTGATTCCAAGGAAGTATGAGGTTCAATACGCTCTTGATGCTTTACGAAGTGCTGCAACTCATGGAATATGCATCAAGCCATACAAGGATTTAATGGAGCAATAACTTGGGAAGAATTCAAGAAGACTCTGACAAGATCCCGTCTTATCCGGAAATGCCATGATACACCAAGAAATAAACCTTGTGCCTGCAAGATTTGCGGAGAAATAGGACATACCCAGGAAGAGCACAAGGATGGATGCCCTCATTTCATGGAAAATCACCCTGCTGAGGAAGGCCCAACTAGTCAGATGACTTGTTTCTTGTGTGAAGGAACCACCCACTACCCGGCACAGTGTCATATTTACTCCACGGTGCAACAAACTATTCATAAGCAGGAAGAAGGAATGAAGTAAGCCCTCAAGGAAGGTCTAGAAGAACCTGTGATGAAGGAAGATGTTGAAGACCCCGATGGAGAAGGCCTAATCAGATTCTACTCCAATGCTTGCTATTCATGTGGAGAAGAAGGACATTATTCCCAGTATTGCACGAAGGAAAGCCAGGAGTATCTCAGAGGCTTCCCGACAGCAGAAGTGAAGCTTGACCCTCGACAAATAGAAGCTCTGATCATTACGGAGAAATCCATGAAGAGAAAATGAAGGCATCCTCAGAACAACCCAATTTCTACAAAGAAGGACCTGAGTCATATCACTTGTTATAGATGCAACGATTTAGGTCATTATGCTAGCAAATGCCCAGCAAGGAAGCGGGACAGTTTGCTGGGGAATGTTCAGATCAGAAGAAAGCTGGAGCTGAGTAGTTGAGATTTGGATATGGATAATAAGAGTGCTAGAAAGCAATTTTTTTTCATGAGTACAATAAGTTGAGTTATGTAATGGGTGCTCAGAGTTTGTAATGGATTCATGAAATCAATAAAGTTAAAGTGTCCTAATTCCATATGTTGAATTACATGAGTTGTTACGCTATGAACACAGATGTTGACCATTTTCGAGGATATGAGAAATATGGTCTATGGGCAAAATTGTGCATTTCACCTTAAGGGTGGCAGTACCCTGTGATAAAATTTAATTTATGGAAAGGGAAATGTGTCCCAAAGATTGGAGTTTGGACAAAATAAGTATGAGTTGTATTCTAATATTTTGGTTACCTCAGGAGTATGAAGGAATGAAGTAATATTGGATTTAAATGAGATGTAATGTTGAAATATGGAACAATTGTAGCTCCAATGATGAGTTAAAGCTATGCAAGTATTGAAGTGGTCCCACAACCCACAGGCCCAGGAATTAATAAGGATCAAGTAGTCCCTGGAGGAAGAAATTTTGGAAGAAGCTGTGATTTCGCCAGCAAACGTTTCATAGGAGATTACGTAAAAACCTAAGAGTTGTGAAGAACGATAGATGTTTTGTTCAGCTTGCAGAATCAATGGATTTACTCGAACCCAGTTCGAGGACGAGAGAAATTCTGCAAAGCTTGTGAGGATGCCCGAGTGTTAGAAATACGAGATTCACTAAACCTTATACAGGGTAATGATCTGGGTGCGGAATGGATTGATCACCATACTTGACTTACTCATATCATTCGCTCTTGCTATTTGGACAGTAAATCTGAGTGACTTGACCATAGTAGAGAGACGACGATGTCAAAACTTTGTTTAAACCTTAGAAAGGTATGATGATTGATCCATGTACAGGCAACCATTGCCGATCGTAGGTTATACAGCGAGATTCAGCCCAGACCCGTTTTCCTGCAGGACAAACCATAGATTATTGACCACCGGAGGTTTTGTTTGTTATTTAGTATTGGTGATAGACCTGTCAACTAAGAAGACCAGTCTCGGAAGAAACTCACCATGATTGAGAGGACAAGAGATTTTGAGAAAAGGTCATGCCCGACTAGAAGAGCACCAATGAAAGAGTTATTCCAGAGAATATGAGAGGACCGACACCATCAACCCAAAGGATGGAGTACATGAATTTTGTCGAACCGTAACCCGCTTTTAAGTGTGGTAGCACACTAGACCATTCCGATCAATGGAATTGCTAGAAGACCCCAAAACCCAAACTTTCTTGTTAGTTTCTTGAATCTCGAGGACGAGATTCATTTTAAGTGTAGGTTTGTAACATCCCAAAATTCTAAATTTTGGAATGTTATATTAAATAATTTGTTTTGATTGTTTGTTTGATTGTTGTGTGAATGATTGAGTGAAATTAAGTGGAATTTGAAACTTTTGAAAGTTGAATGAGAGAGAATGAAATGACTTTCCCAAACTTTCATCTTTGCACTTTGATCTCCATGAATTCAAATTCATTTCATCACAAAACCCTAGGGTGAAGATGATATGACTTCTTCCATTTAATGAAATGAAAAGGGATTTGAAAAGATTTGAATTCCATTTGGAAATATTTCAGATTCGAAACTTTATGCAACTCAATGATTTTCATGAGAGAAGATAAAATGACTTCTTCAAATTATATGAAATATGAGTTGGAAGTTGAAAACAATCAAATCGAAAGTCCGTTTGAAGTTATTTTGAAACCCACATTCAAATTGGAGTTATTTGATTTTTATTCATATTATTTTCTCCAAAAATATCATATACGGAAAATAGGGTAAAATGATTCCTACAATAAAAAATGGGGAAAAGTGGATTTGAAATAATTTTGGTATTTTAAAATATTTTATTTGGTTTTAAATGAACCTTTAGCACTGTTTGCATTACTTGAAATTTTGTGGATTTTATTTATCTCTGAAAAATAGTTCATGTTGTAGAATTTATTTTATGAAGATTTTGATATATTATATGTCTATATTATATTTGTATTTTGTTTAGTTTCTTTTCTTTTGTGCTCAGAAAAAACAGCGCCTGCCAAAGTTAGCCGACCCAAAGAAGTCGAGGCGCACCCAATGCTCGTCCCAGACTCACAGCTTCCCAGCGCACGAGCGCCGAGCCTCTCAAAAAATCCCCATGCGCATGAGCGCCAGACGACGAGAGCCGAGGAGGCCAGGCCCACGCCGCTCGATCCCAGCAAGGCGTGGTCGCCCGACCCTCTCTCCCTTCCCCACGATCGCTGCCACAAGGGCCCCACCTCTTCTTTCTTCTCCCCACGAACCCAATGCTACAAAAACCTACACGACATGTACCCGACGCCGCCGCGTCCGATCTTATGGAAACCTATCCCAGTCTTCCCTTCCCAAGCAAGTTGTCCTATAAATACCCCTGCACCTCCTCTCTCGATCCCCTTTAAAAGCCCTCGCTAAAACCCACCGCAACGCCCTCACTCATCAAACCGATCTCGCTTCGGTCGCTGCCGTTCACCATCGTTTCCATCGTCGGTGAGCCTCCTCGAGATCCCTCCCTCTGGATTTTGATTCTCTGGACTTTGATTCCCCTCGCCTTTGCGCCCCTCATTGACAATTTTCGTCACCCAGGTTTGACCGGAGCCAACGCCTCAAGCTCGCAACGCTGCCGGAGTTCATCCAGAGTACGGGAGTTTACGCCGACGCCCGCTCGACTCCGACGTCTCCTCGCCTCACTATCCACAGAAAATCGGGCCCCCCCCCCCCGGAGTTCTCCATCCACTGGACATCGCCGTCTCCGCCGCCGGTCACCGAGCCACCACCCCGCCGGCGCCCTGCTTCTGTGCCACCGCCGTTTCTTCTCTGTAAGTCACGTAGGTGTTAGCTCCTTCGTTTTTTTATTAATCAAAATGCTAAGTGCTAGATTGGTTTTAGTAGATCGGTTCTTTAGATCATTTGGTTTGGTTTAGTACACGGTTTATTATGGTTTAGATCGAACCGGTTTGCCGGTTTTCTGTTTTAAACGTACCTGCACGTTTCTGTAAAGTTCCGACTGAGCAACGGTTAGTTACAGATTGCTCAGCTCCTAGCCCAGTAGACTTGCCCGTTCTGTTTTTTTTTTCGTTTCTATAAAAAACAGAAAAGTTTCAATCTTAGATATTCTATAACTTTTATGTTTTAGATCCATATTGAGTGACTCTTTTTGCATTGTGTCACAAATTTGTTGAAGTTTCTGTTTGCGTACTTAGTTTTCAAATTTGACCAGATTAAATTTGAGTTTGATGAAATCTTTTCAAATCACTATTTTGGCTGTAACTTGAGTTTGGTAATATATTTTATGTTCATTCTTTTTGCCCCTGATCACTAGTTGAATTGTTTATCAAGTAGCATATAGTTATTTATTTTTAGTTTATTTTGAATTAGGTTTTTAGCAAAACAGTACTGTTTTAGTTATAGTTTTGTTTTAGTCTTTTCTTTATTGTTTTTATTAGTTTTAAATTATTTCTTTTTGTCACTTTTGACAAATTTAGTTTTGTTTCTATTAGTCAACAAAAGAAATTTTTTTTTATTTTAAAATTTATTTTACTTAGTTTTGTATGAAAACTTGTTTAGGTCATAATTAGTGTTTTATAAAAGCTTTTTATTTGTTTCTTTCTGCAAATAAAATTTTATGAAAAATATTTTCTGTTAACTTAGTTGTTTTACATTTTATTTTATATTTTTGCTTTAGTGTTTTAATTGTTGTTAAGTTTTTACATAGGACAAAACTGTTTTTTGTTATGTCTTTGAGTTTTCTTTAGTAGTTTTGTTGTGTAGTTTTCCTTTGTTGTTCTTATTTGGTGTCCCTTGTTGTTTTGCAATTTATTTGTTGGTTTTTTATGAGTGTTGGAATTGTTTGCTTGTATGTTTGCTTATATGAATGCTATGTTTGACTATATAGATTTTCAACGGAGTGACGAATAGTTATACCAAGTCATTATTTCGAGAGCGCTATTATCTTCATCAACTTACCGAGCAAGTTCACTTTGACCATGCTTTCATACCTATGTTTTATTGCATTTAGTGGCAGATTTGCAACAATCCCCAAAGAGTGATATTGAATTCTTGTAGTTGAGTAGTATGCATGAGGTAGGAACCTATCACCTGTTACCAAGCCCGGACGATATTTATTTTAATGCTACGCTATAGTGGACGGGGTTTGGTATGAGTGCATGAGAGTGGTGTGAAGAAGGAGGACTCTCGCCAATGACGACAACTCCATGATGGCATCTGCAAGGATTGCATCTTCAAGGCCTCAAGACTTCAAGACTCGAGACAAGAATTCAATACACACTCTCGGGTGAAGGATTTGTTGACGGGCACCTGGAGAAACCAAAGGATGGCGGGATGCATGGAGAAGTGCCATGACATCTTGCGGAAAGCTTCACCCGAGACTCAAAGAGATGGAAGAATACTTCATGCCCGAAGCTTACTTGTGCAACCGCAAGTCACTATGGGCTCGCTTGGTTGACCTTAGTGGTGACTCTGGCCGGGGCGGTGCTAGCAGATGTAGAACTACGATAGGATTGGATGATCACCGAACAGTGGTCAGGGGAACTCTTCGGAAGACCATGTTTCGGCCGTCTTGTTCCCAGACACCCTGAAGTGCGAGAACATAAAGAGAGGGATCGAATCTTGCGGGTAAAGTGTACAAACCTCTGCAGAGGGTTAAAACCTAATCGATTAGCCGTGTCCCTGGTTACGGACAATTTGAGCATCTGGACTTGGATCTATCTCGGAACTCTCAACACCGGACTGATAACTTAATTGTGGGCAACTTATGATTATTCTGAGGTATGAGACATCGGTTGGCGGAACCATGTCATGATAGAAACTCCATAGTACAGAATCCAGTTATTTCCTTTGATGTAGGGAAAATAAAACCAGCTTTTATGCAAAAACTAAGACCCAGAGCCACAAAGCCATATTGCATATAGTATAGTTTATCATCTGTTTTTCTTACAGTGATCTTGTCGGTACATTCAATGTACTGACCTACACGGCTGCAACGTATCATGTTGCAGGATTTTATATGACGAGTGAGTTTTGTTGATTGGGTTACGGTCTACACTCAACTTTGTCGATGGCGTTGATGGGACTCCACACCGATTGTTTGTTTCACGAGACTTATGAGGTATATATCAGTTTTACGTTATTTATACATGTGATTGCACTTTGATATATACATTGATGTACTGTGTGTGCCAGCATACGGATCCAGGGATGGCACAGATACACAGAGACTTGACCGTCTGAGGTCGGGTAGCTACAGATATGGTATCAGAGCACATGTTGACTGTAGGACGTGACCCTAGAAAATCGAAAAGCCCTTAGGACAGGATATCTCTGAAACTTTGTTTTCAAAAAGACCCTTACTTCTCAACTTTTCTGATGTTATCAAATAGTCCCTCTTACCTCAAATAGTTAGAATATGCCCTTTCCCTTTGACCACATGATGAATCAATGGAAGCCGCTCCAAGAAGGACAGGATATCAGATAATTGATGGCCTCTCCAGAGTAAAGAGGATTTGACCATGCATTAAAAGTGTTGAAGACCCCGACGACTTGAAGAATCAGAAGAATTATTTGACCCTTAGAGGACCAAACCCCTGTTATGCACTTACGTTAGATGCGACAATTTGTGAGCTGTCATTTGTTTGATGTTTTCTGACAGCCACCAAGTAAAACCCGTTTCTTCAAAACTATTGTTTGTATTGTGTGTATCCCTCCCCACCTCTCTCATATCTCATCCCAAAACCTTTGGACCCCATATATCGATGATGAATTAAGATGGACTTGTATTCCTTGGACCGAGGACCCAGCCGGAGGCAGAGCTATGGATACAAAACATGGAGGATCAGTTTAGGAAAAAATTGATTCCAAGGAAGTATGAGGTTCAATACGCTCTTCGGTGCTTTACAGAAAGTGCTGCAACCTGGCGGAATATGCATCAAGCCATACAAGGATTTAATGGAGCAATAACTTGGGAAGAATTCAAGAAGACTCTGACAAGATCCCGTCTTATCCGGAAATGCCATGATACACCAAGAAATAAACCTTGTGCCTGCAAGATTTGCGGAGAAATAGGACATACCTGTGAAGAGCACAAGGATGGATGCCCTCATTTCATGGAAAATCACCTGCCGAGGAAGGCCCAACTAGTCGATGACTTGTTTCTTGTGTGAAGGAACCACCCACTACCCGGACAAGTGTCATATTTACTCCACGGTGCAACAAACTATTCATAAGCAGGAAGAAGGAATGAAGTAAGCCCTCAAGGAAGGTCTAGAAGAACCTGTGATGAAGGAAGATGTTGAAGACCCGATGGAGAAGGCCTAATCAGATTCTACTCCAATGCTTGCTATTCATGTGGAGAAGAAGGACATTATTCCCAGATTGCACGAAGGAAAGCCAGAGTATCTCGAGGCTTCCGACAGCGAAGTGAAGCTTGACCCTCGACAAATAGAAGCTCGATCATTACGGAGAAATCCATGAAGAGAAAATGAAGGCATCCTCGTAACAACCCAATTTCTACAAAGAAGGACCTGAGTCATATCACTTGTTATAGATGCAACGATTTAGGTCATTATGCTAGCAAATGCCCAAGAAGGAAGCGGACAGTTTGTGGGGAATGTTCAGATCAGAAGAAAGCTGGAGCTGAGTAGTTGAGATTTGGATATGGATAATAAGAGTGCTAGAAAGCAATTTTTTTTCATGAGTACAATAAGTTGAGTTATGTAATGGGTGCTCAGAGTTTGTAATGGATTCATGAAATCAATAAAGTTAAAGTGTCCTAATTCCATATGTTGAATTACATGAGTTGTTACGCTATGAACACAGATGTTGACCATTTTCGAGGATATGAGAAATATGGTCTATGGGCAAAATTGTGCATTTCACCTTAAGGGTGGCAGTACCCTGTGATAAAATTTAATTTATGGAAAGGGAAATGTGTCCCAAAGATTGGAGTTTGGACAAAATAAGTATGAGTTGTATTCTAATATTTTGGTTACCTCAGGAGTATGAAGGAATGAAGTAATATTGGATTTAAATGAGATGTAATGTTGAAATATGGAACAATTGTAGCTCCAATGATGAGTTAAAGCTATGCAAGTATTGAAGTGGTCCCACAACCCACAGTGCCCAGGAATTAATAAGGATCAAGTAGTCCTCGGAGGAAGAAATTTTGGAAGAAGCTGTGATTTCGCCAGCAAACGTTTCATAGGAGATTACGTAAAAACCTAAGAGTTGTGAAGAACGATAGATGTTTTGTTCAGCTTGCAGAATCAATGGATTTACTCGAACCCAGTTCGAGGACGAGAGAAATTCTGCAAAGCTTGTGAGGATGCCCGAGTGTTAGAAATACGAGATTCACTAAACCTTATACAGGGTAATGATCTGGGTGCGGAATGGATTGATCACCATACTGACTTACTCATATCATTCGCTCTTGCTATTTGGACAGGTAAATCTGAGTGACTTGACCATAGTAGAGAGACGACGATGTCAAAACTTTGTTTAAACCTTAGAAAGGTATGATGATTGATCCATGTACAGGCAACCATTGCCGATCGTAGGTTATACAGCGAGATTCAGCCCAGACCCGTTTTCCTGCAGGACAAACCATAGATTATTGACCACCAGGAGGTTTTGTTTGTTATTTAGTATTGGTGACAGACCTGTCAACTAAGAAGACCCAGTCTCAGAAGAAACTCACCATGATTGAGAGGACAAGAGATTTTGAGAAAAGGTCATGCCCCGACTAGAAGAGCACCAGTGAAAGAGTTATTCCAGAGAATATGAGAGGACCGACACCATCAACCCAAAGGATGGAGTACATGAATTTTGTCGGAACCGTAACCCCGCTTTTAAGTGTGGTAGCACACTAGACCATTCCGATCAATGGAATTGCTAGAAGACCCCCAAAACCCAAACTTTCTTGCTAGCCTCTTCGAATCTCGAGGACGAGATTCATTTTAAGTGTGGTAGGTTTGTAACATCCCAAAATTCTAAATTTTGGAATGTTATATTAAATAATTTGTTTTGATTGTTTGTTTGATTGTTGTGTGAATGATTGAGTGAAATTAAGTGGAATTTGAAACTTTTTGAAAGTTGAATGAGAGAGAATGAAATGACTTTCCCAAACTTTCATCTTTGCACTTTGATCTCCATGAATTCAAATTCATTTCATCACAAAACCCTAGGGTGAAGATGATATGACTTCTTCCATTTAATGAAATGAAAAGGGATTTGAAAAGATTTGAATTCCATTTGGAAATATTTCAGATTCAGAAACTTTATGCAACTCAGTGATTTTCATGAGAGAAGATAAAATGACTTCTTCAAATTATATGAAATATGAGTTGGAAGTTGAAAACAATCAAATCGAAAGTCCGTTTGAAGTTATTTTGAAACCCACATTCAAATTGGAGTTATTTGATTTTTATTCATATTATTTTTCTCCAAAAATATCATATACGGAAAATAGGGTAAAATGATTCCCTACAATAAAAAAATGGGGAAAAGTGGATTTGAAATAATTTTGGTATTTTAAAATATTTTATTTGGTTTTTAAATGAACCTTTAGCACTGTTTGCATTACTTGAAATTTTGTGGATTTTATTTATCTCTGAAAAATAGTTCATGTTGTAGAATTTATTTTTATGAAGATTTTGATATATTATATGTCTATATTATATTTGTATTTTGTTTAGTTTCTTTTCTTTTGTGCTCTGTAAAAAAACAGCGCCCGCCAGGCTAGCCGACCCAGCAGGCCGAGCCGCACCCAATGCTCGTCCCAGACTCACAGGCTTCCCCAGCGCACGAGCGCACGAGCCTCTCAAAAAAATCCCCATGCGCACGAGCGCCGCACGCACGAGGCCGAGGAGGCCAGGGCCCACGCTCGCCCGATCCCCAGCGCGTCGGTCGCCCGACCCTCTCTCCCTTCCCCACGATCGCTGCCACAAGGGCCCCACCTCTTCTTTCTTCTCCCCCACGAACCCAATGCTACAAAAACCTACACGTACACGTACCCGACGCCGCCGCCGCGTCCGATCTTATGGAAACCTATCCCGAGTCTTCCCCTTCCCCAAGCAAGTTGTCCTATAAATACCCCTGCACCTCCTCTCTCGATCCCCTTTAAAAGCCCTCGCTAAAACCCACCGCAACGCCCTCACTCATCAAACCGATCTCGCTTCGGTCGCTGCCGTTCACCATCGTTTCCATCGTCGGTGAGCCTCCTCGAGATCCCTCCCTCTGGATTTTGATTCTCTGGACTTTGATTCCCCTCGCCTTTGCGCCCCTCATTGACAATTTTCGTCACCCAGGTTTGACCGAGCCAACGCCTCAAGCTCGCAACGCTGCGGAGTTCATCCAGAGTACGGAGTTTACGCCGACGCCCGCTCGACTCCGACGTCTCCTCGCCTCACTATCCACGTAAAATCGGGCCCCGGAGTTCTCCATCCATCGACATCGCCGTCTCCTCCGCCGGTCACCGAGCCACCACCCCGCCGGGCGCCTGCTTCATGCCACCGCCGCTTTCTTCTCTGTAAGTCACGTAGGTGTTAGCTCCTTCGTTTTTTATTAATCAAAATGCTAAGTGCTAGATTGGTTTTAGTAGATCGGTTCTTTAGATCATTTGGTTTGGTTTAGTACACGGTTTATTATGGTTTAGATCGAACCGGTTTGCGGTTTTCTGTTTTAAACGTACTGCACGTTTACAGTAAAGTTCCGACTGAGCAACGGTTAGTTACTGATTGCTCAGCTCCTAGCCCAAAGAGACTTGCCCGTTCTGTTTTTTTTTTCGTTTCTATAAAAAACAGAAAAGTTTCAATCTTAGATATTCTATAACTTTTATGTTTTAGATCCATATTGAGTGACTCTTTTTGCATTGTGTCACAAATTTGTTGAAGTTTCTGTTTGCGTACTTAGTTTTCAAATTTGACCAGATTAAATTTGAGTTTGATGAAATCTTTTCAAATCACTATTTTGGCTGTAACTTGAGTTTGGTAATATATTTTATGTTCATTCTTTTGCCCCTGATCACTAGTTGAATTGTTTATCAAGTAGCATATAGTTATTTATTTTAGTTTATTTTGAATTAGGTTTTTAGCAAAACAGTACTGTTTTAGTTATAGTTTTGTTTTAGTCTTTTCTTTATTGTTTTTATTAGTTTTAAATTATTTCTTTTTGTCACTTTTGACAAATTTAGTTTTGTTTCTGTTAGTCAACAAAAGAAATTTTTTTTTATTTTAAAATTTATTTTACTTAGTTTTGTATGAAAACTTGTTTAGGTCATAATTAGTGTTTTATAAAAGCTTTTTATTTGTTTCTTTCTGCAAATAAAATTTTATGAAAAATATTTTCTGTTAACTTAGTTGTTTTACATTTTATTTTATATTTTTGCTTTAGTGTTTTAATTGTTGTTAAGTTTTTACATAGGACAAAACTGTTTTTTTGTTATGTCTTTGAGTTTTCTTTAGTAGTTTTGTTGTGTAGTTTTCCTTTGTTGTTCTTATTTGGTGTCCCTTGTTGTTTTGCAATTTATTTGTTGGTTTTTTTATGAGTGTTGGAATTGTTTGCTTGTATGTTTGCTTATATGAATGCTATGTTTGACTATATAGATTTTCAACGGAGTGACGAATAGTTATACCAAGTCATTATTTCGAGAGCGCTATTATCTTCATCAACTTACCAGACAAGTTCACTTTGACCATGCTTTCATACCTATGTTTTATTGCATTTAGTGGCAGATTTGCAACAATCCTCCAGTAGTGATATTGAATTCTTGTAGTTGAGTAGTATGCATGAGGTAGGAACCTATCACCCTGTTACCAAGCCCGGGACGATATTTATTTTAATGCTACGCTATAGTGGACGGGGTTTGGTATGAGTGCACGAGAGTGGTGTGAAGAAGGAGGACTCTACGTCAATGACGACAACTCCATGATGGCGTCTGCAAGGATTGCATCTTCAAGGGCTAGACTTCAAGACTCGAGACAAGAATTCAATACACACTACTGGGTGAAGGACGGTTGACGGGCACCCTGGAGAAACCAGTGGATGGCCGGGATGCATGGAGAAGTGCCATGACATCTTGCGGAAAGCTTCACCCGAATCAAAGAGATGGAAGAATACTTCATGCCCGAAGCTTACCCGCAACCGCAAGTCACTATGGGCTCGCTTGGTTGACCTTAGTGGTGACTCTGGCTGGGGCGGTGCTAGCGATGTAGAACTACGGTAGGATTGGATGATCACCGAACAGTGGTCGGGAACTCTTCGAAGACCATGTTTGCCGCCTTGTTCCTGCACACCTCAAGTGCGAGAACATAAAGAGAGGGATCGAATCTTGCGGGTAAAGTGTACAAACCTCTGCAGAGGGTTAAAACCTAATCGATTAGCCGTGTCCCAGTTACGGACAATTTGAGCATCCGGACTTGGATCTATCTCGAACTCTCAACACCGGACCGATAACTTAATTGTGGGCAACTTATGATTATTCGAGGTATGAGACATCGGTTGGCGGAACCATGTCATGATAGAAACTCCATAGTACAGAATCCAGTTATTTCCTTTGATGTAGGGAAAATAAAACCAGCTTTTATGCAAAAACTAAGACCCAGAGCCACAAAGCCATATTGCATATAGTATAGTTTATCATCTGTTTTTCTTACAGTGATCTTGTCGGTACATTCAATGTACTGACCTACACGGCTGCAACGTATCATGTTGCAGGATTTTATACGACGAGTGAGTTTTGTTGATTGGGTTACGGTCTACACTCAACCTGTCGATGGCGTTTATGGGACTCCACACCCGATTGTTTGTTTCCGCTGAGACTTATGAGGTATATATCAGTTTTACATTATTTATACATGTGATTGCACTTTGATATATAGATTGATGTACTGTGTGTGCCAGCATACGGATCCAGGGATGGCACATATACACAGAGACTTGACCGTCTGAGGTCGGGTAGCTACAGATGGGGACATGGACCTGCGTCGTGAGGGCAACTTCGGCGGCCCACTCCGGCGAGAGCGCAGCCGTAGCCGCCATGCGCTTGCTAACAAGGTGCATGAGCGCGACCGCAATCTGCGACCGTGTGGCCAAGGCAGACCAAACGATTGTTGTTGCTTCTCAGGTGAAGGTAGCAACATCTGCCTCGGGGATAGCAACTGGTGAGAGCGGCATAGCAGATATCCGTTCCGCAGTGGCAGCCTTAGCCCTGATGGAGGCCACCCACGACCATGTCGAGGCTGACTACGCCCAGCTCGTGGCGGTTACCGCACAAATCGAACGAAGCTTCTCTGACAACGGTCGGCAACCCACGGCCAAAGAGTTGGCAACCGCCGGGAGCGTTCGAGCAGTCATCCGTTCCTCCGTCTCATACCTTGCCACGACAAAGCCCGTCCAAGCCCAGATTGCGTTCGCCCACGCCTAGCTCGTGGTGGCCTTTTCCAAAGATATGGCGATATGCTTGTTGAGTATGGGTGATGGATGCCATGGAGCCTCTTCCCCAGGAGACCGTCGGGAGCGAGCTGGACATGGAGGAGGCGGCGGAGATCGACGAGCACCAGCCATAGTAGTACTCTTTGTTCCATTTACTTAAGAGCGCCGATTTTTAATTTGTTAGAGTAATGTTTAGGTCAGGTAGCTCTGTTTAATTACCGAACTTGCTCCTTTGTGTACGCAAATTATGCAATGACGTGTGGATGTGCTGTAGTCTCCTTTGTGTACCTAAATTATGCAATGACGTGGATGACCACTATAACCAGGGAAATTCGAAACAAAATTTTTGACGTTCAAACTCATCACTTACGAGTTAAGCTATCTAAATCGTTTGTGAGGTTCACATATCGTACACAGTTCTGAATAAGGGACCGTGTCTGATGACACTTTGAGCGGCAGTTTTTTCGCTGAACCGATTCAATTTTTTTGGCTTCCTCGGAAATATCTACCTCCCCGCCCCCTCCCCCTAGCAAAAAGCCACATTTCCCCTGTTTCCGCCTTCCTTTTCAAGTTGAAACCTTCACTCCTTGCTTGCAGCGCTGCCTCCTCGCCGGCGACCCTCCTTCACGATGCTCGGCCTCGTCTATCCAGGCAGGTAATCCACACCCGACCCCCATCCTCCTCCTCTGTCCACATCCCACATGCCCCGACCGTCGGCACGACACCTTCCACTGAAATCACTGGCCCCTCCACCAAATAAGCGCCGCCCTAAGCCATGGTGCATGCAGTATATTCAGGAGCTCAAGGAGCATTTGGCAGCGGAGAAGCAAATCACAGCCGCACGCGCGGATGAGGTCACGATGGCTACCGTTCATGCCGACCCCTAGATCTTAGAGGAGCACCTCGCCATCCAGGCCAGCGTCAACGCCACAACGCAGTTGGCTGCTTTAAATTACAGTTCGTGGCATTTTCTCGAGGCCACCCTCGGTGCCTTCGACGAAGAATACGAGGTGTTTTCTTAGCGTGCACGTGCTTACCTCAACTCGAGAGCCAGCAGGTTGGTACCCGGAGCCTCAGGCAACTCACCACTACGACGAGGGCACCCACGATGCGGAGGCCTCGCCCTCTTCCATGTCCAAGGAGCTAATCACCATCGATATCTCGAACGATGAGGAGTAGCTTGTCTTATTAGCTCACTATGAGGACCAATGTTTAGTTTGCTAGCTACTGCCTTTCCTAACAAATTCTAGTGAATTGTGCTATCTACTTTTACTATGCAATCTGTTGATCTAGTGTATATTTTCTATATGTCGTGCAATTTGGTGCTCACTTATTAACTGTTTGGTTAATTAGTTGTCGTGTTAAGTTTACTATTTGGTTCAATTCTGCAAATGTGATATGTTCAATTCTTTAGGGTGCGATTTTGTATATATTGTCTTCCATGTGAGAAATAAATCGAATTTTTCTCTACAAAATACATGAGAAACAAATACAATTGCAATATTTCCAAGTTGTCAAGCATGCTTGGTTTGGTTAACTGTCTGATCTTCTAGTATGTTATACATTGTGCAATGTGGTGCTTAGTTAAAGTTTGGTTCATTTGTTGTGGTGTTTAGTTAACTGTTTGGTTCAATTCTGCAATGCAATGTTCAATTGTTGTGAGCACATTCTATTATTGTATACCATGTGAGAAATAAATCGGATTTGGCTATACTAAATACATAAGAAACAAATACAATTGCTATATTTCCCAGTTGTTAAGCATGCTTGGTTTGGTTAACTGTCTGATCCTCTATTAGGAGTTTGTTATATTGTGCAATGTGGTGCTCAGTTAATGTTTGGTTCATTTGCTGTGGTGTTTAGTTAACTGCTTGGTTCAATTCTGCAATGCGATGTTCAATTGTCGTTGGTAGAATTTTGTATTGTTGTGCATATGAGGAATAAATCGAATTTGGCTGCGCTTAATACATGAGAAACATATACAATTCTATATTTCCTAGTTCTTAATCATGCTTGGTTTGGATAAATGGGTTTTCCATGTGGCTTGAATTAATCTGATGAATCTGCAATGTGCTTATTTTTCATCAACATATTTTACTAATAGCATGTGAACCCTCACTTAACCTGATCACCAACTACCTTATATGTTTTGTAGGGAAACAATGGGAAGCAGTGACGTTTACAATCGAGATTTGCACATGCATGGTCCTTTCTAATAGCACATTATTGTGCAGTTGCAGTAACCATTCTAATATCAAGGTTTTTAACAATTTGTTCTTGCACATGTAGGTACTGTTGTCAGAGGTTTTGACCCGCTGTTCGACCCTTTTTGCATATGGGGAAATGAGTTGTCCATGAATATCAGTCAAGTCAAGAAATCAGAAAGATTGTTAGGATAAAGAAATTAGCGACAAAAAGCAGCAAGATCTTTGTGTGCACAATGAAGAATACATCAGTTCACTACATGATGATACTAACTATTATACCTTGCCTTTTTTATTCCTTTGCCCCATTTCCAATATAGAGAAGATATTTATGCACATCCTTGTTTTCAGGCCTTTCCAAAGCATTTCACTGATGATTACCTCTCAAACAACATGTATGGTCAAGAGGTGAGGAAGGTATTCATACAACACCCATGGTTCAATATTGAAGTGTTCCTGAAGAGGACGAAGGATGGACGGGCAATCATCCGCATGCACTGGCCTAAAGTTGCAAAGACCTTCAACATCAATGAAGGCTCAATATTTGCTTTCCGCTTCAGCAGTTTTCCAGATAAGATACATATGTCTATGTACCGTATATGATGCTAATTTCGAAAGGTTATAGATGTTGCATGTGAAACTTGGTGCTGGTGCAGTTGTGTAATGGGGTAGCTGAGTGCTGAAGCTATATGATGTTGTACTCTGATGTATTTCAATATGAAATCCTGCTTCCTTAATATGAAAATGAAATATATTGTGTGCTTGATATGAAATGTCAATTAGATTAATAAATGGATTATTAATAGTAGGACGATTAGCCTGCTAATGGCCAATTAGCCTGCTAATTGGGTTTTTCTATTGCAAACGGTTATTGAGAAAACACCGTGGGCGATGACCTCAGGCAACGCACACAGTTTCTAGGAATAAACCGTGTTGGATTGATGAACAATCACACACGACATCCTCTTGAAAACTGTTTGCGTTAGGCCACCTTGTGCAAACGTTTACCACATAAAAATGATGTGTGGTGGACAGCCTTTGCAACACAGTTTTTCTACGCACCGTGTGTGATGCATTCAATAACGTAAACGATAAAATTGTTAATACCGTGTACAATGGAAACGCTATCACAAACGGAAAATTAACGGGGAAAATTGTGTGTGATGTACCTGCGAACAGAAATGTTTTCCTTGGAGCGACTTTGTGGGATGTATATATGAACGTAAACTTTTAGTGGGGACTGACTGTGTGGGATGTACTAATGACCGGAAACAATTTCGCCTGTATAATTGTATTTTTAGCACTACTGTACGTATAACCGTCTTTGATCGCCCGCCAGTCACACACGACCTCATTTTGCCGAGCGTGTGTGCCACGAGAGCATATCCCCGACGGTTTCTGGGTCGTTTGGGAAGGATCCCCCTACCGCAGTCACTCATTAGGCGATGGTTCCAAATGTCGTCGCGGAAAGGGGTTAAAAACCATTTGTATAGCACCTTGATATACTAGTGGTTGTGCCGGCCCTTGGCAACATTTGTGGTATAATGACTTAACCGAGAAACTTTCCGGAAGCATTGAGGTGCCACGTTACTATATCTGGGCCGCTTGACAGAGCGACCGTGTTAATTAAGGCCACCATTGACCCAAACCTAGCCCGCTCCTGACTATTTAGTTCACGACAAAAGTGGACAACAGGAGGATTAACAGCCAATACGTCGGCCACCGTAAGGTTCAGGTTCACTACTATACTGAACAAGTCCTCGTATTTAGACCATAGAGGCTGGGAGCCCACCCAAAGGTCGAGCCAGACACGAGCAAACTGTTGGGGAACGTAGCGTGCAATTTCAAAAAAATCCTACACTCACGCAAGATCTATCTAGGAGATGCATAGCAATGAGGGGGGAGAGTGTACCTACGTACCCTTGTAGACCGTAAACACAAGCATTTGACAATGCGGTTGATGTAGTCGAACTTCTTCTAGCTCCGAACAATCAAGCACCGAACGTGTGGCACCTCTGAGTTCTACACACGTTCAACGCGATGACGTCCCTCGCCCTCTTGATCCAGCAAGGTGTCGAGGAAGTAGATGAGTTCCGTCGACATGACGGCATGGTGACGGTGATGGTGAAGTGATCCACGCAGGGCTTCGCCTATGCACCGCGAAGATATGACCGTGGGAGTAAACGATGGAGGGGGAGCCCCACACGGCTATGCAATAGTCTTGTGTGTGCTAGGCGCCCCCCTCCCACATATATATAGGTGGTAGGGAGGGAGGAGTAGACAAAGGAGGCGCCCGAGTAGGAGGAATCCTACTTGGGTCCCTCCCAAGTTGCGCCCCTTCTTTCCTTATTGGAGTGCGGGGAAAGGCAGGGAAGGGTGGCACCCCTCCCTTTCCTTTCTCCCATGAGAGGGAAAGGTAGGAGGGGCTAGCCGTCCCCCTTTTCCTTCCCTAGGGCTGTCCAAACAAGTGGAGGGGCGCACCAGCACCCTAGTGGGCTGGTCTGTCCCTACCTTTGGCCCATTAAGCCCCTAACTTGCCGAGGGGTGCCCGGAACCCCTTCCGGTGACACGATTCGTTCCCAGTACGTCCTGAAACATTTCTAATGTCCAAATACCATCGTCCTATATATCAATCTTTACCTCTCAACCATTTCGAGAATCCTTATCATATCCACGATCTCATCCGGGACTCCGAATAACATTCAGTCACCAAATCATATAACACTATATCGTCAACGAACGTTCAGCGTGCGGACCCTACGGGTTTGAGAACTATGTAGACATGACTTAAACACCTCTCAGGTCAATAATCAATAGAAGAACATGGATGCTCATATTGGTTCCTACATATTCTATGAAGATCTTTATCGGTTGAACCGTTATGACAACATACGTTATTCCCTTTGTGCATCGCTATGTTACTTACCCGAGATTCGATTGTCGGTATCCACATACCTAGTTCAATCTCGTTACCGGCAAGTCTCTTTACTCGTTCCGTAATACATCATCTTGTAACTAACTCATTAGCCACTTTGCTTGCAAGGCTTCTTATGATGTGCATTAACGAGAGGGCCCAGAGATACATCTCCAATACTCGGAGTGACAAATCCTAATCTCGGTCTATGCCAACCCAACAAACACCTTCGTAGATACCTGTAGAGCATCTTTATAATCACCCAGTTACGTTGTGATGTTTGATAGCAAATAAGGTACTCCTCCTGTATCCGGGAGTTGCATAATCTCATAGTTGAAGGAATATGTATTTGACATGAAGAAAGCAGTAGCAATAAAACTGAATGATCAATATGCTAAGATAACAGATGGGTCTTGTCCATCACATCATTCTCCTAATGATGTGATTCCGTTCATCAAATGACAACACATGTCTATGGTTAGGAAACTTAACCATCTTTGATTGAGCTTGTCTAGTAGATGCTTACTGGGGACACATTGTTTTTTCTATGTATCCACACATGTATCAAGTTTCCGGTTAATACAATTCTAGCATGAATAATAAACATTTATCATGATATAAGGAAATATAAAATAACAACTTTCTTATTGCCTCTAGGGCATATTTCCTTCAGTCTCCCACTTGCACTAGAGTCAATAATCTAATTCACATCGCCATGTGATTAACACCAATAGTTCACATCTTTATGTGATTAACACCCATAGTTCACATCGCCATGTGACCAACACCCAAAGGGTTTACTAGAGTCAATAATCTAGTTCACATCGCTATGCGATTAACACCCAATGAGTACTAAGGTGTGATCATGTTTTGCTTGTGGGAGAAGTTTAGTCAACGGGTTTGCCACATTCAGATCCGTATGTATTTTGCAAATTTCTATGTCTACAATGCTCTGCATGGAGCTACTCTAGCTAATTGCTCCCATGTACAATATGTATCTAGATTGAGACTTAGAGTCGTCTAGATCAGTGTCAAAGCTTGCATCGACGTAACTCTTTACTACGAACTCTTTATCACCTCCATAACCGGGAAACATTTCCTTGGTCCTCTTTAGGTACCTAAGGATAATTTTGACCGCTGTCCAATGATCTACTCCTAGATCACTATTATACCCCCTTGCCAAACTCATGGCAAGGTATACAATAGGTCTGGTACACAACATATAATACTTTATAGAACCTATGGCTGAGGCATAGGAAATGACTTTCATTCTCTCTCTATCTTCTGTCGTGGTCGGGTTTTGAGTCTTACTCAACTTCACACCTTGCAACACAGACAAGAACCCTATCTTTAATTGATGTATTTTGAACTTCTTCAAAAAAATTGCCAAGGTATGTGCTTTGTGGAAGTCCTATTAAGCATCTCGATCTATCCCTATAGATCTTGATGTCCAATATTTAAGTAGCTTCATTGAGGTCTTTCATTGAAAAATTCATATTCAAGTACACTTTTATGCTATCCAGAAATTCTATAGCATTTCTGATCAACAATATGTCACCGACATTTACTATCAGAAATGCTACAGATCTCCCACTCACTTTCTTGTAAATACAGGCTTCACCAAAAGTCTGTATAAAACCATATGCTTTGATCACCTCATCAAAGCGTATATTCCAACGCCTAGATGCTTGCACCAGTCCATATATGGATCACTGGAGCTTGCACACTTTGGTAGCACCTTTAGGATCGACAAAAACCTTACGGTTGCGTCATATACAACTCTTCTTTAAGAAATCCATTAAGGAATGCAGTTTTGACATCCATTTGCCAGATTTCACAAAATGCGGCAATTGCTAACATGATTCGGACAGACTTAAGCATCGTTATGAGTGAGAAAATCTCATCGTAGTCAACACCTTGAACTTGTCAAAAACCTTTTGCGACAAGTCGAGCTTTGTAGATGGTAACACTACCAGCAGTGTCCGTCTTCCTCTTGTGATGGGGACCGAACCTCGTGACGATATCCGACATGTTATTGCAGCCCAATCTTTCATCGTACTCCACCTCTAGCAGCAGTAGCCTCTAGCCCGCGCACGCGATGTACACAAAATAGAGGGTTTGAACCTTGCGGCTCAGCACAAGAAAACCAATCTCTACGATGGTACTCACGCGCAAAACAATTTCTACAAAGAAATCACAACATAGAGGTTTCTTAAAGATCCATCTAAAACTTGATACGGGTGTCTACCCTTGAAAACACATCGTGTCTATTTTATAAAATAACCTGGGCTTGAAACAGATGCACCTAAACTATATATAATGGTTGTGGAAACAACCGACTCAAACTTGTAGTTGCATTTTACATCTCGGCAAGAAAATACTAACAACCTAAAATAACTAAACTTTAGATACGATGGACTATTAAGTTGTGGCGTGTGACCCATATCTTCTGTGTAGTCCGGTGGCCCCCAGCCCGTTGCACATAAGGATAGGTAATGCCACGATCCAGCCATCTTGATTATGTCTTTAATATTTTCCTTATGAGGCAGGTGTAAAAATAAAAAATCAATCTGCACCTCCTCCAGTTTAAACCAATAGATGGACCCTCCATATCTAATTTCCTCTCGTAAGACATGTGATCGAAATTAGCAAATTTGGTATTTTCTTTCTGAGTAAACGTTGGAAAATTATCTATTCTTCCTCGTGAATCAAACATGCTAGTGTACGTCCCAGCATGCACACTCATGTAACTTTTGCTAGGAACATGCACGCTCAACATCCTCAATTCCTCTTCGTTGTATGAGTACGTCTCCATCAAAGCCTTGGTATGCAGGTATGTAATTTGTACTGGAGAAGCGACCTTCTCTGGGCAATTCTCATGAAAACTAATATAGTTTGGTACGTACACATCTCTGCCCTCTAAACCATCGACCCGTGGAACAATTCCAATGGAAACACTAACATTAGTTGTGGCCATATCATCTTGAAGATCCATTTATTCTCTATGGCTCGCCGATCATCGGGCAAGTCAACCAAAGTCCACACTTTGTTCTTATACACGGATCCTATCTCAGATTTCATGGCCTCAAGCCATTTATCGGAATCTGGGCTCATCGTCGCTTCTATATAGTTCATAGGTTCGCCATGGTGTAATAACATGACTTCTAGGACAGGATTAGCATACCACTCTGGTGTGGAACATGCTCTGTTCGACCTACAAGGTCCAGTAGTAACTTGATCTGAAGTTTCATGATCAGCATCATTAGCTTCCTCTCTAGTTGGTGTAGGCATCACGGGAACGGATTTCATCGATGTGCTACTTTCCAATTCAAGAGAAGGTACAATTACCTCATCAAGTTCTACTTTCCTCCCACTCACTTCTTTCGAGAGAAACTCCTTCTCTAGAAAGGTTCCATTCTCGGCAACAAAGATCTTGCCTTCGGATATGTGGTAGAAGGTGTACCCAATTTTTTCCTTGGGGTATGCTATGAAGATTCAGTTCTCCGATTTGGGTTTGAGCTTATCAGGCTGAAGCCTTTTGACATAAGTGTCGCAACCCGAAACTTTAAGAAACGACAGCTTAGGTATCTTGCTAAACCACAGTTCATACGGTGTCATCTCAATGGATTTAGACGATGCCCTATTTAACATGAATGCAACTGTCTCTAATGCATAACCCCAAAATGATATTGGTAATTCGGTAAGAGACATCATAGATAGCACTATATCTAATGAAGTACGGTTACGATGTTCGGACACACCATTACGCTGTGGTGTTCTAGGTGGCGTGAGTTGTGAAACTATTGCACATTGTTTTAAATGAAGGCCAAACTCATAACTCAGATATTCACCTCCGTGATCAGATCGTAGAAACTTTATTTTCTTGTTATGATGATTGTCCACTTCACTCTGAAATTCCTTGAACTTTTCAAATGTTTCAGACTTGTGTTTCATTAAGTAGATATACCCATATTTTCTCAAATCATCTGTGAAGGTCGGAAAATAGCGATACCCGCCGCGTGCCTCAACACTCATCGGACTGCATACATCGGTATGTATTATTTCCAATAAGTCATTGGCTCGCTCCATTGTTCCAGAGAACGGAGTTTTAGTCATCTTGCCCATGAGGCATGGTTCGCAAGTATCAAATGATTCATAATCAAGTGATTCCAAAAATCCATCCGTATGGAGTTTCTTCATGCGCTTTACACCAATATGACCTAAATGGCAGTGCCACAAATATGTTGCACTATCATTATCAACTTTGCATCTTTTGCCATCAATATTATGAATATGTGTATCACTACGATCGAGATTCAGTAAACCATTTACATTGAATGTATGACAATAGAAGGTTTTATTCATGTAAACAGAACAACAATTATTCTTTGACTTAAATGAATAACTGAAACACAATAAACATGATCCAATCATATTAATGCTCAACGCAAACACCAAATAACATTTATTTAGGTCCAACACTAATCCCAAAGGTAGAGGGAGTGTGCGTTGGTGATCTTATCAACCTTGGAATCACTTCCAACACAAATCGTCACCTCGCCCTTAACTAGTCTCTGTTCATTTTGCAACTTATGTTTTGAGTTACTAATCTTAGCAACTGAACCGGTATCAAATACTCTGGGGTTACTATGAACACTAGTAAAGTACGCATCAATAACATGTATATCAAATATACCTTTGTTCACTTTGCCATCCTTCTTATCCGCAAAGTATTTGGGCTAGTTCTGCTTCAAGTGACCATTTCCTTTGCTGTAGAGGCACTCAGTTTTAGGCTTAGGTCTAGCTTTGGGATCCTTCACGGGAGTGGCAACTTGCTTGTCATTCTTCTTGAACTTCCCTTTCTTTTCCTTTGCCCTTTTTTATTGAGACTAGTGGTCTTGTTAACCATCAACACTTGATGCTCTTTCTTGATTTCTACCTTCGTCGATTTCAGCATCGCAAAGAGCTCGGGAATCTTTTCCGTTATCCCTTGCACATTATAGTTCATCATGAAGTTATAGTATCTTGGTGATAGTGACTAGAGAACTCTGTCAATCACTATCTTATCTGGAAGATTAACTCCCACTTGATTTAAGTAATTGTAGTACCCAGACATTCTGAGCACAAGCTCACTGGTTGAGCTATTCTCTTCCATCTTGTAGGCAAAGTACTTGTCAGAGGTCTCATACCTCTTGACACGGGCATGAGTCTGAAATACCAATTTCAGCTCTTGGAACGTCTCATATGCTCCGTGGCGTTCAAAATGTTTTTGAAGTCCCGGTTCTAAGCCGTAAAGCATGGCGCACTAAACTATAATGTAGTCATCATATCGAGCTTGCAAAACATTCATAACGTCGGTATCTGCTCCTGCAATAGGTTTTTCACCTAGCGATGCATCAAGGACATAATTCTTTTGTTCAGCAATGAGGATAATCCTTAGATCATGGACCCAGTCTGCATCATTGCTACTATCATCTTTCAACTTAGTTTTCTCTAGGAACATATAAAAAATAGGGGAGCTAAATCACGAGCTATTGATCTACAACATAGATATGCAAATACTATCGGTACTAAGTTCATGACAAATTAAGTTCAATTAATCAAATTACTTAAGAACTCCCACTTAGACAGACAACCATCAAGTCATCTAAATGATACGTGATCCAAATCAACTAAACCATGTCCGATCATCACGTGAGATGGAGTAGTCATCAATGGTGAACATCTCTATGTTGACCATATCTACTATATGATTCACGTTCGACCTTTCAGTCTCCAATGTTCCGAGGCCATGTCTGTACATGCCAGGCTCGCCAAGTTTAACCTGAGAATTCCGCATGTGCAAAACTGTCTTGCGCCCGTTGTATGTGAACGTAGAGTCTATCACACCCGATCATCACGTGGTGTCTCAACACGACGAACTATCGCAAATGGTGCATACTCAGGGAGAACACTTATACCTTGAAATTTTAGTTAAGGGGTCATCTTATAATGCTACCGCCGTACTAAGCAAAATAAGATGCATAAAAGTTAAACATCACATGCAATCAAAATATGTGACATGATATGGCCATCATCATCTTGTGCTTTTGATCTCCATCTCCAAAGCATCGTCATGATCTCCATTGTCACCGGCTCGACACCTTGATCTCCATCGTAGCATCGTGGTCGTCTCGCTAACTATTGTTTCTACAACTATCGCTAATGCATAGTGAGAAATTGAAGCAATTACATGGCGTTCGCATTTCATACAATAAACAGACAACCATAAGGCTCCTGCCGGTTGCCGATAACTTCTACAAAACATGATCATCTCATACAACAACGTATATCACATCATGTCTTGACCATATCATCACAACATGCCCTGCAAAAACAAGTTAGACGTCCTCTACTTTGTTGTTGCAAGTTTTACGTGGCTGCTACGGGCTTCTAGCAAGAACCGTTATTACCTACGCAATAAAACCAAAATGGTGATTTATCAAGTTTTGTGTTTTAACCTTCAACAAGGACCGGCCGCTGTCAAATTTGATTCAACGAAAGTAGGAGAAACAGACACCCGCCAACCACCTTTATGCAAAACTGTTGGGGAACGCAATATTTCAAAATTTTACCTACGATGACGCAAGTTCTATCTAGGAGATGCATAGAAACAAGCGGGGAGAGTGTGTCCACGTACCCTCGTAGACTGAAAGCGGAAGCGTTTAGTAACACGGTTGATGTAGTCATACGTCTTCGCGATCCAACAGATCCAAGTACCGAACATACGGCACCACCGCGATCAGCACACGTTCAGCTCGATGACATCCCTTGAACTCTTGATCCAGTTGAGGCCAAGGGAGAGTTCCGTCAGCACGACGGTGTGGCGATGGTGAAGATGAAGTTACCAGCGCAGGGCTTCGCCTAAGCACTACCACGATATGACCAAGGTGTGTAACTGTGGAGGGGGCACCGCACACGGTTAAGAGAAACTTGTGTGTTCTAGGGTGCCCCTCCTGCCCCCGTATATAAAGGAGGGGAGGGGAGGCCGGCCGACCCTCCTAGGGCGTGCCAGGAGAGGGGAATCTTACTAGGACTCCAAGTCCTAGTAGGTTTCCACCTAAGGAAGAGGGGGAAGAAGGAAGGGAAGGAAAGGGGGCGCCGCCCCCTTCCCCTAGTCCAATTCAGACCCAAGGGGGCGCGCGGCCAGCCCCTTATGTCCCTTCCTCTCTTCCCAGTAAGGCCCATCAAGGCCCATTAGTTCCCCCGGGGGTTCAGATAACACTCCGGCACTCTGATAATTATCCGGTACCTCTCGGAACTCATCCGGTGTCCGAATAATATCGTCCAATATATCAATCTTTATGTCTCGACCATTACAGGACTCCTCGCCATGTCCGTGATCTCATCCGGGACTTCGAACAAACTTTGGTACATCAAATCACATAACTCATAATACAAACTGTCATCGAATGTTAGGCGTGCGGACCCTATGGGTTCGAGAACTATGTAGATATGACCGAGACACATCTCCGGTCAATAACCAATAGCGGAACCTGGATGCTCATATTGGCTCATACATATTCTATGAAGATCTTTATCGGTCAAACCGCATAACAAAGTACGTTGTTCCCTTTGTCATCGGTATGCTACTTGCCCGAGATTCGATCGTCAGTATCATCATACCTAGTTCAATCTCGTTACCGGCAAGTCTCTTTACTCGTTCCATAATGAATAATCCCGCAACTAACTCATTAGTCACATTGCTTGCAAGGCTTATAGTGATGAGCATTACCGAGAGGGCCCAGAGATACCTCTCCTATACACGGAGTGACAAATCCTAATCTCGATCTACGCCAACTCAACAAACACCATCGGAAACACCTGTAGAGCATCTTTATAATCACCCAGTTACATTGTGACGTTTGATAGCACACAAGGTGTTCCTCCAGTATTCGGGAGTTGCATAATCTCATAGTCAGAGGAACATGTATAAGTCATGATTAAAGCATTAGCAATAAAACTAAACGATCATTTGTGCTAACCTAACGGATAGGTCTTGTCCATCACATCATTCTCTAATGATGTGATCCCGTTCATCAAATGACAACACATGTCTATGGTCAGGAAACTTAACCATGTTTGATTAATGAGCTAGTCTAGTAGGGGCATACTAGGGATACTCTGTTTGTCTATGTATTCACACATGTACTAAGTTTCCGGTTAATACAATTCTAGCATGAATAATAAACATTTATCATGATATAAGGAAATATAAATAACAACTTTATTATTGCCTCTAGGCCATATTTCCTTCAGTCTCCCACTTGCACTAGAGTCAATAAACTAGATTACATAGTAATGATTCTAACACCCATGGAGTCTTGGTGCTGATCATGTTTTGCTCGTGAGAGAGGCTTAGTCAACGGGTCTGCAACATTTAGATATGTATGTATCTTGCAAATCTCTATGTCTCCCTCCTTGACTTGATCGCGGATGGAATTGATGCATCCCTTGATGTGCTTGGTTCTCTTGTGAAATCTGGATTCCTTTGCCAAGGCAATTTAACCATTATTGTCACAAAAGATTTTCATTGGACCCGATGCACTAGGTATGACACCTAGATCGATATGAACTCCTTCATCCAAACTCCTTCATTTGCTGCTTCCGAAGCAGCTATGTACTCCGCTTCACAAGTAGATCCCGCCACGACGCTCTGTTTGGAACTGCACCAACTTACAGCTCCACCATTCAGTATAAATACGTATCCGGTTTGTGACTTAGAGTCATCCGGATCAGTGTCAAAGCTTGCATCGACGAAACCATTTACGACGAGCTCTTTGTCACCTAGATAAACAAGAAACACATCCTTAGTCCTTTTCAGGTATTTCAGGATGTTCTTGACCTCCCTGCTAAACTAATAGCAAGGCACACATCAGGTCTGGTACTAAAGTCCACTCCTAGATTACTTTGGTACCTCCCTGCTAAACTAATAGCAAGGCACACATCAGGTCTGGTACACAACATTGCATACATGATAGAACCTATGGCTGAAGCATAGGGAATGACTTTCATTTTCTCTCTATCTTCTGCAGTGGTCGGGCATTCAGTGTGACTCAACTTCACACCTTGTAACACAGGTAAGAACCCTTTCTTTGCTTGATTCAATTTGACCTTCTGCAAAACTTTATCAAGGTATGTGCTTTGTGAAAGTCCAATTAAGCGTCTTGATCTATCTCTATAGATCTTGATGCCCAATATATAAGCAACTTCACCGAGGTCTTTCATTGAAAAATTCTTATTCAAGTACCCTTTTATGCTATCCAGAAATTCAGTATCATTTCCTATCAACAATATGTCATCTACATATAATATCAAAAATGCTACAGAGCTCCCACTCACTTTCTTGTAAATACAGGCTTCTCCAAAAGTCTATATAAAACCATATGCTTCGATCACACTATCAAAGTGTATATTCCAACTCCGAGAGGCTTGCACCAGTCCATAAATGGATCGCTGGAGCTTGCACACTTTGTTAGCACCTTTTGGATCGACAAAACCTTCTGGTGGCATCATATACAATTCTTCTTTAAGATATCCATTAAGGAATGCAGTTTTGACATCCATTTGCCAAATTTCATAATCATAAAATGTGGAAATTGCTAACATGATTCAGACAGACTTAAGCATCACTACGGGTGAGAAGGTCTCATCGTAGTCAACTCCCTGAGCTTGTCAAAAACCTTTCACAACAAGTCGAGCTTTGTAGACAGTAACATTACCGTCAACATCAATCTTCTTCTTGAAGATCCATTTATTCTCTATTGCTTGCCAATCATTGGGCAAGTCAACCAAAGTCCATACTTTGTTCTCATACATGGATCCCATCTCAGATTTCATGGCCTTAAGCCATTTTGCGGAATCTGGGCTCATCATCGCTTCCTCATAGTTCGTAGGTTCGTCATGGTCAAGTAACATGACCTACAGAACAGGATTACCGTACCACTCTGGTGCGGATGTTACTCTGGTTGACCTACAAGGTTCGGTAGTAACTTGATCAGAAGTTTCATGGTCATCATCATTAGCTTCCTCACTAATTGGTGTAGGAATCACTAGAACTAATTTCTATGATGAACTACTTTCCAATAAGGGAGCAGGTACAATTACCTCATCAAGTTCTACTTTCCTCCCACTCACTTCTTTCGAGAGAAACTCCTTCTCTAGGGAGGATCCATTCTTAGCAACGAATATCTTGCCTTCGGATCTGTGATAGAAGGTGTACCCAACAGTTTCCTTTGGGTATCCTATGAAGACACATTTCTCCGATTTGGGTTCGATCTTATTAGGTTGAAGCTTTTTCACATAAGCATCGCAGCCCCGAACTTTAAGAAACGACAACTAGGGTTTCTTGCCAAACCACAGTTCATATGGTGTCGTCTCAACGGATTTAGATGGTGCCCTATTTAACGTGAATGCAACCGTCTCTAAAGCATAACCCCAAAACGATAGTGGTAAATCAGTAAGAGACATCATAGATCACACCATATCTAATAAAGTATGAGTACGACGTTCGGACACACCTTTACGTTGTGGTGTTCCAGGCGGCATAAGTTGTGAAACTATTCCACATTGTTTCAAATGAAGACCAAACTCGTAACTCAAATATTCACCTCCACGATCAGATGATAGAAACTTTATTTTCTTGTTACGATGATTTTCCACTTCACTTTAAAATTCTTTGAACTTTTCAAATGTTTCAGACTTATGTTTCATCAGGTAGATATACCTATATCTGCTCAAATCATCTGTGAAGGTCAGAAAATAACGATACCCGCCGCGAGCCTCAACACTCATCGGACTGCATACATCAGTATGTATTATTTCCAACAAGTCTGTTGCTCGCTCCATTGTTCCGGAGAACGGAGTCTTAGTCATCTTGCCCATGAGGCATGGTTCGCAAGCATCAAGTGATTCATAATCAAGTGATTCCAGAAGCCCATCAGCATGGAGTTTCTTCATGCACTTTACACCAATATGATCTAAAGGCAGTGCCACAAATAAGTTGCACTATCATTATTGAACTTATATCTTTTGGCTTCAATACTGCAAATATGTGTATTACTACTATCGAGATTCCACAAAAATAGACCACTCATCAAGGGTGCATGACCATAAAAGATATTACTCATATAAATAGAACAACCATTATTCTCCGATTTAAATGAATAACCATCTCGCATCAAACAAGATCCAGATATAATGTTCATGCTTAACGCTGGCACCAAATAACAATTATTCAGGCCTAAAACTAATCCCGAAGGTAGATGTAGAGGTAGCGTGCCGACGGAGATCACATCGACTTTGGAACCATTTCCCACGCGCATAGTCACGTCGTCCTTAGCTAATCTTCGCTTAATCTGTAGCCCCTGTTTCGAGTTGCAAATATGACCAACAGAACCAGTATCAAATACCCAGGCACTACTACGAGCACTAGTAAGATACACATCAATACCATGTATATCAAATATACCTTTAACTTTGCCATCCTTCTTATCCGCCAAATACTTGCGGGCAGTTCCGCTTCTAGTGACCAGTCCCTTTGCAATAGAAGCAGTCAGTCTCAGGCTTAGGTCCAGACTTGGGCTTCTTCACTTGAGCAGCAACTTTCTTGCCGTTCTTCTTGAAGTTCCCCTTCTTCCCTTTGCCCTTTTTCTTGAAACTAGTGTTCTTGTTTGCCATCAACACTTGATGCTCCTTCTTGATTTCTACCTCCACAGCCTTTAGCATTGCGAAGAGCTCGGGAATTGTCTTATCCATCCCTTGCATATTATAGTTCATCATGAAGCTTTGTAGCTTGGTGGAAGTGATTGAAGAACTCTGTCAATGACACTATCAATAGGAAGATTAACTCCCAGTTGAGTCAAGTGGTTGTGGTACCCAGACATTCTGAGTATATGTTCACTGACAGAACTATTCTCCTCCATTTTGCAGCTGTAGAACTTATTGGAGACTTCATATCTCTCAATCCGAACATTTGCTTGAAATCTTAACTTCAACTACTGGAAAATCTCATATGCTCCATGACGTTCAAAATGTCGTTGAAGTCCCGGTTCTAAGCTGTAAATCATGGCACACTGAACTATCGAGTAGTCATCAACTTTGCTCTGCCAGACGTTCATAACATCTGGAGTTGCTCTTGTAGCGGGTCTTGCACCTAGCGGTGCTTCAGGATGTAATTCTTCTGTGCAACAGTGAGGATAATCCTCAAGTTACGGAACCAGTCCGTGTAGTTGCTACCATCATCTTTCAACTAAGCTTTCTCTAGGAACGCATAAAATTCAAAGGAACAGTAGCACGGGCCATTTATCTACAACAACATAGACATGCAAAATACTATCAGGTACTAAGTTCATGATAAATTAAAGTTCAATTAATCATATTACTTAAGAACTCCCACTTAGATAGACATCCCTCTAGTCATCTAAATGATCACGTGATCCGAATCAACTAAACCATGTCTGATCATCACGTGAGATGGAGTAGTTTTCAATGGTGAACATCACTATGTTGATCATATCTACTATATGATTCATGCTCGACCTTTCGGTCTCAGTGTTTCGAGGCCATAGCTGCATATGCTAGGCTCATCAAGTATAACCCGAGTATTCTGCATGTGCAAAACTGGCTTGTACCCGTTGTAGGTGAACGTAGAGCTTATCACATCCGATCATCACGTGGTGTCTCGGCACGACGAACTGTAGCAACGGTGCATACTCAGGGAGAACACTTATACCTTGAAATTTAGTGAGAGATCATCTTATAATGCTACCGCTGTACTAAGCAAAATAAGATGCATAAAAGATAAACATCATATGCAATCAAATAAGTGATATGATATGGCCATCATCATCTTGTACCTTTGATCTCCATCTCCAAAGCACCGTCATGATCACCATCGTCACCAGCTTGACACCTTGATCTCCATCAAAGCATCGTTGTTGTCTTGCCAACTATTGCTTCTACGACTATTGCTACTGCTTAGTGATAAAGTAAAGCAATTACATGGAAATTGCATTTCATACAATAAACCGACAACCATATGGCTCCTACCAGTTGCGGATAATTGTTACAAAACATGATCATCTCATACTACAATTTATATATCATCATGTTTTGACCATATCACATCATAGCAAGCCCTGCAAAAACAAGTTAGACATCCTCTACTTTGTTGTTGCAAGTTTTACGTGGCTGCTACGGGCTTCTAGCAAGAACCGTTCTTACCTACGCATCAAAACTACAACAATTTTTTGTCAAGTGTGTTGTTTTAACCTTCAACAAGGACTGGGCGTAGTCAAACTCGATTCAACTAAAGTTGGAGAAACAAACACCCACTAGCCACCTGTGTGTGAAGCACATCGGTAGAACCAATCTCATGAATGCGGTCATGTAATGTCCGTCTGGGCGCTTCATCCAACAATGCTGCCGAATCAAAGTAACACGTTGCTGGTAAGCAGTATGACTATTATCACCCACAACTCATTGTGTTCTACTCGTGCATATAACATCTACACATAGACCTGGCTCGGATGCCACTGTTGGGGAATGCAGTATTTCAAACATTTACCTAAGATCACGCAAGATCTATCTAGGAGATACATAGCAACGAGCGGGGAGAGTGTGTCCATGTACCCTCGTAGACCGAAAGCGGAAGCGTTTAGTAACGCGGTTGATGTAGTCGAATGTCTACACGATCCAACCGATCCAAGTACCGAACGTACGGCACCTCCGCGATCAGCACACGTTCAGCTCGATGACGTCCCTCGAACTCTTGATCCAGTTGAGGCCGAGGGAGAGTTCCGTCAGCACGACAGCATGGCGACGGTGATGATGAAGTTACCGGCGCAGGGCTTCGCCTAAGCACCACGACGATATGACTGAGGTGTGTAACTGTGGTGGGGGCACCTCACACGGTTAAGAGAAACTTGTGTGTTCTAGGGTGCCCCCCTTCCCTCGCATATAAAGGAGGGGAGGGGTGGCCGGCCGGCCCTCCTAGGGCACGCCAGGAGAGGGGAATCCTACTAGGACTCCAAGTCCTAGTAGGTTTCCACCTAAGGAAAAAGGGGAAGAAGGAAGGGAGAGAGGGAAGGGAAGGAAAGGGGGGCGCCGCCCCCTTCCTCTAGTCCAATTCAGACCCAAGGGGGGGCAGCCCCTTATGGCCCTTCCTCTCTTCCCACTTGTCGGTGTCAAAACCGGCGGATCTCGGGTAGGGGGTCCCGAACTGTGCGTCTAAGGCGGATGGTAACAGGAGGCAAGGGACACAATGTTTACCCAGGTTCGGGCCCTCTCTATGGAGGTAATACTGTCGAATTTCGGGTTCCGGCAGACCCTTGAGGTTCGAACACTGGGGTGCGCGCGGAGATCTTGCCCCCTACCTACCTGCACCCCGCCGCCTCGCTTGGATCTAAACTACGAAAGGAACAACACAAGAGACACAAGGTTTATACTAGTTCGGGCCACCGTTGTGGTGTAATACCCTACTCTAGTTTGTGGTGTGGTGGATTGCCTCTTGGGCTGATGGTGATGAATAATACAAGGAAGAACAGCCTCATGAGGGTCTCTCTCTCTCTCTCGGGCGATCTCTCTCTCTCTCTCTCTCTCTCTCTCTCTCTCTCTCGATTCAAGATTGCCTGGGGTCCTAGCTCTGTTCGTGGCTAGTCCTATTTATAGGCAGAGGCCCTGGGCCTCTTCCCAAATATTGAGCGGGAAGGGCGCCAACAATTGGCCATTTTGAACGGGAACATCTGGTACACTTATCCTGACTAAAGTTTTTCCTCGCCTGTCAAAGGCTCTGGTGGTGACGCCGGCTTGGGCTCCACAATGACTTCCTTCCTGCCGTTGGGCTGGTCTTGGTCTTGTTGCACCGAAATGGACGCCTTTGCTTGATGCTCTCACCTGCGCTTGCTCCCTTTGCACCAAAGAGGAAAGGAGGACACTGCACGGGCTGGCGCCCTTTGGCGCCTTGGTCGCCATGGCTTGCGTCATGGGCACCTCGTGAGGTACCCCTCCTTGATCTCTCCGCCTCCTCGCGAGCCAGCCTGATGAGGCCGTGCTTGAGGAAGCTCCATGTCGTCCGCCCCGCGAGGCTTGGACCCTCGCGAGGGTCTTGAACTTGTGTTGATGAAGATGGGCCGTGATGGGCCCCCCTTTGAGCTACGCCGCAGGCCGCAGGCAGGCAAGTCTGGGGACCCCCATTCCCAGAACGCCGATAGTAGCCCCTGGGCCCAAGGCGTGCCTGGGCTTGGCCGAGCAGAGAGGTGAAGGGGCAAGTGCGAACCGCCGCGGGCCCTAACAGCCTGTGGCCTTGGGCGCCGCGTGGCGGTTGATTGGACATGGGCGGCACTGTTCCCCCACGCCTCCTTATTTTGTGCCATGCTAGGAGGACTCGTAGCCGCACACAGCCGCTCCCCTTTTCGCTGCTCGACCGTCCCCCACTCTTCCTCCTCTCGAACTCCAGCTTCTGCTCCCAATCCAATCTCGAACCTTCCCCCCCCCCCTTCCGTTGCCATGGCTCTGACGAAGAAGGGAAGAGGGAAGAAGCCCATGCCTCCGCCTCACTCGCCGTCGTCGTCGGCCCCCGCCGTTGATCGGTCGATCATACTCAATCGAGAGGGCCTGGGCAAGGTCAGCTCGGCTTTGGCCACCATCTTCAACGATTAAGGCGGACGGCCTGGCCCGCGTCCCACTTCTCCATCGACAGATAATCACCGAGGTCCGTATTTCACCGACACTGTGGGCGGGCTGGTTCCCCCCTTTCCGATTTCTTCAATGTTGTGCTCTCCCACTATCGATCCATATGATGCATTTGGGTCCCGAATCCATCACTCTTCTTGCGGTCTTCGCCTTTGTTTGCGGCGATGATGGGCATCCTTCCTCGCTTGCCTTGCTGCGCCACTTCTTCTCCTCAGGCCTTGTTGACCCCACCCAATGTTCGGGGTGTGTGAGCTTCATTGCTGCACTGAAACAGCGGCTTGTGGATCGACTTCAGCCTTCCTCCGCCTGCGTGCAGGTTCCATGAGCGGTGGTCAGACGTGGACGAGGGGTGCCCAGCCCCCTGCTGTCAGAGCCATCTTCGCCTGCTGTCCCCAATTCAGGCTGGGGCCAGGAGACGCTCACGAGTTCCTGGCTCGTCTTTGTCTGGCGCCTCTTTGCGTTCTTGAGGGAGCTCGGCGTGACGGCGCCCAAGCTGCTGAAGGAGTTCCTGCTATGCCGTTTTGCCCCTCTCCAACGTCACTCTCGCCGGATGTGGGCCTTCAGCGGGCGTGAAGACCGTATGAGGCTCTAGGAAGAGGACCTGACGCCTGAAGCGCTGAGGAAGGTGCTCTTGGTCTTGACTGGGGACCCCACCCCGGGCAGCATCCGGCAAGGGGGGGCCTTGTTGTACCTCTGCCCGAGCAGGGGCGACTTTGTAAATCAGATGCCCGTCTTTGATGAATGGGGGCTGCGCCCGCTGGCCTCCGGGGGCCTCGCGAGAACCCGGTGGTGGTGGCCGCCCTTCCAGTCGGCCACGGCGGCTCTTCCTCAAGTGGCGGAGCAGGGAGGCATGGGCCGCCAGAGGCTGAGGGGGCCTCCACCGGGGTGACGGCGCCAGGCGGCGCTCTTGAGGGAGCAGCTCTCGAGGCCCAGCTGCAGCTGGCCGGGGTGGCGAGCAGCTGCCCGCAGTGCCTGCGGCTGAGGCCCCTGGGGCCCCAGTTACTCTACTTGGTGAGGTGACCGGCGGCATGCATCAGGTAGACGCCCCCGACGCGGGTTGCCTTGATGCTCCTTCCTCGTCACAGGCTGACCCCTGTGCTCAACTCTTGGGTCGCTTCCGCGTGGACTTTCAGGCTCTCCGGAAGAGAAGGGAGGCCTTGGGTGACGATTACCCTTGTCGCCTGCTGAAGCGTAGGAAGTACTTCGCCACTGATGAGTAAGCCTTCCCCTCTTCTAGCTCCTGACCCTTCTGTTGCTTTTACTGATCCTTGCTCCGCAGGGCCCTTCCTGCCGAGCTCACGGAGATGGCTGAGGAGCCGTCCCCCTTGGCTCCGCCCTCTTCACCGTCTTCGAGCACTCCGAGCAGCCGAGCCCTCATGGTGAGGCCGGTCGGAGAGTCGAACCATCCCGAGGCGCATCGCGGCCCCGCGCGCCTCGCGACCCTCCTTCGCGAGCCCTCTCGTGGCGTAGCGAGCTTGCCGTGGCTTCTGCCGTCGTCGTCGATCGTGATTGCTGAGGTATTCCCTGCGCTCTTCTTTGGGGATGGGCTGGCTCGGCCGGGCTTCGGCGAGGCGTGCCCGGCCGTGGCGAGGGCGCCAGCCCCCAGCCCCCTGCCCGGAGGGGGAGTGCTGATTCGTGGCCCCCGGCGCTCGCTTGGGGCGGATGATGGTGTGGAAGATGTACTTGAGCGCGCCCGGGAGCGTCGCGCTCTTCGCCAAGGGTTTCTTCGGAGGGCAGCTGACACGGTGAGCCTGCTTGGTGAAGAGCTCGCTGATGAAGACGTGCGCCTTGAGGCCGAGGGCCTGCGCCTGGCTGCGGAGAGGCGCGAGCTGATGGCGGCTGTTGCCCTTGTGCACCATCAGCGTGATCTTGACAATGGGGAGGCCAAGGCGTCGCTGACGGCCTCTCGGGAGGTCCGTTCTCGGGCCGTCGAGGAGGCTCGGGAAGCTGACCGGCGGCGAGAGGCGGCGGAGGAGCGGGCGCGGGAACTCCTAGCCCGATTGTTGGGGAACGTTGCAGAAAATTAAAATTTTTCCTACGGTTTCACCAAGATCCATCTATGAGTTCATCTAAGCAACGAGTCAAGGGAGTGAGTTTGCATCTACATACCACTTGTAGATCGCGTACGGAAGCGTTCGAGGGAGCGGTGATGATGGAGTCGTACTCGGATCACCGATGACCAAGTGCTGAACGGACAGCACCTCCGCGTTCAACACACGTGCAGTGCGGGTGACGCCTCCTCCGCCTTGATCCAGCAAGGAGGAAGGAGAGGTTGAGGAAGACAGCTCCACCGGCAGCACGACGGGCGTGATGATGGTGGAGAAGCAAGATCTCGGCGGGGCTTCGCCGAGCACACAACGGAGGAGGAGAGGTGTTGGGAAGGGGAGGGCTGCGCCTTGGCTTGGGTGCGGCTGCCTTCCCCTCACCCCACTATTTATAGAGGGGGAAGGGAGAAGGGGGCAGGCCCCTCTAGATGCATCTAGAGGGGCGGCGGCCAAGGGAGGGGGACTTGCCCCCAAGCAAGGGGCCCCTCTGGGTTCCCCCAAACCCTAGGCGCAAGGGCCCAAGGGGGTGCGCCCAGCCCACCAGGGGATGGCTCCCTCCCCACGCAGCCCAAGTGGCCCCCCGGGAGGGGTGGGCCCTCCCGGTGGACCTCCGGAACCCTTCCGGTGGCCCCGGTACAATACCGGTACGCCCCCGAAACTTTCCGGTGTCCGTTTGACAACTTCCCATATATAAATCTTTACCTCCGGACCCTTCCGGAACTCCTCTGACGTCCGGGATCTCATCCGGGACTCCGAACAACATTCGGTAATCACATACAAGTCTTCCTAATAACCCTAGCGTCACCGAACCTTAAGTGTGTAGACCCTATGGGTTCGGGAGACATGTAGACATGACCGGGACGCTCTCAGGTCAATAACCAACAGCGGGATCTGGATACCCATGTTGGCTCCCACATGCTCCTCGATGATGTCATCGGATGAACCACGATGTCGAGGATTCAGGCAACCCCGTATACTATTCCCTTTGTCAAACCACCCCTAATGCTTTTATTATTGCCTCTAGGGCATATTTCCAAAAGTCTCCCACTCGCACTAGAGTCAATAATCTAGTTTACATTGTGATGAATCGAACACCCATAGAGTTCTGGTGTTGATCATGTTTTGCCCGCGGAAGAGGTTTAGTCAATGGATCTGCGACATTCAGATCCGTATGCACTTTACAAATTTCTATGTCTCCATCCTGAACATTTTCACGGATGGAGTTGAAGCGACGCTTGATGTGCCTGGTCTTCTTGTGAAACCTGGGCTCCTTGGCAAGTGCAATAGCTCCAGTGTTGTCACAGAAAAGTTTGATTGGCCCCGACGCATTGGGTATGACTCCTAGGTCGGTGATGAACTCCTTCACCCAAATTGCTTCATGCGCTGCCTCCGAGGCTGCCATGTACTCCGCTTCACATGTAGATCCCGCCACGACGCTCTGCTTGCAGCTACACCAGCTTACTGCTCCACCATTCAACATATACACGTATCCGGTTTGTGACTTAGAGTCATCCAGATCCGTGTCGAAGCTAGCATCGACGTAACCCTTTACGACGAGCTCTTCGTCACCTCCATAAACGAGAAACATGTCCTTTGTCCTTTTCAGGTACTTCAGGATATTCTTGACCGCTGTCAAAGTTCCTTGCGGGATTACTTTGGTACCTTCCTACCAAACTTACGGCAAGGTTTACATCAGGTCTGGTACACAGCATGGCATACATAATAGATCCTATGGCTGAAGCATAGGGGATGACACTCATCTCTTCTTTATCTTTTGCCGTGGTCGGGCATTGAGCTGAGCTTAATCTCAAACCTTGCAATACAGTGCAAGAACCCTTCTTGACTGATCCATTTTGAACTTCTTCAAAATCTTATCAAGGTATGTGCTTTGTGAAAGACCTATGAGGCGTCTCGATCTATCTCTATAGATCTTGATGCCTAATATATAAGCAGCTTCTCCAAGGTCCTTCATTGAAAAACACTTATTCAAGTAGGCCTTAATGCTGTCCAAGAATTTTATATCATTTCCCATCAAAAGTATGTCATCTACATATAATATGAGAAATGCTACAGAGCTCCCACTCACTTTCTTGTAAACGCAGGCTTCTCCATAAGTCTCAGATAAACCCAAACGCTTTGATCATTTCATCAAAGCGAATGTTCCAACTCCGAGATGCTTGCACCAGCCCATAAATGGATCGCTGGAGCTTGCATACTTTGTCGAGATTCTTAGGATCGACAAAACCTTCCGGCTGCATCATATACAGCTCTTCCTTAAGATAACCGCTATGAACGCTGTTTTGACGTCCATCCGCCATATCTCATAATCATAGTATGCGGCAATTGCTAACATGATTCGGACGGACTTAAGCTTCGCCACGGAGAGAAAGTCTCATCGTAGTCAATCCCTTGAACTTGCCGATAACCCTTAGCGACAAGTCGAGCTTTATAGATGGTAATATTACCATCCGCGTCCGCCTTCTTCTTAAAGATCCATTTGTTTTCTATCGCTCACCGATCATCGGGCAAGTCACCAAAGTCCATACTTTGTTTTCAAACATGGATTCTATCTCGGATTTCATGGCTTCTAGCCATTTGTTGGAATCTGGGCCGCCATCGCTTCTTCATAGTTCAAGGTTCACCGTTGTCTAACAACATGATTTCTAGGACAGGTTGCCGCACCACTCCGGTGCGAACGTGTCCTTGTGGACCTCGGTTCAAGAGCAACTTGATCCAAGTACCTTGATCATCATCATTAATTTCCTTTCAGCTTGGTGTAGGCATCACAGAACTTTTCTTGAGCTGCACTACTACCCTGCTCAAGAGGTAGTACTTCATCGAGTTCTACTTTCCTCCCACTTACTTCTTTCGAGAGAAACTTTTTCCGTAAAGGATCCGTTCTTGGCAACAAAGATCTTGCCCTCGGATCTTAAGTAGAAGGTATACCCAATGGTTTCCTTAGGGTATCCTATGAAGACGATTTTTCCGACTTGGGTTCGAGCTTTTCAGTTGAAGTTTCTTGACATAAGCATCGCATCCCCAAACTTTTAGAAACGATACTTAGGTTTCTTCCCAAACCATAATTCATACGGTGTCGCCTCAACGGATTTAGACGGTGCCCTATTTAAAGTGAATGTAGCTGTCTCTAGAGCATATCCCCAAAAGATAGCGGTAAATCGGTAAGAGACATCATGGATCGCACCATATCCAATAGAGTGCGACACGACGCTCGACACACCGTTACCCGAGGTGTTCCAGCGCGTGAGTTGTGAAACGATTCCACATTTTCTTAAGTGTGTACCAAATTCGTGACTTAAATATTCTCCTCCACGATCCGATCGTAAGAATTTTATCTTTCGTCACGTTGATTCTCTACTTCATTCTGAAATTCCTTGAACTTTTCAAAGGTCTCGACTTGTGTTTCATCAAGTAGACATACCCAAATCTACTCAAGTCATCTGTGAGAGTGAGAACATAACGATATCCTCCATGAGCCTCAACGCCATTGGACCGCACACATCGGTATGTATGATTTCCAACAAGTTGGTTGCTCGCCCATTGTTCCGAGAACGGAGTCTTGGTCATCTTGCCCATGAGGCATGGTTCGCATGTGTCAAATGATTCATAATCTAGAGACTCCAAAAGTCCATCAAGATGGAGCTTCTTCATGCGCTTGACAACAATGTGACCAAGGCGGCAGTACACAAGTATGTGGGACTATCGTTATCAACTTTACATCCTTTGGTATTCACGCTATGAATATGTGTAACATTACGCCGAGATTCATTAAGAATAAACCATTGACCATTGAGCATGACCATAAAACATATCTCTCATATAAATAGAACAACCATTATTCTCGGATTTAAATGAGTAGCCATCTCGCATTAAACGAGATCCAGATACAATGTTCATGCTCAAACTTGGCACCAAATAACAATTATTAAGGTTCAAAACTAATCCCGTAGGTAAATGTAGAGGTAGCATGCCGACGGCGATCACATCGACTGAACCATTCCCGACGCCAAGATCGTCACCTCATCCTTCGCCAGCCTCCGCTTATTCCGCAGCTCCTGCCGTGAGTTACAAATATGAGCAACGGCACCGTATCAAATACCCAGAGTTACTACGAGTAATCGTAAGGTACACATCAATTACATGTATATCAAATATACCTTTGGTGTTGCCGCCTTCTTATCCGCTAAGTATTTGGGGCAGTTCCGCTTCGGTGACCCTTCCCTTGCAATAAAAGCACTCAGCCTCGTGCTTGGGTCCATTCTTTGACTTCTTCCCAAGAATCGCTTACGGGCGCTGCAACATCTTTGCCGTCCTTCTTGAAGTTCTTCTTACCCTTGCCCTTCTTGAACTTAGTGGTCTTATTGACCATCAACACTTGATGTTCTTTCTGATTTCAACCTCTCACGACTTCAGATTGAAAATACTTCAGAATGGTCTTCACCATCCCCTGCATATTGTAGTTCATCACAAAGCTTTTGTAGCTTGGTGGGAGCGATCAAGGATTCTGTCAATGACCGCCTCGTCTGGAGGTTAATCTCCACTGGGACAAAGCGGTCAGCAACCTGCATATTTTGAGTATGTGCTCACCGACGTAACTGTTTTCTCCATCTTACAACTATAGAACTTGTCGGAGACTTCATATCTCTCGACCCGGCATGAGCTTGGAAAACTAGTTTCAGCTCTCTAACATCTCATATGCTCCGTGTTGCTCAAAACGCTTTTGGAGCCCCGGTTCTAAGTCAGAAAGCATGCCGCACCGAACGAGGGAGTAATCATCAAGACGTGTCCGCCAAACGCTCAAATCGCCTTGCAAAGGCCGAGAGCAGGTGGGTCACCTAATGGTGCTTCTAGGACATATGCCTTCTTGGCAGCTATGAGGATGATCTCGTGTTCCGGACCCAGTCCGATAGTTGCTGCCATCATCTTTCAGCTTGGTTTTCTAGGAACGCATTGAAGTTCATGTTGACATGAGCGCTGGCCATTTGATCTACAAGACATATTTTGCAAAAGTTTTAGACTAAGTTCATGATAATTAAGTTCATCTTAATCAAATTATTGAATGAACTCCCACTCAGATTTGACATCCTCTAGTCATCTAAGTGTTACACGATCCGAGTCGACTAGGCCGTGTCCGATCATCACGTGAGACGGACTAGTCATCGCCGGTGAACATTCTCATGTTGATCGATATCTTCTATACGACTCGTGTTCGACCTTTCGGTCTCCGTGTTCCGAGGCCATGTCTGTACATGCTAGGCTCGCCAAGTTAACCCTAAGTGTTTTGCATGTAAAACTGTCTTACACCCGCTGTATGTGAACGTAAGGATCTATCACACCCGATCATCACGTGGTGCTTCAAACGATTTAACTTTAGCAACGGTGCACGCTTAGGGAGAACACTTCTTGAAATTGTTGTAAGGATCATCTTATTTACTACCGTCGTTCTAAGTAAACAAGATGCATAAACATAATAAACATCACATGCAATTATATAATAGTGACATGATATGGCCAATATCATAAAACTCCATTGATCTCCATCTTCGGCTCCATGATCATCTTGTCACCGCATGACACCATGATCTCCATCATCATGATCTCCATCATCGTGTCTTCATGAAGTTGTCACGCCAACGACTACTTCTACTTCTATGGCTAACGCGCTTAGCAATAAAGTAAAGTAATTTACATGGCGTTCTTCAATGACATGCAGGTCATACAAAATAAAGACAACTCCTATGGCTCTCGCCGTTGTCATACTCATCGACATGCAAGTCGTGATTCCTATTACAAGAACATGATCTCATACATCACAATATGTCATTCATCATTCATCACAACTTGGCCATATCACATCACATGACAATTGCTGCAAAAACAAGTTAGACGCCCTCTAATTGTTGTTGCATCTTTACGTGGCTGCAATTGGGTTCTAGCAAGAACGCTTTCTTACCTACGAATAACCACAACGTGATCTTGTCAACTTCTATTTACCCTTCATAAGGACCCTTTTCATCGAATCCGCCCAACTAAAGTGGGAGAGACAGACACCCGCCAGCCACCTTATGCAACTAGTGCATGTTAGTCGGTGGAACCGGTCTCACGTAAGCGCACGTAAGGTTGGTCCGGCCGCTTCATCCCACAATACCGCGGAAGCAAGATAAGACTAGTAGCGGCAAGCAAGTTGACAAGATCTACGCCCACAACTAAATTGTGTTCTACTCGTGCAATAGAGAACTACGCATAGACCTAGCTCATGATGCCACTGTTGGGGAACGTTGCAGAAAATTAAAATTTTTCCTACAGTTTCACCAAGATCCATCTATGAGTTCACCTAAGCAACGAATCAAGGGAGTGAGTTTGCATCTACATACCACTTGTAGATCGCGCACGGAAGCGTTCGAGGGAGCGGTGATGATGGAGTCGTACTCGGATCACCGATGACCAAGTGCTGAACGGACAGCACCTCTGCGTTCAACACACGTACGGTACGGGTGACGTCTCCTCCGTCTTGATCCAGCAAGGAGGAAGGAGAGGTTGAGGAAGACAGATCCACCGGCAGCACGACGGCGTGATGATGGTGGAGATGCAAGATTCGGCAGGCTTCACGAGCACACAACGGAGGAGGAGAGGTGTTGGGAGGGAGGGCTGCACCTTGGCTTGGGTGCGGCTGCCTCCCTCACCCCACTATTTATAGAGGGGAAGGAGAAGGCGGCCCCTCTAGATGCATCTAGAGGGGGCGGCGGCCAAGGGAGGGGGACTTGCCCCCAAGCAAGGGGCGCCTCTAGGGTTCCCCAAACCCTAGGCGCAAGGGCCCAAGGGGTGCGCCCAGCCCACCAGGGGCTGGCTCCTCCCCACGCAGCCCAGTGGCCCCCGAGGGGTGGCCCTCCCGTGGACCTCCGAACCCTTCCGTGGCCCCTGCATAATACCGCACGCCTCAAACTTTCCGTGTCCGCTTGACAACTTCCCATATATAAATCTTTACCTTCGACCCTTCCGAACTCCTCGTGACATCCGGGATCTCATCCGGACTCAACAACATTCGTAATCACATACAAGTCTTCCTAATAACCCTAGCGCCATCGAACCTTATGTGTAGACCCTACGGGTTCGGGAGACATGCGACATGACCGACGCCTCAGTCAATAACCAACAGCGGATCTGGATACCCATGTTGGCTCCTACATGCTCCTCGATGATGTCATCGGATGAACCACAATGTCGAGGATTCAAGCAATCCGTATACTATTCCCTTTGTCGATCAGATAGTTACTTGCCCGAGACTCGATCGCCGGTATCCCAATACCTCGCTCAGTCTCGTTACCGCAAGTCACTTTGCTCGCATCAGAATGCATGATCCCGTGACCGCACACTTGGTCACTTTGAGCTCATTATGATGATGCACTATCGAGTGGGCCCAGTGATACCTCTCCGTAATACGGAGTGACAAATCACCGCCTCGATCCGTGTCAACCCAATGTACACTTTTGGAGATACCGTAATGCACCTTTATAGTCACCCAGCCACGCCAGGACGCTTTGGTACACCCAAAGCACTCTACGGTATCCGGGAGTTACACGATCTCATGGTCTAAGGAATAGATACTTGACATTGAGAAAGCTCTAGCAAAACGAACTACACGATCTTGTGCTATGCTTAGGATTGTCTTGTCCATCACGCCATTCTCCTAATGACGTGATCCCGCTGTCAATGACATCGATGTCCATAGTCGAAACCATGACTATCTCGTTGACCAACGAGCTAGTCAACTAGAGGCTTACTAGGGACGACAGTGGTCTATGTATTCACACATGTATTACGATTTCCGGATAATACAATTATAGCATGAATAAAAGACAATTATCATGAATAAGGAAATATAATAATAATGCTTTTGTTATTGCCTCTAGGGCATATTTCCAACACCGATGCCGCTCACTGGAGGAGCAGGTGGAGCTGCGCGAGACGGCCCTTGCGTCGATGAAGGTGGTCTCAGGCGACCCAGCAGAGCTCCAGAAGCGTGAGGAGGCGCTGACGCTGGAAGCCGCCGAACGCGCTCGTGAGAATGAGCACCTGGAAACAAGGGATCACTTGGTAACGCGGGCGGAGGATGATGTCGCGGCGCGGGAAGCCCGTGTCCTGGAGGAGGTCGGACGTCGGGTGGCGACAGCGCGCTTGAACCTTGAGCGCGAGTTCGAGGAGAGGCTGGGGTTGATCCGGGCCGAGGCCGAAGGTAGGACCGCTACCTTGAGGGCCAAGCAGGAGGAAGTGACGCGGCGGGCCGATGCTTCTCGGGCCGCCCTCGAGGTGGCGCAGAGGAGTTAGCTGCCTCCCGTGCCGAGGTGCTTCTTCTTCGCCAACGGTGGACGAGGCCGAGGCCGCCGCATCGCACGTAACGCGGATGAGATACACCAGCGGCGGATCTCGAGCATGAGCACGCCCCATGCTCACTATGCTCCGGAGAGAGCCAACGCAGCCTTGGGTAACATCTCCGCGAGGCGGTTGTTGGCGAGCCGCACGCAGTTAATTCACGCCGCAACCTTCGTTCTTCACTAACGTGGTGACGCAGCCGAGGCGCGGTCGGTCGAGCCAACAGGTTGGTGGAGGAGAGAGCGCGCCCTACCGGGCGCGCCTTTTCGCGCTTTCAGCCATCTCGAATATGGACCCCACTTCGACTTCGACGCCGCTATCGCTTAGTACCCCAGGCCGTCCGGGAGACTTAGCGACTGGTGGAGGACAACGCGACGCTCGTCGGGGCTTTCGCTTGAGATAACGATGGCGTGATCGTGGCTGCCGACGGGCGGCATGGTGAATGGCCCCGACACCGCTGGTGACAACACGTAGAGCGATGGCGAGGCCAGCGACGCCAAAGAATAGCTTCAGAGGTGCCCCGAGGATGCATTGGGGGATTTATCCGACTGGCTGCGCATCGTTCCTGTTTCCTTACCCTGCACGAATAGAGCTCATGTTTTGCCCTTTGTCCCGTGCGGGCCCTGAGATAGCCTGTGGAGGTCTGTGGCGTCTCAAGTGTCTCCTGATCGAACCCGTAGGATCTGCAGTAAAAACCTCCCGAGAGGATGCGGCGGCGGCAATCTGGCTGCACGCAGCTAGGTTTAACCTGCTCATGAGGGGCTCACGAGGGGAGGCAGCTGAGGCAAAGCGGTCACCGGTACGCGAGAGATTGCTCGAACGAGACTAAGCACCCCCTTCCCCAAACACACGCAAATCTCAAATTAGAATCCAACTTAAATCCAGTGGGGGAAAGTGACAACCAAAGGGAAAAGCATGAAAGCAGAAAAAGGCTGCGTCCGGCACCTAGTCTAGTCTTGGACGTCTTCTCACGAGCGCGGAGCTAAGTGCTGCCACTGGGCGTGGGAGGGAGCCCTGGCTCCGAGGCCGCACCTCGAGACTCCGGGGCGTGTACAGCCCCACTCATTATTACGTGAGAGTGTCACGGGGCGGCGAGCTTCACATGCACGGAGCCTTCTTCACAGGTACCGGCCTTGCTTCATATTGCCATACGAGGGCCCTGCCTTGCGCCGCACTCTAGTGCCATCAACGACGACTGGAAACCAGGACGCCGCCGATGGGGTAGAGCGGTCGCCAGCGGTTCCCCCGACGACCACGGGTCCTCCGCCAGGGGTAGGCCCTGAGGCACGTCCCCAGCAGAGGGCCTACCTCCTGAGAACGCCTTGCTTCGAACACCGCGGTGGTGATGCCGGATCTCGGCCCCTCTCCTGCAGCCCCTGGCGCCCTCCTCCTAAGGGGTAGGAGACTGCAGGAGCGGGGCAGCCGCTCGCTATGGCGACCTGCACCTCCTGCGATTCATGATTAGCGTATGCCTGCTCCTGAGGAATTAGTGGTACCCGATAATCGCTGCCCAGCGTGGCCGGTGGGGCCTTCACGGGCTCCTGGAAGAGCTCACTGTCGCCTCGTCCCCAAATTTTGGGCTGAGGGCGAGTTTTGTTCGCCTCATGCCGGTGCCCTTGGTCCATCATGTGGGGCATGTATTCTTCTGTGCCGCCATCCCAAGGTCACCATAGTGCTCCGCGTGCCACGCAGCTCGCTTGAGGCGCCCACCGGGGTGAAGGCGCGCCCACTGGGGCCGTGGGTCGTGGCGAGTCCTTCTTTGCTGGCCGGGAGCGGAGGCAGCGCTGCCGCTGGCCCGTGCCGACAACTTCGCTGGTGTTGAGTAGCCTTGAGCTCATGTCACAGCGGAGCCTCGCTGGCCGCCCTGGACTTGAGGTGGGAGCCGGTGCGAAGGGTGAGCCCGAGGCGGCAAAGCCCAGAGCTCGCCACCCGCCTAGCAAGACGTCGCGCCGCCTTCCAAAGAGCTCGCACTGGTAGCTCCCGGCCACCGTGAGCGTGGCCTCGAGTTCGCTTCGCTCCCGGCGGGTGTACGCGCGCGTCATGGCGTGGTTGAGGCCTCGCAGCCGACCGCGCTGCCGTGGCGTGAGAGCTGTCGGCTCGTCTGCGTCGCCTGCGGACCGCAGCGCTCAAGGACTCATGAGCTGCCTGGGCATGGGGTTGCCCGAGGCGAAGCGGCTGCGGGGGCGGGCTAAGCCGCCCAGGACTGGGTTGCCCACTGGTCGCGGACATGATGATGACGATGCGACGGGACACGAAGCGGCAGGAGGTGGATCCCGGCGCACCCCTACCTGGCGCGCCAAATGTCGGATTTCGGGTTCCGGCAGACCCGTGAGGTTCGAACACTGGGGTGCGCGTGGAGATCTCGCCCATTACCTACCTGCACCCCGCCGCCTCGCTTGGATCTAAACTACGAAAGGAACAACACAAGAGACACAAGGTTTATACTAGTTCGGGCCACCATTGTGGTGTAATACCCTACTCTAGTTTGTGGTGTGGTGGATTGCCTCTTGGGCTGATGGTGATGAACAATACAAGGAAGAACAGCCTCGCGAGGGTCTATTCTTGGCCGGGGCGATGAACTGCTTGGAGGAGTTCAGTCGCTCTCTCTCTCTCAATTCAAGATTGCCTGGGGTCCTAGCTCTGTTCATGGCTAGTCCTATTTATAGGCAGAGGCCCTGGGCCTCTTCCCAAATATTGAGCGGGAAGGGCGCCAACAATTGGCCATTTTGAAGGGGAACATCCGGTACACTTATCCCGACTAAAGTTGGTCCTCGCCTTTCAAAGGCTCCGTGGTGACGCCGCTTGGGCTCCACAATGACTTCCTTCCCGCCGTTGGGCTAGTCTTGGTCTTGTTGCACCAAATGGACGCCTTTGCTTGATGCTCTTGCTCGCGCTTGCTCCTTTGCAAAGAAAGAGGAAAGGAGGACATGCTGGCTGGGCGCCTCACCGACGCCCTTGGTCATCATGGCTTGCATCATGGGCACCTCGTGAGGTACCCCGCCTTGATCTCTCCGCCTCCTCGCGAGCCAGCCTGATGAGGCCGTGCCTGAGGAAGCTCCATGTCGTCCACCCCGCGAGGCTTGGACCCTCGCGAGGGTCTTGAGCTTGTGTTGATGAAGATGCGCCGTGATGGGCCCCCCTTTGAGCCACGCCGCAGGCCGCAGGCAGGCAAGTCCGGGGACCCCCGTTCCCAGAACGCCGACAAATACCCTACTTCCTGCTTGATTGATCTTGATGAATATGAGTACTACAAGAGTTGATCTACCACGAGATCATAGAGGCTAAACCCTAGATGCTAGCCTATGGTATGATTGTTGTTGTCCTACGGACTAAACCCTCCGGTTTATATAGACACCGGAGGGGCTAGGGTTACACATAGTCGGTTACAACAGTAGGAGATCTACATATCCAGACGCCAAGCTTGCCTTCCACGCCAAGAGAGTCCCATCCTACACGAGACGAAGTCTTCAATCTTGTATCTTCATAGTCCAACAGTCCGCCAAAGGATATAGTCCGCTGTCCGGACCCCTAATCCAGACTCCTCAAGAGCCCTTTAACCAGGCTTCAATGACGATGAGTCCGACGTGCAGATTGTCTTCGGCATTGCAAGGCGGGTTCTTCTCTGAATTCTGAATACTTGTTTGAATAGTGTCCGGCTTCCCATAAATGTTGCACTCCTTGGCTTCTGAGCCTAATAATGGAGATCCTCCACGCGTTGAGCGAATGCGAGAAGCCGGTGCATTTTTACAATTGCCACCCTAGCCATGTAGGCAAATCGCCTATTAAAGAGACGGGGATTCACAGATCCATATCATACCATCCTCCCACAGCGAGTATCCATCGGAGCACGCCTGGAAAAGATCCATTCCAACATGGCCAGTTGCCACCGCTCCTCCTCTCGCCCCCGTAGCCCTAAGCCCGGTGATTGGAAGAAGTGTTCCGTCCCGCATAGCCAACTAGTGAGGCTACAGACCCAGGGATTTCTCCCCCAGCGTATATGGTCCCCGTTCGAGCCGGGCTTGCCACCTATAATGGCGAAGAACAAGCGGACAGCTTCCCCCATCCCTCCAAAGGGGAACGGGTATGCCTTATCCCTTACTTATTAAGGGGACTGGGATTTCCAATTCACCCGTTCCTCCGCGGGCTCCCGGAGTTCTACGGCCTCCAGCTGCATAATTTCACTCCTGCCTCCATATTGCATATCCCTGGCTATGTCGCTCTTTGCGAACTATTTTTGGGCTGCGAAGCTCACTTCAAGCTATGGAAGAGGCTATTCTGCCTCGTACCCCGTACAACAGGAGGGGTCACTGTTTCAAGTGGGCGGAGCCGAAATATGGCGCATCGCCGGGACCGGATACTTGTCCGGCACCTCGAAGAAGGCATCCGAAGACTGGCCTTCAGAGTGGTTCTATATAGAGGACGTCCCTCTTCCGGATCCTATTCGGATCGGCCTTCCTGAGTTTAATAATGTTCCTCTGAAGAAGCACCTAAGTTGGCGACCAAGGAGCCCTCAGGAGGAAGATGACAGAGACGCTTTCACCGATGAGCTGGATAAAGGTGTCGGCTTATCAGACTGACTACAACCGAAGTTATGTCAAGATGCATTATGCGAGGGTGCAGCCGCTTGATGCACCGAGGCCGCCCAATGTGGGACTTTAACGGGAAAACGGTGCCACCCGCTGCGGCCGTAAGGGGCCGGACTCGCTGCCGCCTCGAAAACCCTGTCCGGTCTGCATAACGGAGAGGAAGAGGAGTTCCTCCGCATCAAACCGCAGGACGGATTCTCCATGTACAATCCTCCAAGCTGGGTAAGCTGCCACTTTTCATGCCCTTCCCTTCCGCATTTCCACAATAAATGTCTTATTTTGCCCGCTCACCGCAGAACCGTAAGGCAAGAGGAGATAAATAGCCCACCTCCACAACCAGAGGAACCTGAACGGTTCCTCGACCCCGGTCTTCAAGAGGATCCGGACATATTCGTGGAGCTGATCTATAGGACATTTTATCAGTTAAGCCGTGATGAGGCCATGGTGGCTATTACAGCCGACTATCCAGGGCTACTGCCTGCCTCGCAGGTAAGTGAGACCAGGGGCCCAACCTTTGAGAAGTATCCCTTCCCACGCATCTTACCTTCCGTATCTGCACGGTGTCTTACAGGGAAGGTCCTCCGGAAGCCATGCCGCGCCCGTGGCGAGTTACCAGCAAGGGGTACCGCGGCCCGGCGGGCTGAAAAGAAAAGCGGTTCAGACTGAGACGCCGGCGCGGAGGTATGATATAAAACCTTGCTCCGTGGGGTTTGTCTTTGAGAACATAATAACACCATGTTTCCCAGAAGGAAAAATACTCGCCGGACTATATCCGGAGAAGTTGTTGATCACACCCCCACTAGCCGGGCTCCAGGGCCGGACACGGAGGCGGGGCACGCGTCTGATGTTCCTCCTACAGAGGATGCGGATAGAATCTCCGCTAGAAATTCCGAAGTGGAGAGCGCCATGAATCACAGGCGCCACCGGGCCATACTCCGTGACGCTTGTTTCTCCCAAGAGGCATTTGATGCCTTCAATTCGGGAGACGCGTACATCCATGCTGCTCAAAATGGTCTTGCCAGAGCCACGGACTAGTATGTAAAGGATATACGGGTAAGAAAATTTGATGATTATATACATCAGTAGCCCCCGAGACTTGAAACAGTTGGCACAACTGATTTAAGGATCATTATCTGTCAGGTTCTTACAGAAGAATACCCAATTGTCTCAAGAGTCGAAGAGTGCAAGGCCCAGCTACGGACGCAGTGGCCGCATTGAAGGAGTCCGAGAAGGCCCCCTCTGGTAACACCTGCTTGAAAGAATGACAGGTACCATATAGGATGCAGCATGCATGCAATTCTGACAATAAATATTGCAGATGACGCCGGAGTGAATCCGTATGAGCAACATGTCATACAGCGACTAAGGGCTGGCGAGCGCGTGCTTACAAAGGTTAGGCAGGAGAAAAACGATCTTCAAGATGCCAATACCCAGCTGAGCGTGGAACTAAAGGATGTTCGCACCCAACTATCAGACTCCGTGAAGGTTAACAAGCGGCTTCGACGCGTCATTTTCAGTAAGTGCTTGAGCGAACTTTTAAAAAGAGTTCGGCGAGGAAGCCCGCTAACAGAATTATGTCTGCAGGTATGCTGACAGGTCGTCCCGCGAACGAGATGCCCGGGTCTGCGGGTGATCTTCTACCAGAGCTCTCCCAACTACACGAAAAAGTTCGGCAGGTGATGCAAGGTATTGCATAGGCCTTGTGGCCATCCGTCTCCCTGCCCGAAGGCCTTGGATGACTTGCAGAGAAGCTCAAGGGAGCGCGGGGCGCGCTCCGATTATGGAAGGTATCGGCCTGCCGTCAAGGTGCCAGTGGAAGCTCGGGCCATGGTGAAGACGCAGATACCAAGGCTGACCCAAACCACATGGCTGAGGTCGGACCTGTGGGGCCCGATGGGAAAGAAATCCCTGTCAGTTTGGTGTATCACCAAGTAGAGTTAGCCGCCAAGTATTCCCAATAGGATTGTAGGCTAGACAGCCTGTTGGATGGCATAGAAGAAGAATTCAATCAGTCTAAGTGACTATGTAATTTGAATGACACGTAGAATGTCTCTAGCCGGATTGTAAATCATTTGTCATGGCGGACCTTTTCGCTTCAACCTCTGGACCCGATAGTCCGGAGTGTATCCGAATACCAGCGCAGTTATGTAAAAACCGGGGTATGCATGGAAACCAAAGCGTAGGGTCATAAGTGCTTGAATGCATAAGTACCCAACTAGTTATGTTATATTACATGGGTAGTAAGAAACATCTTCCAGGGAGAATAGTTCCATTAAGGGTTTCTTTCCCTGGGTAAGCATGCCCTAATGTGCATGTCCGAACTGCGAGAAGAGACGCAGGAGAAAACATCTGGGGCAAGTGGAAAAAACAAAAAGTCATCTTTTATTCACCGACCGAATATTCCCTTAAGAACGCTAGCTTTCAGCTTCACCCAGTCTGAGGTACACATCCGGCTGACCCGGCAGTAACAATCACAGAGGTGCTCCCCTTATGCCCTAGCCGAATTAACGGGAACGTAGGGCATAAATACAAGAATCAGGCAACCTAGCTTGGCCAAAACTTAAGTCATATCGATGCATATAGTGGCGAAAAAAAAGGTACATGCGGAAGAATATCACATGTGCGGGGCATGAAGCCCATAAAATATTTAAGCTTTTGTATAGGAAGCCCCCAGGTATAATGAGCACGGCTGGCGCATCAAGATTGTGTAGTCAAAACACATTTTAGCCCTTCAAGGCCTCGAAAGAAAAGGGGATGAAAGAAACAAAGAAAAGACAGATAACGAATGTATAAAAATTTGATAGAGGAAAGGAGACGAACATGGAGTCCGGCACTAGGCATAGAATCTTCGGAGTCTCGCTACGTTCCATGGATTTGGCTCGAGGCGGTTGTCCGATGCATCCCGCAGACGGTACGCTCCGCCGGTTAAGACCTGGTCAATAATGAAGGGACCCTCCCATTTGGGCTTGAGCTTGTCCTTTTTCTTTTCCGGTAGGCGTAGAATGAGTTCGCCAACGTTATAAGTTTTGGCCCGTACTTCTCTTCTTTGGTATCTTCTAGCCTGTTGCTGGTAGAATGCGGAACGAGCTTTTGCCATGTCACGCTCCTCCTCGAGGGCGTCTAAACTATCCTGCCGATCGAGCTCGGCCTCTCTCTCTTCATACATGCGCATTCGAGGTGAGTCATGAATTATGTCGCAGGGCAGAACTGCCTCTGCGCTGTACACCATAAAGAACAGTGTGTATCCGGTAGTGTGATTCGGCGTGGTGTACAACCCCCAGAGTACGGAGTCGAGCTCCTCTACCCAGTGCGTGTTAGATTCCTTTAAGGACCGCACTAATCTGGGTTTGATGCCGCTCATGATAAGGCATTTGCTCGTTCGACTTGACCGTTAGTTTGTGGATGATAGACAGAAGCGTAATCGAGCTTGATGCCCATGTTGCTGCACCATACTTTCACCTCATCGGCAGTGAAGTTCATGCCGTTGTCAGTGATGATGCTATCGGGGACACCATAATGGTGTACAACCCCGGATATAAAGTCTATCACTGGTCTGGATTCGGCCGTTTTAACAGGTTTGGCTTCTATCCATTTGGTGAATTTATCCACCATTACCAGTAAGTATTTTTTTCTTATGGGTTCCCCCTTTAAGGGGTCCAACCATGTCCAGCCCCCAGACCGCAAAAGGCCAGGTAATGGGGATTGTTTTTAGGGCGACGGGTGGCATATGGCTTTGGTTTGCAAAGAGCTGGCAACCGACGCAGCGTTGGACAAAGTCCTGTGCTTCTGCTCGGGCCGTCAGCCAATAAAATCCTGTACGGAAGGCCTTACTTACGAGGGCCCGGGCTGCGGCGTGGTGGCCACCGAGTCCGGCGTGAATTTCTGCCAGAAGCTTCCGCCCTTCCTATTCAAAGATGCACCATTGAATGACTCCGGTAGTGCTTTTCTTATAGAGCTCTCTGATACGTCTCCGTCGTATCTACTTTTCCAAACACTTTTGCCCTTGTTTTGGACTCTAACTTGTATAATTTGAATGGAACTAACCCGGACTGACGCTGTTTTCAGCAGAATTGCCATGGTGTTGTTTTACGTGCAGAAAACAAAAGTTCTCGGAATGACCTGATACTCCACGGAATATCTTAGAATAAATAATAAAAATCCTCGCCAAAGATGAAGACCAGGAGGCCCACACCCTGTCCACGAGGGTGGGGGGCGCGCCCCTCCCCCCTGGGTGTGCCACCCTACCTCGTGGGCCCCCTGGTGGCCCTCCGACACCAACTCCAACTCCATATATTGGCTTTCGGGGAGAAAAAAATCAGAGAGAAAGTTTCATCGCATTTTACGATACGGAGCCGCCGCCAAGCCCTAATCTCTCTCGGGAGGGCTGATCTGGAGTCCGTTCGGGGCTCCGGAGAGGGGGATTTGTAGCCGTCGTCATCATCAACCATCCTCCATCACCAATTTCATGATGCTCACCGCCGTGCGTGAGTAATTCCATCGTAGGCTTTCTGGACGGTGATGGGTTGGATGAGATTTATCATGTAATCGAGTTAGTTTTGTTAGGGTTTGATCCCTAGTATCCATTATGTTCTGAGATTGATGTTGCTATGACTTTGCTATGCTTAATGCTTGTCACTAGGGCCCGAGTGCCATGATTTTAGATCTGAACCTATTATGTTTTCATGAATATATGTGTGTTCTTGATCCTATCTTGCAAGTCTATAGTCACCTACTATGTGTTATGATCCGCAACCCAAGTGACAATAATCGGGACCACTCCGGTGATGACCATAGTTTGAGGAGTTCATGTATTCACTATGTGCTAATGCTTTGTTCCGGTTCTCTATTAAAAGGAGGCCTTAATATCCCTTAGTTTCCAATAGGACCCCGCTGCCACGGGAGGGTAGGACAAAAGATGTCATGCAAGTTCTTTTCCATAAGCACGTATGACTATTTACGGAATACATGCCTACATTACATTGATGAACTGGAGCTAGTTCCGTGTCACCCTATGTTATGACTGTTACATGACGAACCACATCCGGCATAATTATCCATCACTGATCCGGTGCCTACGAGTTTTCCATATACTGGTTTACGCTTATTTACTTTTCCGTTGCTACTATTACAATCACTACAAAAATACCAAAAACATTACTTTTGTTGTCTTTACTTTGTTACCGTACCACCACTATCATATTACTTTGCTACTAAACACTTTGCTGCAGATACTAAGTTTCCAGGTGTGGTTGAATTGACAACTCAGCTGCTAATACTTGAGAATATTCTTTGGCTCCCCTTGTGTCGAATCAATAAATTTGGGTTGAATACTCTACCCTCGAAAACTGTTGCGATCCCCTATACTTGTGGGTTATCAAGACCTTTTTCTGGCGCCGTTGCCGGGAAGCATAGCTCTATTCTTTGAGTCACTTGGGATTTATATCTGCTGGACACTATGAAGAACTTGAAAGACGCTAAGACAACAATTTATCCCTCAACTACGAGGGGAGGTAAGGAACTGCCATCTAGCTCTGCACTTGATTCACCTTCTGTTATAAGTAAGCTAGCGACACCTAAACCTGCTTCTGTTATTCGTTCCGATATGTCGCATGTTATTGATGATGCCACTTCTGCTATGCATGATACTTATGATGAAACTACTTCTATGCTTGATACTACTGTGCCTCTTGGTGAATTTCTAGATGAACAAATTTCTAGGTCTAGAGAAAGAGAAATTATTGAAACTGAACACGATGATGTTAGTAATGATGATAATATGCCTGCTATTCCTGAGGGTTATCTTTTTAATGTTGAATCTACTGAAGCTATTCTTGCTTGCCAGGATAGTCTTGAACGTAAGAGGTTGCTAGTTAAATGGAGTAAAGAATCTTTTAGAGGTAGGATGAGACCCGACCCTGCTTTTGCTACTTCACCTATTTGTGTTCCTGATCAGGATTATTATGATTTTTCTGTTGATCCAGATATAATTACTTTGGTTGAATCTGATCCTTTTTATGGCTATGAATCTGAAACTATTGTGGCACATCTTCGTAAGTTAGATGATATAGCTGCCCTGTTTACTAATAATGAGAGATCGCGCTACCTTTATTTACTCAAAATATTTCCGCTTCTCATTAAAGGGTGATGCTAAGATATGGTTTAATTCTCTTGATCCTGGTTGTGTGCAAAGTCCCTGTGATATGATTTATTACTTCTCGCTAAATATTTCCTGCTCATAAGAAACAAGCTGCTTTGAGGGATATATATAATTTTGTGCAAATTGAAGAAGAGAGTCTCCCACAAGCTTGGGGGAGGCTTCTCAAGTTACTTAATGCTTTGCCTGATCATCCTCTTAAGAAACCTGAAATATTTGATATCTTTTACAATGGACTAACTGATGCTTCCAAAGATTACCTGGATAGTTGTGCTGGTTCTCTTTTCAGGGAAAGAACACCGGATGAAGCTGAAATTTTAATGAATAATATGTTGACAAATGAAAATAATTGGGCACCTCCTGAGCCAACTCCCGAGCTAGCTCCTGAGCCAATTACCGAGCCTATTCCTAAACCAACTCCGAAGAGAGGTGTTCTATTTCTCAGTCCCGAAGATATGCAAGAGGCAAAGAAATCTATGAAAGAAAAAGGTTTAAAGCTGAAGATGTTAAGAATTTACCTCCTATTGAAGAAATACATGGTCTTAATTCACCGCTTTGTTGAAGAAGTATATGATCTCAATTACTTATTTATCAAGAACCTCCCGATATCCCGACACGGGTAGTAAAGGTAAATTCTCTCTATAGATATGATAAAGTGAAGTCCCTCCTACTAAAATTCCTAGTCGATGCTTGGATGAGTTTGATGACTTTATGTTTAAGCAAGATGACTTTAATGCTTATTTTGGTAGACAATTAAAACAGAATACCTTTATGATTAAATGCTTGAGTGATTATATGGCTAATATTAGAGGTGAACTTAAACTTGTTAGCAAACATGCTTCTATGGTTACCACTCAAGTAGAACAAGTACTTGAAGCTCAGAAATAAGTGCTTGATGAAATGAATAGTAAGAAAAAGATTATGCTGTTAGAGTGGCTACTAGAACTGGTAGAATGACTCAGGAACCTTTGTATCCTGAAGGCCACCCTAAGAGAATCGAGCAAGATTCTCAGAGAAATAATGTTGATGTGCCTAGTTCTTCTAAAAGGAAGAAAAAGAAAAATGATAGAACTGTGCAAACTTCTAGTGAACCTATTGCTGAACCACCCGATAATCCAAATGATATATCTATGTCCGATGCTGAAACACAATCTGGTAATGAACATGAAACTAGTGAAAATGTTAATGATAATGTTCATGATGATGCTCAACCTAGTAATGAAAATGATGTAGAAGTTGAACCTGCCGTTGATCTTGATAACCCACAATCAAAGAATCAACGTTATGATAAGATAGACTTCGTTGCTAGGAAACATGGTAAAGAAAGAGAAGCATGGGTTCAGAAACCCATGCCTTTTCCTCCGAAACCATCCAAGAAAAAGGATGATGAGGATTTTGAGCGCTTTGCTGAAATGATTAGACCCATCTTTTATGTATGCGATTAACTCGATGTGCTCAAAACAAATCCTTATGCGAAGTATATGAAAGATATCATAACAAATAAAAGAAAGATACCTGAAGCTGAAATTTCCACCATGCTTGCTAATTATACTTTTAAGGGTGGAATACCAAAGAAACTTGGAGATCCAGGAGTACCTACTATACCATGCTCCATTAAAAGAAATTATGTTAAAACTGCTTTATGTGATCTTGGAGCCGGTGTTAGTGTTATGCCTCTCTCTTTATATCGTAGACTTGACTTGAATAAGTTGACACCTACTGAAATATCTTTGCAAATGGCTGATAAATCAACTGCTATACCTGTTAGTATTTGTGAGGATGTGCCTGTTGTGGTTGCAAACGTTACTATTTTAACGGACTTTGTTATTCTTGATATTCCCGAGGACGATAGTATGTCTATTATTCTTGGAAGACCTTTCCTTAATACTGCAGGGGCTGTTATTGATTGCAACAAAGGCAATGCCACTTTTCATGTTAATGGTAATGAGCATACGGTACACTTTCCAAGGAAACAACCTCAAGTTTATAGTATCAACTCTATTGGAAAAATTCCATCGATTATATTTGGAGGTTTAGAATTTCCTCTTCCTACTGTCAAGAAGAAATATGATATACTTATTATTGGGGATGTCCATATCCCCGTTGAGGTAACATAGTGTTATTCTAAATTTCTCCGGTTTCATGTTAATCGGAATGAGTTTGTTAACAAGACTTGATCAACCTTGTTAGTGGATTCCTTTTGATGAGCATGAGATGGATGAAACTAGAAGCACAACCTTCTGTACTCTCTTTATATTCTCTGTTCTTTAGTAAAATAAAGTAAAATAGTATTTTTTCTGTCTGTTTCCTGACTTATCCGTGCAATATAAAAATATCCCGAAAATAAAAGTCCTTAGAATGCCATGCCAATTTAATATGATTTTTTCGAATATTTGAGGATTTATTGTGCAAAATTACATGGGAGCTGCCACACAGCCACGAGGGTGGAGGGCGCGCCCTACCCCCTGGTCGCGCCCCCTACCTCGTGGGCCCACTGTGGCCCTCCTCCACTTATCCCTGCACCCATCTTCTTCCTCTGCCTCACACAAACACGAAAAACCAACTCAAGCTCGTGTTCCAGCAACTTTTGCTGCGATTTTCGATCTCCTTGCTCAAAGCACCTCTCGCAAAACTGCTTGGGGAGATTGTTCCTTGGTATGTGACTCCTCTATTGGTCCAATTAGTTTTTGTTCTAGTGCTTTATTCTTTGCAAATTTGTGCTGCATAGATGACCATATTCTTGAGCTTGCATGTCGAATTTATATGGTTCTAAGTAGTTCTAATGCTTGATAAAGGCCCTAGGCACTTGTGGGAGTTGTTGCTATCAATTTTATTGAAGTTGGTTCACTTTTGTTTGAAGTTACTAAAAATTTCAGAATTATTTTTCAGAGGAAACAATATACTTAGGAGGATGTTCCAAGGTGGTTCTTCAAGGAATCAAGGTCCCAGGCTTGCAATGCGTGATGCTGACGAGGAACCACCAAGAGACGCTCCCGTGAGACCCTGTGAATGGCCTTCGGAAAATTTTATGAATCAAGCGGGAAATAAAGAAGAATTCTACGCATATTTGCGTAATGCCAGTCTTGAGGACTTTGAAGCTGATAAATGCCCCCAGTATCGTGATCTCACAAGTTCATTTGTGGGGAGGTTTGAGTTTTCATCTTCGCGTAATTCTCCTTCAGTCATGTTTGACCTTTATGAAAAATCTTATACCATGGACTTAGAGGATTTCACTCTTGCATGCAAACTTCCATCTTGGGGTAGTATCAGGGATCCCCCTAAATCTGAATATAGAGACTTTCTTGCTAGAATAACTATGGGGGAATCTAGAGATATAGCGCAGGCCACTATAGGGAGCATTCACTTTCCTGCTATACATTATTTTGCTCTCTTCATTGGTAAATGCATAAATGCTAAGGATGAAGCATGTCACGCGTGTGCCCCTGATCTCAGCATTCTCAGAAGTGTTGTGTTAGGGGACCAATCTTATCATATGGGAGCCATTGTAGCTCCTAGGTTGCATCATAATAGACATAACGGAGATTTCTTTGGAGGAATTTATGCAACCCGCTTAGCTAATTTTCTTGATGTAGACATTCATGAGGGTGATATGGAGTTACCTCCTTCTTATTTAGATCTTGATTCTATGTTTTCCCACCAGTTCATTGAGAGGAGTGGACCACCTTTCCAGTATCGATTAATCTTTAACAAACGGCATGTTGTCCGTGTTACTCTTCCTGCTCCTGCCTTTTTTGATTTTTCAGACGAGAGGAAGATATATTATTACTAGGGAGGAGGCAGATGAGTACGAGAGGAGAGCAGAGGCAGCTCGACGCCACGCTGCTGCTCAGGAGGCGGTAGCCGCTGGATCGCAGTACAACCCCAGCTACACCTACGGGTATCAGCCAGGCTATCCCTGGCAATAGACCATCTTAGGCCAAAAGCCTAAGCTTGTGGGAGTACGTATTTCCCACCGACATTACATTTATGCTCACACACACTCATTGCTAGATGTCGGTGCTCATACTCTTTCACTGTAATATCCATGCTAGTTTATTTTCCTTTTTCCTGCTTTCTTCTTGTGTGTTTAATAAACCTTAGAAAAAAAAATTAGTAGTAGTTTATTTTTCCTGTTGTAGTAGTAATAATTAAAAAGAAAACCCAAAAATATTTCCTGTTCTTCTTTTGCTTGTTGGGAGCTTTCCCGTGTAAATAGTTTTTATTTCTTTTCCTTTCTTTGGGGGTCGAGAAGACTATATTGATAATGTTTAGTGGCTCTCATATGCATTATTTTTTATCTAACTTAGAGCCCATATTACTTGTCTTCTCTCTTGAGTTGAATGCTTGCAGATTCTAGCTTAGTCCAATGCACGGGCACTCTTATTATTATACACACCGTTCGGTCGCGCAAGTGAAAGGCAATAATGATGATATATTATGGACTTATTGGGATGAGAAAAGCTGGTATGAACTCGACCTCTCTTGTTTTTGTAAATATGATGATTCATCGTTCCTGATTCAGCTATTATGAAGTAAACATATTTGCAATGACATTTAGAGATTATAGTTGTTTGTGCCATGTTTGATTAGCTATGAGTTATAATGGTTTACCTTGCGTCCAACATGCTATTAGAATGATTATGGTGTGGTATGATGGATGGTATCCTCCTTTAAATGAATTGAGTGACTCGACTTGGCACATGTTTACGCATGTAGTTGAATCAAATCAACATAGACTTCATGATATTTATGTTCATGGTGGATTATATCCTACTCATGCTTATATTCGGTGTAAATTAATTTTAATGCATGTTTACGACTGTTGTCGCTCTCTCAGTTGGTCGCTTCCTAGTCTTTTGCTAGCCTTCACTGCACTAAGCGGAATACTGCTTGTGCATCCAAACTCCTTAAACCCCAAAGTTGTTCCATATGAGTCCACTATATCTTCCTATATGCGGTATCTACCTACCGCTCCAAGTAAATTTGTATGTGCCAAACTCCAAACCTTCAAATGAAATTCTGTTTTGTATGCTCGAGCAGCTCATGTGCAACTAGGGCTGCCTATATCTTCCATGCTAGGTGGGTTATTCTCAAGAGGAGTGGACTCGCTCCTCATTCACGAGAAAGGGCCGTAACCGGATGCCCAGTCCCATGATCCAAAAGATCAAAGCAAATCAAAATAATTAAACAAAACTCCCCTTGGGACCCATTGAATGTTGGAGGCACTTGTTGTTTCGAGCAAGCCATGGATTGATGCTTGTGGAGGAGGGGGAGTATAAACAATTACCATTCTGTTTGGGAACTGCCTATAATGCATGTAGTATGGAAGATACGGCCATCTCATAGTTGTTGCGTTGACAGTGAAATTATGCCGCTCAAAATATAATTTATCTCTATTTCAAAATCGAGCTCTGGCACCTCTACAAATCCCTGCTTCCCTCTGCGAAGGGCCTATCTATTTACTTTTATGTTGAGTCATCACCCTTCTTATTAAAAAGCACCCATTTGAGCACACTGCTGTCGTTTGCATTCATTATAATTGGTTTATATTGGGTATGACTTGACTGGATCTCTTTTACCATGAATTACAATGTTTAGTCAGTCCTTGATCTTTAAAGGTCCTCTGCATTTATGTTTTGCGGTCTCAGAAAGGGCTAGCGAGATACCATTTTGTTATATCATGTTATGATTATTTTGAGAAAAGTGTTGTCGTCCGAGTTTTATTATTGTGGATCGCTAGCTGATTATATTATTGATATGAGTAATTGTGAGACCTACGTGTTATTGTGAGTATGGTTAGTTCATAATAATTGCTGAAACTTGAATGCTGGCTTTTCATGTTTACAACAACAAGAGCAAACAGAGTTTGTAAAAGTTTTTCTTTTTCTATTTCAGTTTGTCAACTGAATTGCTTGAGGACAAGCAAGGGTTTAAGCTTGGGGGAGCTGATACGTCTCCGTCCTATCTACTTTTCCAAACACTTTTGCCCTTGTTTTGGACTCTAACTTGTATAATTTGAATGGAACTAACCTGGACTGACGCTGTTTTCAGCAGAATTGCCATGGTGTTGTTTTACGTGCAGAAAAAAAAAGTTCTCGGAATGACCTGAAACTCCACGGAATATCTTAGAATAATTAATAAAAAATCCTCGCCAAAGAAGAAGACCAGGAGGCCCACACCCTGTCCACGAGGGTGGGGGCGCGCCCCTCCCCCCTGGGCGCGCCGCCCTACCTCGTGGGCCCCCTGGTGGCCCTCCGACGCCAACTCCAACTCCATATATTGGCTTTCGGGGAGAAGAAAATCAAAGAGAAAGTTTCATCGTGTTTTACGATACGGAGCCGCCGCCAAGCCCTAATCTCTCTCGGGAGGGCTGATCTGGAGTCCGTTCGGGGCTCCGGAGAGGGGGATTCGTAGCCGTCGTCATCATCAACCATCCTCCATCACCAATTTCATGATGCTCACCGCCGTGCGTGAGTAATTCCATTGTAGGCTTTCTGGACGGTGATGGGTTGGATGAGATTTATCATGTAATCGAGTTAGTTTTGTTAGGGTTTGATCCTAGTATCCATTATGTTCGAGATTGATGTTGCTATGACTTTGCTATGCTTAATGCTTGTCACTAGGGCCCGAAAAGCCATGATTTTAGATCTGAACCTATTATGTTTTCATGAATATATGTGTGTTCTTGATCCTATCTTGCAAGTCTATAGTCACCTACTATGTGTTATGATCCGCAACCCCAAGTGACAATAATCGGGACCACTCCGGTGATGACCATAGTTTGAGGAGTTCATGTACTCACTATGTGCTAATGCTTTGTTCCGTTCTCTATTAAAAGGAGGCCTTAATATCCCTTAGTTTCCAATAGGACCCCGCTGCCACGGGAGGGTAGGACAAAAGATGTCATGCAAGTTCTTTTCCATAAGCACGTATGACTGTTACATGACGAACCGCATCCGGCATAATTATCCATCACTGATCCGGTGCCTACGAGTTTTCCATATACTGGTTTACGCTTATTTACTTTTTCGTTGCTACTATTACAATCACTACAAAAATACCAAAAAACATTACTTTTGCTGTCTTTACTTTGTTACTGTTACCACCACTATCATATCACTTTGCTACTAAACACTTTGCTGCAGATACTAAGTTTCCAGGTGTGGTTGAATTGACAACTCAGCTGCTAATACTTGAGAATATTCTTTGGCTCCCCTTGTGTCGAATCAATAAATTTGGGTTGAATACTCTACCCTCGAAAACATCCCCTATACTTGTGGGTTATCACTCTCCCTCGTGGACCTTGTAGGCTTTAGATCGTCGCACAATGCAGCGTGCCTCATTTTGGTCCTTGGGAAGTTCCTGTCTTGTTAGGTAGGCCATGAATGGTTCAGTCCATGGGGCGATGACGGCCATTATTACCTGGGCTGAAGGTGTTATTTCGGTGAGGAGCCGCCGATTATGTCAGAGTGTTCGGCATCTGGCGTTGTAGCCGGGCCTAGACTGTTGTTGCTTGTTTCCCCTTCCCATGCCACGGATGGCTTAAACAGCCTTTCCATGAATATGTTGGGTGGGACCGGATCACGCTTAGCGCCGATACGGGCAAGGACGTCCGCCGCCTGATTGTTTTCCCGAGCTACATGGCGCAATTCGAGTCCCTCGAATCGAGCTGACATCTTGAGTACAACATAGCGATAAGCCGCCATTTTCTGATCTTTAGCGTCGAAGTCTCCGTTTATTTGGGATATTGCGAGGTTCAAATCCCCGCGCACCTCCAGTCGTTGAATGCCCATGGAGACTGCCATCCGGAGACTATGTAACAGGGCCTCATATTCGGTGGCATTGTTGGAGTCTGCATACAGTATTTGGAATACATATTGGACTGTATCTCCGGTAGGGGACGTCAAGACGACGCCAGCCCCCAGACCAGCCAACATTTTAGAGCTGTCAAAGTGCATAATCCAATTGGAGTATGCGCCGTATTCCTTAGGTAGTTCGGCTTCTGTCCATTCGGCGACAAAATCGGCCAATACCTGCGACTTAATAGCTCGTCGAGGTTTATATGTTATGTCGAATGGGAGGAGCTCTATGGCCCATTTGGCAATCCGGCCTGTGGCGTCACAGTTGTTTATTATGTCGTTCAGTCGCACTTCAGAGGCCACTGTGATTGAACACTCTTCAAAGTAGTGTCGTAGTTTTCGGGATGCCATGAATACCGCATACGCTATCTTTTGATAATGCGGGTACCGTGATTTGCATGGAGTGAGTACAGTGGACACATAATATACCGGCCTTTGAAGGGGGAATTTATGTCCGTCTGTTTCTCGTTCGACGACGAGTGCTGCGCTTACGACTTGATGAGTCGCTGCTATATATAGCAGCATTGGTTCGCCGATGTTTGGCGCGGCCAGGATTGGGTTGGTGGCCAGTATGGCTTTTATTTCTTCTAGTCTGACCGTGGCAGCATCCGTCCACTCGAAGTGTTCGGTGCGCCGAAGAAGGTGATAAAGGGGTAGTGCATTTTCTCCTAATCGGGAGATGAAGCGACTTAAGGCCGCAACGCATCCAGTTAACTTCTGGATTTGCTTGAGGTCTGTTGGGATGGCCAATTGTGACAGGGCTCGGATTTTAGCCGGGTTCGCTTCAATCCCTCTACTGGAGACGATGAAGCCCAGGAGCTTTCCGACGGGCACGCCGAAAACGCATTTTTCCGGATTGAGCTTGATGTCGTATGTTCGGAGGTTGTTGAACGTAAGCCTCAAGTCGTCTATTAAAGAGTCGACGTGTCTGGTTTTGACGACCACATCGTCTACGTATGCTTCCACTGTTTTGCCGATTTGTTTTTCCAGGCATGTCTGAATCATGCGTTGATACATTGCACCGACGTTCTTAAGCCCGAAAGGCATTGTGTTGAAACAGAAGGGGCCGTATGGCATGATAAACGCCGTTGCAGCTTGGTCGGACTCGACCATCTTGATTTGGTGGTAGCCGGAGTATGCATCGAGGAAGCACAATGAGTCATGTCCCGTGGTGGCGTCGATAATTTGATCGATGCGGGGGAGGGGGAAGGGATCCTTTGGGCAAGCTTTATTGAGGTCTTTGAAGTCGACACATAAGTGCCAGGATTTTTCCTTCTTTGGTACCATCACCAGGTTTGCTAGCCAGTCTGGGTGTTTTATTTCTCTGATGAATCCGGCCTCCAATAACTTGGCTAGCTCCTCGCCCATAGCTTGTCGCTTAGGTTCGGAGAAGCACCGAAGAGTCTGCTTGACCGGCTTGAACCCTTTTAGAATGTTAAGTCTATGCTCGGCCAACTTTCATGGGATTCCTGGCATATCTGATGGGTGCCAGGCAAATATATCCCAGTTCTCGCGCAGGAACTCCCGTAGTGCGGCGTCCACATCGGGGTTTAACTGTGCCCCAATTGAGGCTGTTTTTGTAGGGTCCGTTGGGTGGACTTGGAATTTGACTATTTCGTCCGCTGGTTTAAAAGAGGTGGACTTGGATCTCTTGTCGAGTATCACGTCGTCCCTGTCCACGGTCAAGCATAGCGTTGTTAACTCCTCTGCCGCTAGGGCTTCGGATAGTGCCTCGAGGGCTAGTGCGGCTGTTTTGTTTTCGGCTCGGAGCACTATGTCCGGATCACTAGCTAGAGTGATGATTCCATTGGGCCCGGGCATTTTGAGCTTCATGTACCCGTAATGGGGTATAGCTTGGAAGATCGTAAATGCCTCCCGCCCTAGAAGGGCGTGGTATCCGCTTCTTGAACGGGCCACTTGGAATGTTATTTCTTCGACCTGTAATTCTCCAAAGGTGTGCGAATACCACATCTAGTGTGATTTTCCCAGCGCAACGTGCCTCTCGACTGGGGATGATTCCTCTAAAGGTTGTGCTGCTTTGCTCAACGCGGTTCCAGTCTATTTCCATTTTGTGAAGGGTTTCCTTGTAAATGAGGTTTAATCCGCTGCCGCCGTCCATGAGCACTTTAGTGAGCCGAAAGCCGTCCACAATTGGACTAAGGACTAGTGCGGCTGGTGCTCGGGCTGTTCGGCATTTGGGTTCGTCACTGGAATTGAAGGTGATAGCCGTGTCGCTCCATGGATTTATTGCTGCCACCTGGCAGATCTCGGCGAGGCTGCGGAGTGCTTGCTTGCGCCTATTATTTGAGGCGAATGTCTCGAAGACTGTTAAGACCGTATTGTAATTCACGGGATGTTGCTCTACGGTGTTTTGAATGAGGAGATCCTCACCGCTCTTAGCAACCTGCCAGAGTACCCAACATGCTCTAAGGCTATGTGTTGGTGTGGTATCCACCGTACTGTGAATTTTGCAGGGTCCGTTAAGCCATCCCTCCAATACGGTTCCATGCCCTCTAGTGGGATTTTGCTTTTTTGTGATTGAATCGGGTGACTTATGGGGGTGCACCCTTTTGGTTCGGACTGGGTATTTAGCCAAAGCCGGATTGTCCCAAAATTCTGTTTCGGTTTTCCACGCGCTCTCCATCGCACAGTACTTCCGTACTATGGCAGCCAAGTCAGTGAAGTGTGCTATGTTGCGGCGGCTTATGGCGTTAAGGATTCCCTTGTCCGTGCAATTATTGCAGAAGAATGAAATTGCGCCTTCCTCTCGACAGTCCTTGACCTTGTTCATTACAAGGAGGAATCTGGCCCAATAGTGATGTACTGTTTCCTGGTGCTCTTGTCTAATGTGGGAAAGATCGCTTGTATCTGGGTGGTGGGCGGATTTAAGTCCGAACCCTGACCCGGTCTGCGACCCGGGGGCGTGGGAGTTTCCGATCTTGGAGGTTCGGGCTCCGGGATGTCGCCCGATAGGTCTGGCCCACTGCCTGATTCTACGTTCAAGGCTTGGGGGATGTCCTTTCGTGTACAGGTATCCGGCTCGGAGAGCTCTGGAATCCGGACATAGCTTGTCCTCAAGATTGAGGGAAAATTACCGCATTGTTCCTCCACCACCGCTATCTGCTGGGTGACCGGCGGAGAGTTAATCTCCCTTTGGTCAGGTTCAAGCCCAATCCGATCATAGTCCGTAGTGACTCCCAAAGCGGCGATGCGGTCCAAGAGCTCGTTTAGGGAAGAGAGCTCCATCGGATCCATCTGCTCGGCAAGTTCCGAGCCGACGTGGAGGCTGTTTTGATGACCCGAGAAGTCATCGTCGGTGCAACAGCCGAACGGGCGGTCATGACGAACTCGCCTAGCTGGAGAGTCTGGCCGACAGCCAGGGCTCCTCCAGAGGTGACGATGTCCTTGACAACGAGACGAGACATCCTTCCTTATGGCGACGGCACAGTGGAACTCTCAATGAAAGCACCAATGTCGGTGTCAAAAACGAAGGATCTCGGGTAGGGGATCCCGAACTGTGCGTCTAAGGCGGATGGTAACAAGAGGCAAGGGACACAATGTTTACCTAGGTTCGGGCCCTCTCTATGGAGGTAATACCCTACTTCCTGCTTGATTGATCTTGATGAATATGAGTATTACAAGAGTTGATCTACCACGAGATCATAGAGGCTAAACCCTAGAAGCTAGCCTATGGTAAGATTGTTGTTGTCCTATGGACTAAACCCTCCGGTTTATATAGACACCGGAGGGGGCTAGGATTACGCAAAGTCGGTTACAATAGAAGGAGATCTACATATCCGTATCACCAAGCTTGCCTTCCACGCCAAGAGAGTCCCATCACGAGACGAAGTCTTCAATCTTGTATCTTCATAGTCCAACAGTCCGGCCAAAGGATATAGTCCGGCTGTCCGGATACCCCCCAATCCAGGACTCCCTCACCACTAAGCCCCATTAGTTCCCCGAGGGGTTCCGATAACCCTTCGGCACTCCGATAATTATCTGGTACCTCTCGGAACTCATCCGGTGTCTGAATAATATCATCCAATATATCAATCTTTATGTCTCAACAATTTCAAGACTCCTCCTCGTGTCCGTGATCTCATCCGGGACTCTGTACAAACTTCGGTACATCAAATCACATAACTCACAATACAAATCGTCATCAAACGTTAAGCGTGCGGACCCTACGGGTTCGAGAACTATGTAGACATGACCGAGACACATCTCCGATCAATAACCAATAGCAGAACCTGGATGCTCATATTGGCTCCTATATATTCTATGAAGATCTTTATTGGTCAAACCGCATGACATCATACGTTGTTCCCTTTGTCATCGGTATGTTACTTGTCCGAGATTCTATCGTCGGTATCATCATACCTAGTTCAATCTCGTTACCGACAAGTCTCTTTACTCGTTCCATAATGCATCAACCTGCAACTAACTCATTAGTCTTATTGCTTGCAAGGCTTATAGTGATGAGCATTACCGAGAGGGCCCAGACATACCTCTCCGATACACGGACTGACAAATCCTAATCTCGATCTATGCCAACTCAACAAACACCATCGGAGACACCTGTAGAGCATCTTTATAATCACCCAGTTACGTTGTGATGTTTGATTGCACACAAGGTGTTCCTCCGGTACTCGGGACTTGCATAATCTCATAGTCAGAGGAACATGTATAAGTCATGATGAAAGCATTAGCAATAAAACTAAACGATCATTTGTGCTAAGCTAACAGATGGATCTTGTCCATCACATCATTCTCTAATGATGTGATCATGTTCATCAAATGACAACACATGTCTATGGTCAGGAAACTTAACCATATTTGATTAACGAGCTAGTCTACTAGAGGCATACTAGGGACACTCTGTTTGTCTATGTATTCACACATGTACTAAGTTTCCGGTTAATACAATTCTAGCATGAATAATAAACATTTATCATGATATAAGGAAATATAAATAACAACTTTATTATTGCCTCTAGGGCATATTTCCTTCAAAAACTAGTTGCACGTCTATCGGTGTGACCGGTCTCATGAACTTAGTCGTGTAAGGTTGGTCCGGGCCGCTTCATCCAACAATACCGCCGAATCAAAATAAGACATTAGTGGTAAAGTATGATGATCACCTCACACAAATCTTTGTGTTCTACTCGTCCATATCATCTACGCATAGACCTGGCTCGGATGCCACTGTTGGGGAACGTAGCATGCAATTTCAAAAAATTCCTACGCAGACGCAAGATCTATCTAGGAGATGCATAGCAACGAGGGGGAGAGTGTGCCTACATACCCTCGTAGACCATAAGTGGAAGCGTTTGACAACGCGGTTAATGTAGTCGAACTTCTTCTAGCTCCGACCGATCAAGCACCGAACGTACGGCACCTACAAGTTTTGCGCACGTTCAGCACGATGACGTCCCTCGCCTTCTTGATCCAGCAAGGTGTCGAGGAAGTAGACGAGTTCCATCAACACGACGGAGTGGTGACGGTGATGGTGAAGTGATCCGCGCAGGGCTTCGCCTAAGCACCGCAAAGATATGACGGTGGGAGTAAACGGTGTAGGGGTGCCGCACACGGCTATGCATTAGTCTGTGTGTGCTAGGCGCCCCCCTCCCACATATATATAGGTGGGATGGAAAGAGGAGCAGCCAACGGATACTTGGGGTCCCTCCCAAGCCGCGCCCCTTCTTTCCTTATTTGGAGTGTGGGGAAAGGCAGGGGAGGGTGGCGCCCCTCCCTTTCCTTTCTCCCATGAGAGGGGAAGGCAGAAGGGGCTATCCCTCCCCCTTTTCCTTCCCTAGGGCTGTCCAAACAAGTGGAGGGGCGCACCAGCCCCCTAGTGGGCTGGTATATCCGTCCCTTTGGCCCATTAAGCCCATAACTTGCTGGGGAGTGCCCAGAACCCCTTCCGTGACCCGATTCCTTCCCGATACATCCTGAAACACTTCCAGTGTCCAAATACCATCGTCCTATATATCGATCTTCACCTCTCGCCATTTAGAGACTCCTTGTTATGTCCATGGTCTCATCCGGGACTCCGAACAAAATTCAGTCACCAAATCATATAACACTATATTGTCAACGAATGTTAAGCGTGCGGACCCTGCGGGTTCGAGAACTATGTAGACATGACCGAGACACCTCTCCGGTCAATAACCAATAGTGGAACCTGGATGCTCATATTGGTTCCTACATATTCTACAAAGATCTTTATCGGTCGAGCCATTATGACAACATACGTTATTCCCTTTGTCCATCGGTATGTTACTTGCCCGAGATTCGATCGTCGGTATCCACATACCTAGTTCAATCTCATTACCGGAAAGTCTCTTTACTTGTTCCGTAATACATCATCTTGTAACTAACTCATTAGTGACTTTGCTTGCAAGGCTTCTTATGATGTGCACTACCGAGAGGGCCCAGAGATACCTCTCCGATACTCGGAGCGACAAATCCTAATCCCGATCTATGCCAACCCAACAAACACCTTTGGAGATACCTGTGGAGCATGTTTATAATCACCCATTTACGTTGTGATGTTTGATAGCACATAAGGTATTCCTCTAGTATCCGGGAGTTGCATAATCTCATAGTCAAGGAATATGTATTTGACATGAAGAAAGCAATAGCAATAAAACTGAACGATCCATATGCTAAGCTAATGGATGGGTCATGTCCATCACATCATTCTCCTAATGATGTGATCCCGTTCATCAAATGACAACACATGTCGTTAGGAAACTTAACCATCTTTGATTAACGAGCTAGTCTAGTAGAGGCTTACTAGGGACACAGTGTTTTGTCTATGTATCCACACATGTATCAAGTTTCTGGTTAATACAATTCTAGCATGAATAATAAAAATTTATCATGATATAAGGAAATATAAAATAACAACTTTATTATTGCCTCTAAGGCATATTTCCTTCACAAATCGGCCATTGCCGGCGGCGATTTTTTCTCCAAGGGCAAAGGCTAGCCTGATGGATTTGAGGTCATTCCAGAATGGGGATCCCCTCGCAGCCCCTTCGTAAAAACTCCCATTCGGGAAGTATTTCGCTCTGAGTATGTCCGCCCACAAGCCCGTCGCCCCTTGCGATAGCTTCCAGATCCACTTACACATTAAGGCAATGTTTTGGAGTCTGGTGTTAGTGATCCCAAGTCCTCCCAAGGACTCCCAAGGACTTGGGATGACAAACATCATCTCATTTTACAATGTGGTATTTGCATTTGAGTCCTGTTTCTTCCTAGAAGAAGCGGGATCGCGGCGTGTCCATTTTGGCATGAACCCCTTCAGCTAGGAGGAAGAAGCCCATGGCAAACATGGATAGTGATGAGAGACTCGAATTTGTCAGCACAAGCCTAGCCGCGGGGATAGGAATTTGCCGCGCCAAGGACACACCCGCGCCCCCACCTTTGAGCAGAGCGGCTCCCAATCATCTATCGTGAGCCTTTTGATGGCTAAGGAAAACTAAGTAGGTGAAAGGAAATTTCCTACTTTGTAGTTTAACAGATCCGCAATGCGACGTCCCGGTCGCTATCTACCCCGATAGAACTTCACATTTGTGGAAATTGATTTTTAGCCCTGACAACAGCTCGAAACTAAGTAAGAGTGCTTTCACCGTAGCTATGCTATGAGGGTCAGTTGAAAAAGCAGCAGCGTGTCGTCTGCATATTGGAGGTGGGAAACCCCCATGGGATTAGGTGACCAACCACCACTTTGATGTGGTTGGCAGCTGTGGCTTTACGCAGCATTGCCGCGAGAGCGTCAACCACAAAGTTGAATAGAATCGGGACATGGGGTCGCCCTGACGTAGTCTGCGTCTGTTACGGAAGAAGTGCCCTACATCCCCGTTGACAGAGATTCCAGTTTGGCCCCCCGAGACTATCCACATCACTCTGTGAACCCAGACTACCGAGAAACCGCGACTCAGCGGTACCTGATGCAGGAAATCCTAATTTACTTGGTCTTACGCCTTCTTGAAGTCTACTTTCAGAAGAATGCCATGTTATTTCGTGCGTTTCAGCTTGTGAATGATCTCCTGAAGGGCAAGCGGGCCCTCCAGTATGTTACTCCCACGAATGAAGGCCGATTGCGTGTGGCTAATCGTTCGGTGAGTGATCGGGACCAAACGGGTTGTACACGCTTTAGCACAGATCTTGAGCGGAACGTGATTGGAAACGTAGCATGCAATTTCAAAAAACTCCTATGCTCACGCAAGATCTATCTAGGAGATGCATAGCAACGAGAGGGGGAGAGTGTGTCCACGTACCCTCGTAGACCGAAAGCGGAAGCATTTGACAATGCAGTTGATGTAGTCAAACTTCTTCTAGATCCGACCAATCAAGCACCAAACATACGACACCTCCAAGTTTTGCACACGTTCAGCTTGATGACATCCCTCGTCCTCTTGATCCAGCTAAGGTGTCAAGGAAGAAGATGAGTTCCGTCAGCACGGCGGTGTGGTGACAGCGATGGTGAAGTGATCCGCGCAGGGCTTCGCCTAAGCACTACGAAGATATGACCGGAGGCATAAATTATGGAGGGGGGCGCCGCACATGACTAACAATTGTTGGTGTGTATATATATATATATATATATATATATATATATATATATATATATATATATATATATATATATATATATATATATATATATATATATATATATATATATATATATATATATAGGTTGGAGGGGAGGAGAGGCAGCCATAGGCGCCCCAAGTAGGAGGAATCCTACTTGGGGTCCTCCCTGTAAGTACGTCTAGTGCCCTTAGTGATTTTGGTGTATTAAGGACTTATAGGTTAAGGGACTAATGCGTTTGTGAGTGTACGCTGGTCTATAAGTCTATGAGGAGTTTCATATTTATGGAGAAAGTCGACCCCTAAAAATGAATGTCTTCAACTGAAGACTTTGAAAGTGAAGAAATTGGTGTGACCGTGAAGACCTTATATTCATGCGAGGAATATGAAGCATGAAGACTTTTGTTTTCGTAGCTTCATTTTATCTTTCTTGAGTCATAGGAAACACCATACTGTTAAAGGGGTCGAGGTAAAACTAAGGAAAAGTTTCCAAGTGATGCTCATCTCAAAATCCTACACCTACCAATCCTTTCGAGTGAAGCCATTGGAAATCTCATACAATTCAGTCAATTTCTTGAGTGACAGAGACGAAGATCTTTTGGTCTCTGAGGAATTTTTTCTGTCTGAGGAGTTAGGAATTCGCCAGTGTGGATTGCCTACAAGTGAGGAACATGATAGCCCTGAGGAATTTGATACTCAAATATCCGACCATTGTTGTGCTATGCGCCAGCTGTCCCAAAATATCTTCCCACATAACGGTCATATCATTGAAGGACATTTATGTCTTATCATGTCGGGCTGCTACCCGCCTCCTACAACCACTAGTTGGTTGGCTGCTCCGAGAGAAATTGACACTTGTCATTGAGAGCATCCCATCCTCCAAGGACTTTGAGCGAAAATCATCAAGTGAGGAAAACCCAAACCCAAACACTTACAAACCCAAAGTGATTGAGCCTCACTGAAGAGATTGTTCATGTGTGGAACCAACGCTTGTTACCTTTGAGGACTATACATCCTCCAGATGGTTAGGCGTCATGGTCTAGAGCATCCAAGAGGAAATTGTGGATCGCCGAGTGACCGAGTCTGTGAAGGTTTGGAAGTCACCTGAAGACTTACCACGAGTGATAGGGCGAGGTCTGTGTGACCCTAGCTCAAGTAGAATACAGTGAGGACTATTTGTCCGGGACTGTGTGTCCTCGGGTTTAAATACCTAGCCACTCCAACCAGACGTACGACTGTCACAGCAGTTGGAATTGGTCTACCAAATCACTGTCTTCACCGAGCTACTGGTTCTATTTCCTCAACCCTTCCATTTCCTCATTCATATACTGTTGTACTTGATCATTACTGTTTGAATACTTTGATTGAATACTTTCTCGATCTCCCCAGTCCTAATTCTTCAGTCACTCTGTCTTCAGCCAGCGTATCCTGTGTTTACGCTACTTGTACCACTACCGAAAAAAGACACATCCATGACATTTTGGGCCGAACGAAATTTTTTTCTATCATACTTATGACACTTCTATGACGATAATTGTGACAAAACCCGGTATCATCATAGATGTGGTGGGGTCCTGCTTCTATGACAAAAAATCATGAGAGAAAATGGGATTTTCATCCTGGGCAGGCCGGAGACGCAGCTGCATGACATTCTTTGGGCTGTCCATGACGGAAAAAACCATGGTAGAATCGAGGGCGAGGAAAATATCGGGGTGTTCCCGGTTACGGTGAGTGGTCGGGGCCGAGCGATGTGCGTTTCTCTCATACACACGCGCGTGGGTGCGAGGCGTTGGGCTATAACTGAACCCGAGCGAGGCGTTGGGCTCCAACTGAACTCGAGCGATTGCACTGCAGGCTACGCGTTACTGAACCCGAGCGATCGATCGATGGATGTTAACTGAACCCGATCGGCGATTCGCCGCTCTGCTGCTAATCAAGTCGATCGATGCTGCCTCTGGATGAACAGTGAGCGTTGCTTGGGGGTTTGGATGAACAGTTCCCGGTGGGGGTGGATGAACAGGACCCCATGGTGTTGCCTCTGGATGAACAGGACCCGAGCGATCGAGCGGTTGGGGCTGGATGAACAGGACCCCGTGGAGGGCAGGATGAACAGGACCACCCCATGGAGGGCAGGATGAACAGAGAGCGGTGGAGGGCTGGATGAACAGAGCCCGTGGAGGGGTGGTTGAACAGAGCCCGCGGAGAGGGCTGGTTGAACGATGAGCGGTGGAGTAAGCGCACGGTGGAGGCTGGATGAACAGGAGCCCGTGGATGAGCAATCGCAGTGGAGGCCGGAGGAGGTCGACGGTGGATGAACAGAGTCCGTGGAGGCCGGAGGGGTCTCGGTGGAGATGAACAGTATCTGTGGAGTCCCGTTTTGCGGTACGCCACACCCCTCCCGATGAACAGGACCCCCGTTTGGACCGTAGCGCTCCAACACAAGTCCGTTTCCTCTGTTTTGCGGTACACCACACCCCTCTCGATCAACAGGACCCCCGTTTCGACCATAGGAGGTCCGTTTCCTCCGTTTTGCGGTACGCCAGACCCCTCCCGATGAACAGGATCCCGTTTCGACCGTGGATGGTCGAACACAAGGCCGTTTCCTCCGTTCTGCGGTACGCCAGGCCTCGTTTCCATCGGTTGTTCCGTCCAAGCCCTCCCAATGAACACGACGACGCATTCCGTTCTGACCCAGCCGGTTGGCTCCCCATGAACACGACGACGACGCTGTTTCTCCGTTCCGACCCAGCCATGTACACGAGCCCTGGCCGTACGTATGCGCGAGTAGGCGTTCGAGACCCTGCCCGTATGTACGTACGTGGTCGTATTTTCTTTCTTGCACACTGGCCGCTGTACGTACATGTACATGCTACGTGCGCGCCTCTACTACGACACGTGCGCGCCTCTACATCGACCCGTATGTACGTGCACGTTCACGACCAAAATGACAACGCTACGTACGCTTCGACCAGGTGGGTCCCGACTGTCAGGCACTTCCTTGCCTGCGAAGATGTAGCTGGCGGGTCCCAGCAGTCAGGGGGGTGAATCGTTTTTTTGCCTGGACGCACTTCCTTACATGCGAAGATGTAGTTGGTGGGTCCCAGCAGTCAGGGGGAAACGTTTTTTTCATGAAATACGGTGGCCCGTCCGGTGGGTCCCCGCTGTCAGGTGGAGGAATAATTATTTTGCGCATAATAAGGAGGCACTTCCTTGCTGCGGCCGTGGACCCACCTGTCAGCCTCTCCACGTACAGTCCACGTCCGATGGAAGCAGTTCCTTGACCATGTTGACCACGCCGCGCCGAGAGCACCAGGGCGGTGGACGACGGCGAGGCCTAGAAGGGGACGACACGGAGCCGGGGAAGAAGTGGCAGTGGATGCCCATGCGTAGAGGAGTACGAGGGTTCACTGGTTTGCTGCGGTGTGAGGCTGCCGTCGCCGCAAAATAACAGGGTGTGTGGGTGAGTAGAGGGATGGTCTGGCCAGCGGTGGGAATAGTAGGGGTGGTGAAGCCACAACGGCAGCATAGCCGGCCACGGGAGGCAGGAGCATGCGGCACGACCGGCGCTGCTTTGGGCGGCTGGAGCAACAAGACCAAAGGTTGAAGAAGCACTACGGCCGTTGGATGGACATCATACGGTCACTGGAGCTAGAATCGTTCATATTGACTAAGTTGACAAAGCACTCCATCCCCGTCAACTTAGTAGGCCCACAAGTCAGCCTCCCACCAAGGTGGGTCCCAACCAGCAGGGGGAGTATTCATTTTTTTTGTGCGTAATAAGGAGGCACTTCCGGTGGGTCCGAGCCGACAGCGGGGGGAACATTTTTTTCACGCAATACGGTAGCCCGTCCGGTGGGTCCCGGCAGTAAGGGGGAAACATTTTTTTCGTGAAATACGGTGGCCCGTCCGGTGGGTCCCTGCTGTCAGGTGGAGGAATCATTATTTTCCGCGTAATAAGGAGGCACTTCCTTGCTGCCGTCGTGGAACCAACTGTCAACCTCTCCACGTGCAGTCCACGTCCGATGGAAGCCGTTCCTTGACCACGTTGACCATGCCGCGCCAAGAGCACTAGGGCGATGGACGACGGCGAGGCCTACGAAGGGGACGACGCGGAGCCGGGGAAGACCCGGCAGTGGAAGCCCGCGCGGAGAGGAGTACGAGGGTTCACTGGTTCGGCTGCGGTGTGAGGCTGTCGTCGCCACGGCATAATAGGGGGTGTGGGTGAGTAGAGGGATGGCCTGGCCAGCGGTGGGAGTAGTAGGGGGCGGTGAGGCCTCCGCAGCATCACAGCCGGCCATGGGAGGCAGGAGCACGCAACACGACCGGCGCTGCTTTGGGTGGCTGGAGCAAGAAGACCAAAGGTTGAAGAAGCACTATGGCCGTTGGATGGACATCGTACGGTCACTGCAGCTAGAATCGTTTATATTGACTAAGTTGTCAAAGCCCTTGGTACGCGTCAACTTAGTAGGCCCACAGGTCAGCCTCCAAAACGGTGCGCCCCAGATGTCAGGGAGAGGAATCATTTTTTGGGCGGCTGAAGCAAGAATATCCGAGATTGAATAAGAAGCATGACATCCGTTGGATGGACATCCAACGACCACAACTGCCAGAACCATGTGTTGTTGACAAAGCCTTGCATACGCGTCAACTTAGTTTTTTTAGGGGACGCGTCAACTTAGAAGGCCCACAAGTGTGTGGCAGAGAACATATAGCCCATTTGCGATTTGTAAGAATGTACAACCCCTTTGTTTATTCTAATGGAATTTACTACAACCCATTTACAGTTTGTTAAAAGTACAACCCATTTTCTAGCTAGGACAACGATTAATAATTTCAACCAACCGCTCAAAACAGAACTAAAAAAAATTCCCACATTTTTATGGGATCCAAAATACTTTTGTCCGAAATTTCTAGTCAGATTAAATATAATTTCAAAATAAAGTTGTATTACGTTAAAATCCAATGAAATATTATGCACAAGAACAAGTAATGAAATTAAAATTTCAAATTCAAAAATAATATATTTTTAAATAATTACTTGTTTGGTGCATTTTTTTATAGTTACTGCCCAGTTATTATAATTACATCCCATTTATTATTTCTTAAAGTCCATTTTCTTGTTAAGCCTAATGCATACCTCCTAGGAAAGTTTGCAGCCAGCGGGCGGAGAATAACAAGTTGACCCAGATATTGTGTACAACTGTCGGCCCAGTTGCATTGCTGATGTTGAAAAAAAGGCCTTTGTAGTACAGTACAACCTACCATGGCTACTCAGCCCACTTTCAGCGACGCCGGAAAGGCCCAAACAAGGCTTCTGTACAACTTTTTGAAGTCACTGAGCTCAACTAATAACTTAAGAAAAAAGTTAGATTATAGTGGAACCTAATTAAAAGCTGTCACGAGCAAAGAAATAATTCAACGGGTCCCACTTGTGCGTGTGTGCGTGTGTGTGTGTGAGAGAGAGACCCATCGGTCGATGCTCGCAAATACATCTTTCAGGCATATGCATTGCTGATGCTCAGCAAAAACTTATATAGTTGACACAATCATATAGAACATCATAGCACACTGAACTTGCATACAAAAATTTCATGCAAAGTGCACAATCAGGATGGAAGCAAAGTGGATCGCTACGGGCAGGGCTATGTTGAAACCAACGAACTCGTACATAACGGTTCATCGTCTTTATCAATGACAGGGAAATATCTTGAATGTTGTGCAAAGAAAATAGACAGACAACACAATAAGTTCTGCTAGCACATTAAGTTGACGTACAACCCTTTCTAAAAAAAAGTTCAGGTACAAAATTAGATCAGGTCACAATGAAATGTACTGGCACATCAGTGCTTCACACCCATAGCTCAGATTTAACTAGTATCTGACAAGATTCAGTTGTTACCTCAAATTAGAGCACATCCATGCAGCCAGCCCTGCCTCTTCTCCCAAAGAAGCAGTGGCCTCCACCGCGCGATGGAGTAGGCCATGTGCCATTCATCGTTCCGAGCAACATGGGTAAAGTCTGACGTTGACTCCTGTAATGGACGTCGTCGACGGACCCTGGCACCAGCGGCGGCGGCAGGACTTCGATTGATGGATTGACCACTTCTTCGACATGCATGAACACTCGATACAGGTACATCCCTAAGGTGGTCCGCGGCGGCCTTGGTGGCGATGAATAGTACAACCCCGGTTCCTGCACCGGTATCTCAACACCAATCACCTTCGGTATGGTGGACGGCTTCTTCATCCATGCCATAACCGTCAGAGCCCAGCTGTCTAGAGGAACAAACATACTTACGAGCTCACCTCCAAGGTCGTTGATAAGCTCATTCATGGACTCGCTGTTCCAAGCACGTCGAGGCATGCCGTGGAAGGTAAGCTTTATTAAAAACTCAAGCTCAGAGGGCATAGAGCCCCATCTTGGGTGCCACCGATCAAAGCTCACCAGCGCGCCATCGCAGAACAAACGTCGGGAAGATTCGAACACACGACTTGCAGTAGAAAGTTGTCCGAAACCTGACGAAGAAATCAGCCGGGGGCGGATAAACTTCGACGAGCAAGTCACTTATTTGGATGCCGTGCGCAATGCCAAGAGCTTTGACAAGGTCCTCCGGCGAGGCGGATGAGGCACTTCGGATTGTGGCTCAAGACCTTCAAAGTAGAGCCAAGATGATCAAGGGCGGCAAGCGGAGTGCGGAGGGGCTGTTATAATCAAGAATGCTGACGCTCCATGGCCCGAGGGCTCTTTCCAAGAGGAGTTCAGCTTATGGCAACGAGAGTGGTTTTATATCACAGCGCCCATGGGCACCAAGTGGGTGGCGCCTCCTGTCTTTCACTCGGGTCCTCCCCCACGGCTGGCATCATGGGTCAATAAAGGGCTCGACTGGGGGCCGTCCAAGGATGTGCCCTTGTTGCAGGGCCGCATTCAAGATCTCCTGGAGAGAGACATGACATCAACCTGGCCGTAGTGGCGCAGGTCATGTTGATTCGCCGCACTCTGCCCTGCAAACGCCGCCCCCTCCGCCTGTGGGAGTTTAATCCGGAGGGACCACGAGCTCTCCAACACTTTACGGGTATGACGCCCATGGAGATGTATAAATTGTTCTTTGGATCACAAGCAATGTGTCCGGACTTGACCGAGGACGCAGGTCTAAGCTGCAATCGCCCGAATACTCAAGTAAGTAGCCCTGTACCCGGACACGCTATCCGTATATTCGTCATAAAATTGTCCTTGAAGGAGTTGTCCCTTTAAACAGGAGTGGATAGCGAAAGCAAAGCTAATCATGTGTCCCGCCTCCCCGAGACCACGCCGGATCCGTGTTAACCAGGATGTTTGGAGGTTGCGCCTTTGGAAGAAGGCGAAGGGGGGAACAAGGAAGCTACCGTCTCCTCGAAGGAGGCTATCCGGAAAGGAGGGATCGAGAATCCCTCAATCCAGGGAAAGAAGAGGACCGCCTCTAAAGACCCGGAGACCATGGTCCCAAAGTGGGGGAAGAGATCTTCGTCAGAGGGTCCTGCGCCGGGAAGTCCCTCGGCCGCACTGTGCCCTCAAGGGGATCAGCCTTCCAGCGAGCCGTAAGTATATAGGCGAGTTTCAAAATAAGAGACATCCCTATTTTATTCCTGAGAAAGACAACTTAATTTTTACCTTGTAGTTCGGATCTCCGCCCTTCGCAGCAGAGCTCATCTTCAAGGGATCTTCGTCCGAATATGATGGAGAGCGGAACGCCCCCTCCTGCCGTACCGTCTTGCGAGGCGGGCGACCCTAAGGTGTCGTCGCGGAGGGTTTCTCCAAATCCGGTAGGGCCGGAAAGCAGCTGTATGGCTCCCCAAAGCCCTCCATGCCAGACCTTCGAAAAAGGCCATCAGACGAGTCCGACACCGTCCTGTGCACGGTCGGAGGATTTGAAGGATCTGCTCGGGCGAGCGTCTATCTCAGAAGAACATCGTGCATTGATGGGCACAGTGATTGAAAGGATTTCATCCGCACAGAGCGGGTTGCACGAGGCCGTCAGGAGTTTACTGACAGGTTTTGAGGTACGCGAAATGATGTACCTTTTGACAGTTCCGCATATAAAAAGATGCGCCCTGTATAGATAGTAGCCCATGAGACTCGGTGCGTTGTCAAAGATGACAACGCGCCGAGGATCATAATCCCAGGTATAACATGTCGCTCTTCCTATGTAGGTGGCGAAGTGTCCGGTGGCTAGCCGGACTGATGAATTTGCCAAGCTAAAGTGGGAACTTGACGTAGCGGATGCCGACATCGTGCTTGTCAACAAGCGGTTGGACGAGTCGCAAGGTATGAAATTTTCTCCGCGGACACCTGGTAAGGGGGCTTGATGACCTTGCCTTACAACATGTATGCTTGATGCAGATGGTGCCGCTGCCATGGAGAACCTTCGGGCGGAACTCGCCCGATGTCAGGACCCCGATTCCAAGTCACATCGATCTAGCCGGTAACACCTCATATCACTTTGCGGCCTCACGCACGGTATTCCCACGGGTGTCGCCTTACCATGGCCCGGGACCGTTTAGCCTTTTGGCTCACGATATGATAGTGTCGCTAGCATCCATATGACAGAGAACCCGGGCCGACATGGCTAGTCGTGAACCCAAAGCGGCACTAACCCATGGGGACATGCATACATGAATCACATCGAGCATGTCGGTCATCAACGCGTGAATCCGGCTGTAGCATCGGGCTAATAGGACTCCGGTAACCCGGCGTGTGAGCTAGGCAGGACTCGGATGTCACCGCGACATTTCCCGAAGATGACACATGAACGGCGTGAAACACATGCCGCCAGTCAAGTGTCCAGAGCGAGAGTGCTGGGCTAGCGAGTGACTCGGTGAACCGGCTATAGCGGACTACTATCGCCAGAAGCACTAGACTATATTTCCCCATATGAAAGGCTGCCAAGGATAAACAACTAGATTGTCGGATCCCACACATACCAAGCATTTCAAACATACACACAATATGCTTGATATGTGTAAATACAACATGGCATCACAACTTAACTCTACGACTCAAATATTTATTCATTAGGCTCCGAGGAGCGGGATATTACAAACATGGGTCTCATGACCCAACATTCAGAGCATACAAGTCAAACACATGCGGAAGCTTAACATGTCTGAGTACAGACAACTATAAATGAAAAAGGCTGAAAAGCCTGACTATCTACCAGATCCTGCCGAGGGCACAAGATCGTAGCTGAGGTATCAAGCTAAACGTCGAAGTCCACACGGAACTACTAGCGAGACTGACATCTCTCTGCAAAACATAAAATAAGCAAACGTGAGTACAATTGTACTCAGCAAGACTTACATCAGAACTAACTACATATGCATCATTATCAACAAAGGGGGTGGTGGAGTTTAACTGCAGCAAGCCAGCTTTGACTCGGTGGCTATCCTAAACTACGACTGCAAGTAACTCTTTTGATGTGGTGCACACGAGTCCACATATTCACCATATCAATACACCACTATGGATCCGCTCCCGTCTTCCTACGAGAGCGCCATCCATATCACTCACGCTTATCTTGCGCATTTTATAGTATCCATTTTCACTTGTCTATGAACTGTTATAGGCAACCCAGAAGTCCTTTTCCACGGACACGGCTATTCGAATAGATCATATTAACCCTGCAGGGGTGTACTTCTTCACACACGCCTCACCACTTACCGCCATGTACACGCCATGTATCTCGCAACCTTCAAGCGGAAGCTTTGGCGAGAGTGTCGGCCACGGCCTACATAAACACTCAAGTCCCTAGTCCGTGTTTATCGCCTATTCGGGTTCCATCCGCAGGAGGCCGCCGAGGTTTCCACTAACGGCCCCGAACGATGTGTGCAGGGTTCCCGACACACCAAACGGGCGAATCGGTACACCGTGCCACGTGCCTACCGCAACACAGCCCACCCCTAAGGTCAGTACTGCGTGCGGCCCCAGCATGCTACAAACACCAGAAACTACTTTGCAACTCCCGGACAAAGGACAAGGGTGGTTAAGAAGCCGAGAGAGTCAATTAAGGATCCCAATGTATGGTAGTAACTGTTCAGAGATCACAAATACAGAACTCAGTTCATGAGGACGGCTTCAATGAGACAACCCACCATGTACTCCTACATGGCCTCTCACCGCTACCTTTACCAAATCTTGTTCACACACTTAGCTCTCACATAGTAGGACATGTTCACACACCATTCCAATTCATTCCCGATGAATCAGACCTGACTCAACTCTAAGCAGTAGCAGGCATGACAAACAAGCATGAATGAGTAGGCACAACAGGGCTCAAACAACTCCTACTCATGCTAGTGGGTTTCATCTAATTCTTGTGGAATGACAGTCTTGCAGAGGATAAAGGGTTCAGCTACATGGCAAGTAACAGATGAATCGTTGTTGTCCTAATGCAGTAAAAGAGAGCAGGAGCGAGAGAGTGGGATTGTATCGGGATGAACAAGGGGGTTTTGCTTGCCTTGCACTTCTGAAGATAATATAGTTCTTCATCGGTGTCATCGAACTCATCGTCGGTACGTCGTCTATTGAGAGGGGACGGTTACCGGCAAACACAGAAAGACACAATCAATTCAATGCGACAATATGATGCATGCTATGACATGGCAATATGATGTGTGATAGGTCTAATGCAACTTGGGACAGAAAGGTTTGAGTCCATTTTAACCAAGGATTCAAATGATCACCCAAAATAATAATTGATATAAGTGCATTAGCTTGTTCCACCTAAACAGCAAGGTTAAATTGTTCTGACATGCATGAAACTAGTACAGATGGAAATATTGGATTTTTCTGATCATTTTTCATATATAACTTATTTCATTCTGAGCTATAGATTAATTTCTATGATTTTTTGAAATTTATACTATTTTCTGGAATTTCCTGGATAAACTTAAATCCAGAAAATGCTTTACTGCGTCAGCATGAGAACAGCACGATGTCAGCAGGTCAACCGTGGCTGACCATGGTCAAACCTGACGTGTGGGGTCCACACGCCAGTGACTCAGTGTTAAACAGGGGGGTTTTACTAATCTAATTAAAAGATTAGGGCGCAGGGGCCCACTAGTCAGTGTAAGGGGGGTTAATTAGGCGGTGATTAGCGTTAAGCTAATCTCCTGACGACGGGGCCCACCTGTCAGGCCGGCAGGGTCAAAGCGGTCAAACCCGCCGGCGGCTCGACGCCGGCGACAACAGGTGCGGCGGATGGGCTCGGGTCCGCTCCTCCGACGCCCAAATCGACGACGGAGAGCATCTACGAGCTGCAGGTGATCCCGCGCATCCAACGATGCAAACGGGGTGAGCTGGGGTGGCCGGAAAAGTGGCCGGCGACGAGGTTTAGCGGCGGCAGCAACTCGGGCATTCTCGGGGTGGCGCTACAGAGCTCGGGAGGAGGCACTGCGGGTGGCTACGGGCTCGTGAGAACGTGCTGAGCACGGTGGTGTGCTCGGACACAAAGTGCGGTGGATGTGGCCACGGCGGTGAGGAGCCGCGGTGGCTGCGAGCTTCGGTTGCGGTGGGGAGGCAAGCTGGAGGACGGAAAAGTAGGGGGAGAGCAAGGGGGAAGGAGCAGGAGCTCACAGCGGTTCCGATGGAGTCTTCGGTGAGCTCGGGGAAGGCCGGACGCGAGCGGAACGGCGGGGGCGATCTCCGGCGATCGGAGATGAAAACGGCGGCGATGGCGGCTCTCCAGGGCCTCCTGGAGCGCGTGGCTTGACGGGGAGGTAGCCGGCTACGTGGCGGAGCTTCTGGGCACGGTGAGAAGGCGAGGGGGAGGCGGTGGCTGCGACAACGGTGGCCGGTGGCGACGGCACGCTCGGCCGCGGGGTGAGGGAGAGAAACAAGGGAGGAGGGAGAACAGGAGAGAGTGAGAGCGGTGCGGGGCGTCGTGGCGTCGTCCATGCGACGTGGGGAAAAGCAGGAGGTGGCGGGGCGACGTGGCCCCGGCCGGACGCGTGGCCGCGCACGCCGGCGCGTGCCCTTGTCCTCCTGGCGCGAGGAAGGGGATGACTGGCACGACCAGCTGGCTGGGCCGCCCATCTTGGGTCAGCCGGCCAGCCAGCCAAGCATGTGCCGAGCCACGTAAGTCCAGTAGTTCCTTTCACTCTCTCTCCTTTTATCTCTTTCTGTTTTCTATTTTTCTGTAGTTGTTTGGGCTTTATTAAAATACCAGAGCACTTCTAAAAATCCTGAAAATAATTGTGGGCACCTTCTGAGATATATGCAACAGCCCACACTTAGTTTCAGAATTATTTGATCATTTAAATTATTTATAGCATTCAAATGCCCAAATTCAAATACTTTATGAGTTAATTCAAAAATCCATAAATGGCCAAGAAATATGCTCATCATTTTTGGCAGAGGTTTTCACCTTTATCAAAAATCATGAACATTTCGAAAGGCATTTTGGGTTCATTGAAGATTATTTTAGGTTGAACCTATTTGATTTGATCTGGTGCTAGGGTTTGAACAATCCCCATTTCAAATTCATTGAAATTCAAACATGATGCACGCATGACTAGCTAGCCTAGAGCAAACCAGAACTAGGGATGTGACAACTCACCCCCACTAAATAAGAATCTCGTCCCGAGATTCAAGTCGTGAGGTAAGAAGTCAGAGGGGTCACAAGATAACACGATCTTCATGATCCAAAAGCCCTTCTCGAAGATGTTGATTTATTGCTCCAATTGATTTTTGACGTCTTTACTTTCGAGATCTTCATCCAGCATGATGACGACAGAGAGAAACTCTACAAGGATTGATCTCCTCGAAGATCAAGCACTCAGGATCAACTCATGGAGTGAGTCATTCGATCATCGCTTGAGCTGAGACTCAAACACATACATCGAGAGAGGTGGATAGTAACAGATGTTGAGGGTTCAATTTGGTAAGCCACAATTCCACGCTTTAGAAAGATGGTGGATGGTGTCAAGGTGGCGAGGAAATAATTGCCATGATCCCGTAACGGTGCACCTTGGGAAAAGGTGACTCGTTGAACTGTTCCCTTAGGTGGCAAAAAGAATTACTTTTGATTCAGAGATCATTGAAACACTTTAAACCAGCCTAAGGCAATCACAATCGATCGTTTGGCGGAGTTCAAAGGAATGGCATATCCGGATTCGGATGGATGATGTGGACTACCTTGTTGAAGACAACGCGATGGATGATTTTGCTTATCATCGGAAATGGATGGGACCCATGGTAGGACCACTTTTGAAGATGATACTAAACAACAATTACTGAGAGGGCAGCCCATGGGAATTGGCACGATGGCGGTGCAAGCTGGGAACAAAATGCAACTGTTGGGAATGTTCCAACCATCATATCTGCCTGAGATTCAGATCCGATTGGTAATAGGATACTCCAGACTCAGCATGTCTGAAAAGGAAAGGGTGCAACACAAATCGACGAGATGATGTTGTGAGATTCTCGGGGGATGGACTATGGTAGTAAGCTCCAAAACATGAGCGGGTTCTGCTACAAACATGTGAACACGCTGCCCCAGACAAGCATGGCCACGTAGTAGCCTTATATTAAACACTACCAAGTTCAGGCGGTGAACCATCTTCGAGGATATTGGAATCTTGTTCATGAACTAGTATTCGCACAACAACTCCTTTTCCTCGAACAAACAAATCAGTGGCTTGGTGTGCTAGGGAATACATTTGGAGTGGAGGTAATTAATCTACCAAACCATAGAATACATCCGCACATGCATAATTGACTTGGGATGGTACCCGAGGAAATAAAAACAATCTTTTCTCAAATTCGTGGCGGCAACTTACACCTAAAGCACATGAATTCGAGGAAGTCACTTCTTCCATCCAAGCATAAGCTTCATGAACAAAACACGAAGGCATTGCTTACAAAGTTTCCAACACTAGGTTGATGTTCAACATGAATCATGGGGGAGACAAAATGCTGCTGATGGGCTCAACAACAACTCATCGGAATTTCCATATCACTGGACTTCCACCATCATGTGAACATGGTGATAGCATTGGTCAGACCAAAAGATGTAATGGTGTATGCCCGAGGGATCAACCACGAGTAAGAAAACATTACGAACATCGTTGGTTCTGATTTGACTTGACGATGGCCCATAATCAAATCAAAGTTTTGACAAGGCAATAGATCCAACAACTGATCACGAGGATCAACCGATGGAGATATCATCTTTCTTCAACACACACACACAAACACAAAGATATCCCTTCAGAATGAACTAAATTCAGCAAAGCTTTTATCTTCCAACCCTCCAAGTTGTTGTTTAGCTTAACGAACTAGCTCAGGGGTATCCAACACAGATTCTTGGAGAAGGGGTGGTTTGCAAGAAACCAACTTGATCACGAACTTAACATAGCGGTCAGGTGACAACCTGGTAGCACTTCCAAGAAGATATTTGGAAAGTCACGAACCACCGATATATTACTAAGCTCGAGAACAGTCTTGCTTTTGAGGGCAAGATGATATAATCAATGAGTGAGGGATTAACACAATCCTAACTCATTGATCAAGGAGTGCACCAAAAATAAGGACTAGGTAGCACGATCAATCTTAGGATGATGATTTAATAACCAATACGCTAAGAATGGGAATATTGTCCAGTTACTACCAAACAACGAGTTGCTCGGAGTATTGATTTCACACATCACAGATCACTTGTCGGCATTCCGGTTACAAAAACACGAGGACCGAGGAATGAATGATGATGGTGAGAAGTATCACTACGTCAGGAATTCATGAGAGTTGGTGCAGTTCTCATGACAATTCTGACATAAAGGGGGTAATACTCCGAGGTAGAACAGAACAAAGCTGGATTGGCATTTTGATCTGCGGGATACAACTACTTTGACCCCATCTTGGAAATGGATGAGATGCTGGAGTTTGTTTCTCCTAGTCATTCCAGAATAGAATGGCTTGACGGACCACATGAGCAATAGGCATCGATGAACACGAATGCACAATTACTCCTGACTATCAATTGATAGACGAAGGTCGGAATACAACTGAAGAGGGACAACTCAAAGGAACATATAACTTTTCGAGTTGTGGAGGCATGGATTAGGATGTCGAGCAAAGTTAAACATTTCTTCCGGATAACCCATGCGGAGAAGGTAGAACTGGCAGATTCACAATTATGAATGGAGAACTCCTCAAGAGTACTCTGATTGTGATCCTTCGGTTCAGCGAGGAACTTCTGCCATAAGCGGTTCATAGTATTTGGAAGAAGGAAATACCACGAACCTCGAGGACTATCGCAAAGTTACTAATAACCTAAAGGTACGAGCAACACTATCAACATGAGGTAAGTAGAGTGAATTTTGGGTTCAAAACCCAGGAGTAGAATACCTAATGCTAGGTAGCATCACGGGATGCTTTCGGAAATGGCGGCCAGAGTCATCACACTAGGAACATAAAGCATGGCTAGATTACTAGATGATCCTCCAAGACACCTAGGGTCATAATAGTAACTCCAACATATATGTCGAGGCAATAGAATACCTCAACTCCGCAATTAGAGTGATTATTCTGACCATAAAGGACATCGGGAATGGAAAGAAAGGATTTGCAAATGCATCAGACTATTTAGAGACCTGGGATGACTCGGATAGCATAACGGCTGTAAATGCTCAAAAAGATTTGAGACATCATGCAAAATGGTGGCATAACCACTCTACAACATCATAACAAGATTCCGAGATCAACAGTTAACATACATAAATAGTAGGAACTAAACTGAGGCTTAAAACCAACAATCTTAAAGGTCTATGGATTAGTAACACGTCATCCTGATAGATAGATGAGAAGCCTAATTCTTAAACCCCGTAGAAGAGAAGAGGATGACTCAGATCAGAAGGCCATGAGGTATAAGGAGTAAAAAGAGCCTTACGTTCCCTTCCACAATTAATTCCCTTACATAACTAAAGCATTTCTAGAGACAACTTGGACCGGTTTGGCTTGGTAGACCTACAGGCAGTCAGGCTATGATACCAAAGCTGTCAGGACCCCGATTCCAAGTCACATCGATCTAGCCGGTAACACCTCATATCACATTGCGGCCTCACGCACGGTATTCCCACGGATGTCGCCTTACCATGGCCCGGACCGCTTACGCCTTTTGGCTCACGATATGATAGTGTCGCTAGCATCCATATGACAGAGAACCCGGCCGACATGGCTAGTCGTGAACCCAAAGCGGCACTAACCCATGGGGACAGCATACATGAATCACATCGAGCATGTTGGTCATCAACGTGTGAATCCGGCTGTAGCACTGGGCTAACAGACTCGATAACCCGGGCTGTAGCAGGCTAGGCAGACTCGGATGTCATCGCGTGACATTTCCCGAAGGGACGTATACAGAACAAAGTGAAACACATGCCGCCATCAAGTGTCCAGAGCAGAGTCTTTGGGCTAGCAGACTCGTGAACCGGTGTAGCGGACTACTATCGCTCAGAAGCACTAGGCTACATTGCCCCATATGAAAGGCTGCCAAGGATAAACAACTAGATTGTCGGATCCCACACATACCAAGCATTTCAAACATACACACAATATGCTCGATATGTGTAAATACAACATGGCATCACAACATAACTCTACGACTCAAGTATTTATTCATTAGGCTCCGAGGAGCGAGATATTACAAACATGGGTCTCATGACCCAACATTTAGAGCATACAAGTCAAACACATGCGGAAGCTTAACATGTCTGAGTACAGACAACTATAAATGAAAAAGGCTGAAAAGCCTGACTATCTACCAGATCCTGCCGAGGGCACAAGATCATAGCTGAGGTATCAAGCTAAACGTCGAAGTCCACACGGAACTAATAGCGAGACTGACATCTCTCTGCAAAACATAAAATAAGCAAACGTGAGTACAATTGTACTCAGCAAGACTTACATCAGAACTAACTACATATGCATCATTATCAACAAAGGGGGTGGTGGAGTTTAACTGCAGCAAGCCAGCTTTGACTCGGTGGCTATCCTAAACTACGACTGCAAGTAACTCTTTTGATGTGGCGCACACGAGTCCACATATTCACCATATCAATACACCACTATGGATCCGCTCCCGTCTTCCAACGAGAACGCCATCCATAGCACTCACGCTTATCTTGCGCATTTTATAGTATCCACTTTCACTTGTCTATGAACTGTTATAGGCAATCCAGAAGTCCTTTTCCGTGGACACGGCTATTCGAATAGATCATATTAACCCTGCAGGGGTGTACTTCTTCACACACGCTCTCGCCACTTACCGCCATGTACATGTCATGTATCTCGGCAACCTTCAAGCGGAAGCCTGGCGAGGGTGTCGGCCACGGCCTACCTAAGCACTCAAGTCCCTAGTCCAGGTTTATCGCCTATTCGGGTTCCATCCGCAGGGAGGCCGGCCGAGGTTTCCACTAACGGCCCCGAACGATGTGTGCAGGGTTCCCGAGACACCAAACGGGCGAATTGGTACACCGTGCCATGTGCCTACTGCAACACAACCCACCCCTAAGGTCAGCGCTGCGTGCGGCCCCCAGCATGCTACAAACACCAGAAACTACTTTGCAACTCCCGGACAAAGGACAAGGGTGGTTAAGAAGCCGAGAGAGTCAATTAAGGATCCCAATGTGTGGTAGTAACTGTTCATGGATCACAAACATAGAACTCAGTTCCTGAGGACGGCTTCAATGAGACAGCCCACCATGTACTCCTACATGGCCTCTCACCGCTACCTTTACCAAATCATGTTCACACACTTAGCTCTCACATAGTAGGACATGTTCACACACCATTCCAATTCATTCCCGATGAATCAGACCTGACTCAACTCTAACCAATAGCAGGCATGACAAACAAGCATGAATGAGTAGGCACAACAGGGCTCAAACAACTCCTACTCATGCTAGTGGGTTTCATCTAATTACTGTGGAATGACAGGTCAGGCAGAGGATAAAGGGTTCAGCTACCGCAGCAAGTAACAAATGAATCGTTGTTGTCCTAATGCAGTAAAAGAGAGCAGGAGTGAGAGATTGGGATTGTATCGGAATGAACAAGGGGGTTTTGCTTGCCTGGCACTTCTGAAGATAATATAGTTCTTCATCGGTGTCAACGAACTCATCATCGGTACGTCGTCTACTGAGAGGGGACGGTTACCGGCAAACACAGAAAAACACAATCAATGCAATGCAACAATATGATTCATGCTATGACATGGCAATATGATGTGTGATAGGTCTAATGCAACTTGGGACAGAAAAGTTTGAGTCCATTTGAACCAAGGATTCAAATGATCACCCAAAATAATAATTGATATAAGTGCATTAGCTTGTTCCACCAAAACAGCATGGTTAAAGTGTTCTGACATGCATGAAACTAATACAGATGGAAAGATTGGATTTTTCTGATCATTTTTCATATATAACTTATTTCATTCTGAGCTATAGATTAATTTCTATGATTTTTTGAAGTTTATACTATTTTTTGGAATTTCCTGGATAAACTTAAACCTAGAAAATGCTTTACTGTGTCAGCATGACAACAACACGACGTCAGCAGGTCAACCGTGGCTGACCATTGTCAAACCTGACGTGTGGGGTCCACACGTCAGCGACTCAGTGTTAAACAGGGGGGTTTTACTAATCTAATTAAAAGATTAGGGCGCAGGGGCCCACTGGTCATTGTAAGGGGGGTTAATTAGGCGGTGATTAGCGTTAAGCTAATCTCCTGACGACGGGGCCCACCTTTCAGGCCGGCGGGGTCAAAGCGGTCAAACCCGCCGGCGACAACAGGTGCGGCGGATGGGCTCGGGTCCGCTCCTCCGGCGCCCAAATCGACGACGGAGAGCATCTACGAGCTGCAGGTGATCCCGCGCATCCAAAGGTGCAAACGGGGTGAGCTGGGGTGGCCGGAAAAGTGGCCAGCGATGAGGTTTAGCGGCGGCAGCAGCTCGGGCATTCTCGGGGTGGCGCTACAGAGCTCGGGAGGAGGCGCTGCGGGTGGCTACGGGCTCGTGAGAACGTGCTGAGCACGGTGGTCTGCTCGGACACAAAGTGCGGTGGATGTGGCCACGACGGTGAGGAGCCACGGTGGCGGCGAGCTTCGGTTGCGGTGGGGTGGCAAGCTGGAGGACGGAAACGGAGGGGGAGAGCAAGGGGGAAGGAGCAGGAGCTCACAGCGGTTCCGATGGAGTCTTCGGTGAGCTCGGGGAAGGCCGGACGCGAGCGGAACGGCGGGGGCGATCTCCGGCGACCAGAGATGAAAATGGCGGCGATGGCGGTTCTCCAGGGCCTCCTGGAGCGCGTGGCTTGACGGGGAGGTAGCCGGCGACGTGGCGGAGCTTCTGGGCACGGTGAGAGGGCGAGGGGGAGGCGGTGGCTGCGACAACGGTGGACGGTGGTGACGGCAGGGCTCGGCCGCTGGGTGAGGGAGAGAAACAGGGGATTAGGGAGGACAGGAGAGAGTGAGAGTGGTGCGGGGCGTCGTGGCGTCATCCAGGCGACGAGGGGAAAAGCAGGAGGTGGCGGGGCGACGTGGCCCCGGCCAGACGCGTGATCGCGCGTGCCGGCGCGTGCCCCTGTCCTCCTGGCGTGAGGAAGGGGACGACTAGCACGGCCAGCTGGCTGGGCCGCCCATCGGGGCAGCATGTGCCCAGCCGCATGCTGCCGTGTCAGCAGTAAGTCTGTAGTTCCTTTCACTCTCTCTCCCTTTTGTCTCTTTCTGTTTTCTATTTTTCTGTAGTTGTTTGGGCTTTATTAAAATACCAGAGCACTTCTAAAATTCCTGAAAATAATTGTGGGCACCTTCTGAGATATATGCTACATCCCACATTTAGTTTCAGAATTATTTGAGCATTTAAATTATTTATAGCATTCAAATGCCCAAATTCAAATACTTTATGAGTTAATTCAAAAATCCATAAATGGCCAAGAAATATGCTCATCATTTTTGGCAGAGGTTTTCATCTTTATAAAAAATCATGAACATTTCCAAAGGCATTTTGGGTTCATTGAAGATTATTTTAGGTTGAACCTATTTGATTTGATCTGGTGCTAGGGTTTGAACAATCCCCATTTCAAATTCATTGAAATTCAAACATGATGCACACATGACTAGCTAGCCTAGAGCAAACCAGAACTAGGGATGTGACACCCGAGCCAAGGAGTAGGCCGGAAAAAGTGATGCGGCTGCCTTGAAGGCGGCCGAAGAGCTGAAAGCCGAACAGGCTGCTCACTGCCGAAGCAGGAAGGAAATGGCCGAGATGGCGGTGAAGTATAAGGATGCTGCCGACCGCTGCAAGCTTCTTGAAAAAGAAGATCGGGCGGAACAAAAGGACCTAGAGAAGGCCGCTACCGAGGCCAAGGATGCTCGCTCTGCAATGAGAGCCATGAAGCAGGAGCTACGTCAGGCCGGAGATATCGCGGCTGGAAAGCCCTCTATGCTACGGATGAAGTTCGGGGATCCTAAGTATGCTCAGTTGGACCAGTTGTGGAGTGCGGCGGATACTTATCTGGATTTGGCGGCAAGTGTCGCGGACGCGCCAACACTTCGAGATCAAAGGGATCACGGCGGAAAAGCTTTTGGTCGCAGCCCACAATCCGAGCGCCCACTTCCATTATCCGGCGATTGGCCGAATGGGCAGAGCTGAATAGGTTATCCGGACTCACCATGAAGGAAGTCGTGAGTCATCTGTGGCCGGAGGGGCCTGAGCCAAAGAGTTATTTTGGTTTGGTGCAGCAGTTCCTTGGTGTGGTGCCCCATATCAATGCAATGAAGAGGTCAGCATGCATAGAGGGTGCGCGGATGGATCTAGCCCGTGTCAAGACATACTGGGCGGAGATGAAGACCACCGACGTCGCATCCCAAGATTCGGAGGGAGCCGAGTATCTGCTGAGCACAATTTTCAGGAAGTTCTGCAGGGCGCTCGTTAAATAGAGACGCGGTGCTCGAAGGACATCATGTTCGAATAACATGTATAATTATAAGACAATGTTTCGATGGAATATAAAAGCTTTTTATACTTGTGCCTGCAAGAATTAAAATACCTCCTATGCGGCCGTTAATGTATATGTGTATATAACCTGAAAGATGGCAGTCTTCGGCTTCAGCCCCACGCATATAATGCGGGGTGTTCGCAAAAGGCGATTTTCACACTTGATCCAACGCCTTGGTCCTATAAAGGAGGTGATAGCGAGCTAACTAGGCAACCGGACTATAATGCTTTATCACTTTCACTTAGCTATAGGAGTTTGACAAGGGGCTACTATATAGCCCCTAGGGGCACCGCTACGCCTGAATTGGGCGCGTGTGTGCTCGACCGAAACGCCCTTCTTAATGCGGAGGAATCCTAAAGATTCCGGTGGGTCATCGGGTGGTTGACCAATCTCACGCTACATCATGACAGTCAGTTTTCGGCTTTCTCTACTAAGGTGCTCGCCCGGCTGAACCGGGGCACAATCGTAGTAGTTCTCCTGGTGCCGCCTTAGCCGATAGAGCGGAACATAAGGCAGCAAAATACAGGAGCCGGGCAAACCCAACATTTGACCAAAGACATGATTCGGAGCTGATGCATATAAGGCCAAACTCGCGATGCCGAACACTCCCTAAGGTATTCGGTCTTTATGAAAACAGGCTGAACAACGCCCTTATTAGTAAGCCCCTGGTGTCCAGGTACGTGCAAAGTTCTGACGTGGCCGATGCCAAGACGCCAGCCTACACCTCGGTTATGGCAAGAAACCAGGGGATGTGTATCAACAAGAGACAGTAAAAAAGGTTTACGCAGGGTCTTAATCTGAAAAGAATCCTTGCAACAGGTCCCTACCGCACGCTCGCTACCAGGTTCCGCGCAGCCATATCCTGGACGGGTGTAGCACGGTGTTCATCTATAAAAGAGAGGAAATTAGTCGAAAAAGATCGTGCAAAAATGTACGTTACATTAAATAAACAAAGTACGTTTTTTTAAGAAATGAATAGAATTGAGCTTTATTGTCTCTTGTTGTACATGTGTGGAGCCCCTTGAACGGGGGTATGCGGCTAGTAAGCCCTTACGCCGGACTCGTCTAGCCATTTCCGGGGTCTGAACGACCTGTTTAGGTGCTTTGCCTAATGAAGCCGGTTTAGTGTGTGGCTGTTAATGCAGCCGCACAATCTTCCGTGCTCGAGGAACACTCGATATTTCCCTTTAATGAGATGATGCCACGTGGACCGGGCATTTTAAGTATAAGGGATGCATAATGCGGTATTGCGTTAAAGCGGGCGAAAGCTTCAAGTCCCAGTAGTGCTTGATAGCTGCTTCTAAATGGGGCGATGTGGAAGGTTAGCTTTTCGCGGCGGAAGTTGTCGGGTGAGCCGAACATAACTTCTAACAGGATAGAGCCCGTACAATGGGCATCTGGGCCTGGCGTTACCCCTTGAAAGGAAGTGTTTCTTTGGCGAATTGTTGTTGGGTCTATCCCCAGTTTGCGGATTGTGTCCTGATATATCAGGTTTAGATCACTGCTGCCGTCCATTAGGACTTGTGTAAAGTGGAGTCCGTCAATTATCGGATCTAATACCAAGGTAGTCCAGCTCATGCTCCGGATACTTCGAGAGTAATCCTGATGATCAAGGTGATTGGTTTTAACAACCAAAGGCGAGACTCCTCTCGATAGGCCGTGTGGCGCGATTCTATGGGCGCCACTATTTTCTCCCTTTTGTCACGTGAAGTGAATCTACTGCTTTGACTTCTTGTGGGAAGTTCTTTTGTTTTCCGTGCTCGCTTGTGGGGTTCGCCATCGTCCTCTCTTGATGTGTCGAGCCCCTTGTGTTCGGCGTTGGGTTTGCCGGATTGCTTGAAGACCCAACAATCTCTGTGGGTTTGTTTTGCAGGCTTCCCGGGAGTACTGTGTATTTGACATATCTTGTCCAAGATTTTGTTTAAGTTAGCTAGCTCGTCCCTGTTATCTTTGGGGGGCAGCTTTTTCTGATTATGCCGAGAGCTTTTGAATCCGGCGTTGACTGCTGTGCTCTTCGGGCTGTTTCCCTTGGTCCGGCGCTGGTCCTTGCTGCGTCGCGGCTTCCCGTTTCCATCCCTAACTTCGGATGTACTTGGGTAGCTGGTACTGCATCTTGCCAACCAACTGTCCTCTCCTGCGCAAAAGCGGGTCATGATGTTTGTTAGTGCGGCCATTGTTCTTGGCTTTTCTTGGCCGAGGTGTCTGGCGAGCCATTCGTCTCGGACGCTGTGTTTGAAAGCTGCTAAGGCTTCGGCATCCGGACAGTCGACTATCTGGTTCTTTTTAGTAAGAAATTTGTTCTAGAGTTTCCGTGCTGACTCTCCGGGTTGTTGAGTTATGTGACTTAGATCATCTGCATCCGGAGGTCGGACATAAGTCCCTTGAAAATTTGCCCGAAAAGCATCCTCAAGCTCTTCCCAACTTCCGATGGTGTTTTTGGGAAGGATTTTGAGCCAATGCCGGGCTGGCCCTTTGAGTTTGAGGGGTAAGTATTTTATGGCATGGAGATCATCTCCTCTAGCCATGTGTATGTGGAGGATGTAATCCTCAATCCAGACTCCAGGGTCTGTTGCCGTCATATGCCTCTATGTTTACGGGCTTGAATCCCGCTGGAAATTCATGATCCAACACCTCATCGGTGAAACATAGGGGTGTCGGCGCCCTATATCTGCGCTGCATCGCGATGTTCAATATTTGATGTGTTGCATTGCTTACTAGAGCTTGCTTTCTTGGCACATAGATAGATCTGGCTGGGCCATTATTTTGATGCGAATCCTCAGCGGATCGCGTGTCGGCTTGTGAGCGCGCCATTTGCCGACCGTGTTGGCTATGGGGTCGCTTTGTCCGACCGGTGGCTTCCTTATTATTTTTTGATTGCGGAGGCTCTAAGGCCTCATCATCAAATTCCGGCAATAATTTTCGCTTTGGATAGCTCTTTGTGTGGCGATTGTCGCCATATTGTCTACGGTGTTGAGTACTTTGCTCCATCTAATTCTGAGTGCATCTTCCGCTGTTTTGAGCTTCCGCTTCTGCTTTTTCAGGCTACGCGCAGTGGCGATGAGCCTTTTTTGGAGGTTCTTCTGCTCCAGCAACTTGTTCTGTGTGACATCGTCCGGACTGTTGTCTTCGCCGGGGACGGGTTGTTTATCCAAGTTGCCCTGTTCAGACGGTTGCTCGATGGCATGTTCGCCGTCTCCCGGTTCGCCCTGCTCTATGGCTGGGTCTCAGATGGCTGTGTTCTCCGCAAGGTGGGGTTTGAGCGCGCGCTTACGCCGCCGCTTTGATTGCTTTTTGGGGAACGGTCCTCGATCGCCCCTTTGTTCCTCGTCGTCGCTTCCTTTAGGTGTATCAACCATGTATACATCGTGAGATGGGGTGGTTGTCCAAAGGCCTATAGGCGCTGGTTCTGTTCGCCTCCTACATCGCCGCCCATACAATCGATGTCTTAGGAGTCGGGTTAAGCATGTCGGTTAAATCATCGACAAGGCTACAAAGTGGGTGGTGGGTGGGCATTTAATTTCTTCGTCGTCTGCATCCCAACCTTTCTCGACCATAGTACGGCCGGGCTCTCTCGATAAAGAGAGAGACTTTAGTGAATTCAGAATGTCGCCGAAAGGAGAGTGCCGAAAGATGTCCGCGGCGGTGAACTCCATTATCGGCGCCCAATCAGATTCGATTGGCGTGTGAGGAGTCCGGACTAGGGGTGTCCGGATAGCCGACTATCGCCACGGCCGGACTCCAAGACTATGAAGATACAAGATTCAAGACTTCGCCCCGTGTCCGGATGGGACTTTCCTTGGCGTGGAAGGCAAGCTTGGCGATACGGATATGTAGATCTCCTACCATTGTAACCGACTGTAACCCTAACCTATCCGTGTCTATATAAACCGGAGGGTTTTAGTCCGTGAGGACTAACAACAATCATACCATAGGCTAGCTTCTAGGGTTTAGCCTCCTTGATCTCGTGGTAGATCTACTCTTGTACTACCCATATCATCAATATTAATCAAGCAGGAGTAGGGTATTACCTCCATCGAGAGGGCCCGAACCTAGGTAAAAACATCGTGTCCCTTGTCTCCTGTTACCATCCACCTAGACGCACAGTTCGGGATCCCCTACCCGAGATCCGCTGGTTTTGACACCTACATTGGTGCTTTCATTGAGAGTTCCTCTGTGTCGTCACCGATAGGCCCGATGGCTCCTTCGATCATCAACAACGACGCGGTCGAGGGTGAGACTTTTCTCCCTGGACAGATCTTCGTGTTCGGCGGCTTTGCACTGCGGGCCAATTCGCTTGGCCATCTGGAGCAGATCGAAGCTACGCCCGCCATCGGTCAGATTTGAAGTTTGAACTATACGGCCGATATCCGCAGAGACTTGATCTTCGATGGATTCGAGCCGCAGCTGGCGTGCCGCCTTTGTTTCGATGGGCATGATCTAGCTCTACACCGAGCAAAGGCTCGGGGCCGCACCAAAGACCCGCCCGACCCTTAATCCGGAGCCGGATTCCCCGATCGAGGACGAGTGGTTGGACACCGCCTCGGGGCCTATTATCTCTACGGCGATTGAGCCGAACTCCATCCCTGTTGTCGGGGAAGCTGATCGTGTCCCACGAACACCTATGGGACCTGGGTCCCTTGTGGTTCGGAGGGGAGCGGAGATTGCACAAAAAGCGGATCGAGGCAATGCACACGAATAGATTTACCCAGCTTCGGAGCTCTCCGGAGAGATAATACTCCTACAGCTGCTTTGTGGATTATCTTGTGTTCTTGCTAGGGAGCAATGGGAGCTACTAGACCTAGCCTGAGTGTGGTTTCGATGAGTATGATGAACTAAGCCGAGCTGGACCGAACCCCTTCTACGCTGCACTTGGGCCTCCTTTATAGGCATAAGGGTCACCACATGTGGCAAGTAGACAAGGGTAAGATGGTAAAACATAGGTTGGTACACCGCTTTGTACAAAGGTACAGAAATCTATACCTAACTCGACGGCAAGGGACAAAAGTCATCAATGCCCGCCTCGATCGCCTCAACAAAGGTAACAGGACCGCTGGCGCGCTCCGCTTGCCACGATGGTAGCTCGTCACGCCGCTTATCGCTGCTCCCACTGGCTGCACAGCCCGTCGACACGCTGCAGCTTGGGAGAGCCCTGTGGTGACACGCTGGCGGGTGAGCTGGAGCGACATGAAGAGAGGTCACTTGTCATGGTGAGTACCTTGCCGCTGCAAGGTTCTTGTCGCGCCGGGAGCTTATCGCCACCAAACCTTCCCGCAAGCTCCTTGCCGGGCCTTGTTTTGCGCTCGAGTGGCCTTCCCGCAAGCTCCTCTTGCCGGGCCTTGATTACTTTGTTCTTGAATGGCTCCAAAGGAGCCGCCGAGGATCTTGGCGGTCATCGGTCCAGCCTCGCCGCTGGTGCTACAACTGCCCGTGCACAAGTTCGGGATACTAGGGTACCCCTACTCTAGTACACCGGCAGAGCCCCGGCTGGGCCACACACGGCGCTAAGCTCTGTGGGGCCAGGCCCAAAATAAAGGCACGGGCACGCGGTCTTGATTACGCCGTTATTCGCCTTGGACCCACCACGCTTCCCACTTAACAGCACGCACCGGACGTGGCGTCGTGGGGAGATCGCGGCTTTCTTTAATGGGAAAATCAGAACGCCTGCCCCTCTCCCTTTATAAGCGGGGAACAGGCAGGATGCCCACTTGCCCTTGCTGTCACATCGAAACCCCGCCGCTTTCCCTTTCTTCTCGAGCCCAAAGAGAGCGACGCCCGCCTCCATTGCCACCGGTGCCACCAACGCCGCGGCTTCTTCCACCACCCCTCCCTATGGCTCAAGGCCGACAAGGCAAAAGGCGGAAATCGGCCGAGGCGCAGCTGCTCATGGGCGCATGGAAGGAGCGGCCCTCTTCGATCCCCGCCAACAGAAGGAGCTGCGGAGCTGTACTATCTCTTCGGTCGACGGAGACCCGTGCGCACTCTGCCAAGACGAGGGTCATCTCCGCAGCCACATCTGCTAAGGTCTCCATCGGGTACCCTTCTTCGCGATTTTTTCCATCGCGGGCTCTGCCCGCCTTTTCTGAATTTTTCTGCGATGTCATGAACACATATGGCCTCCGCCTCCTTGACTTCACCCCCAACGCCATCCTCACCATGGCCGTTTTCGCACACCTCTGCGAGAACTTCGTCGGGGTCCATCCAAATGTCGCACTTTTCCGCCACTACTTCTCACCCCGCAGAGAGAGGAGAGCCGCTTGCCGGAGGAATTGCATGGACCTCTAGGATCGGCAAGAAGGAAGCGTATCTTGACGGAGAGTTGCGCAGCAAGTGGGAGGAGTGGAGAGCTGACTGGTGTTGGATCTTAAATGTAACGCCCTCGATGCGGCTATATCTCCCACGTGTCGAAGCACGTCTTAGAGGCATAACCGCATTGAAAGCAATGTCGCAAGTGAGGTAATCTTCACACAACCCATGTAATACATAAGGGAAAGAGGTACATAGACGGCTTACAATCGCCACTTCACACAATACATGAGTGAAACATTACATCATACAGATACAATCAAGGTCCGACTACGGAACCAAAATAAAAGAAGACTACCCCAATGCTACACAGATCCCCGATCGTCCCAACTGGCTCCACTATCGATCAATCAAACGAAACAACACAATGAACAAGATCTTCATCGAGCTCCTCCTTAAGCTCGGATGCGCCACCGCACGGTTTCATCGGCACCGCAAACTGGTTTTGAAGAATCTGTGAGTCACGGGACTCAGCAATCTCACACCCGCGAGATCAAGACTATTTAAGCTTAAAGGTAGGACAGGTAGTGAGGTGGAGCTGCAGCAAGTTTACTAGCATATATGGTGGCTACAATCGCAAAAGAGAGCGAGAAGAGAAAGCAAGGCACGGTCGAACAACTATGATCAAGAAGTGATCCTGAAACTACTTACGCCAAACATAACTCCAACACTGCTTTCACTTCCCGGACTCCGCGAGAAGAGACCATCACGTTACACACGCGGTTGATGTATTTTAATTAAGATCAACTTCGGTTTTCTACAACCGACATTAACAAATTCCCATCTGCCACATAACCGCTGGCACGGCTTTGAAAGATAATACCCTGCAGGGTGTCCCAACTTAGCCCATGATAAGCTCTCGCGATCAACGAAGGATATTCCTTCTCCCAGGAAGACCCGGTCAGTCTCGAATCCGGCTACAAGACATTTCACAGCAATAAAACAAGACCAGCAAAGCCGCCGGATGTGCCGACAAATCCTGATAGGAGTCGCACGCACCTCGGTCTCGTGGCACACCGGATAAGTCAAGCTACGAGTAAAACCAACCTCGAGTTGCCCGTGGTGGCCCCAAGAGGTTGCTCGGTTCGGACCAACACTCAAGGAGCACCGCCCGGGGGCTAAAATAAAGATGACCCTCGGGCTCCGGAAACCCAAGGGAAAAAGGGCATAAGTGAGGCAAATGGTAAAACCAATGTTGGGCCTTGCTGGAAAAGTCTTATTCAAAGCGAACTGTCAAGGGGGTCCCATAAATCACCCGACCGCGTTAGGGACGCAAAATCCGGGAACATAAAACCGATATAACGGAAACTAGGGCGGCAAGAGTGGAACAAAACACCAGGCATAAGGCCGAGCCTTCCACCCTTTACCAAGTATATAGATGCATTAATTAAATAAGATATATTTTGATATCCCAACAAGTAAACATGTTCCAACAAGGAACAACATCTCCGTGTTCCAACAAGGAACAAACTTCATCTTCACCTGCAACTAACAACGCTACAAGAGGGGCTGAGCAAAGCGGTAACATAGCCAAACAACGGTTTGCTAGGAAAGGATGGTTAGAGGCTTGACATGGCAACATGGGAGGCATGATATAGCAAGTGGTAGGCATCATAGCATAGGCATAGCAAAAGAGCGAGCAACTAGCAAGCAAAGATAGAAGTGATTTCGAGGGTATGGTCATCTTGCCTGAAATCCCGCAAGGAAGAAGAACGAGTCCATGAAGAAGACAAACGGATGTAGTCGAACGAATCCTCACGACTCCGGAACGAAACCGAAGCTAACGAGAGAAGCAAACCGGAAAGAAGCAAACCACATAGTAAAACAACCATCACATAAACATGGCATGATGCGCAAACAAGTATGATGCATGTCCGGTTTAATGAGGCATGGCATGGCAATATGCACAAACAAAACTACAAGTTAAATGGAGCTCAATATGCAATGAGTTGCATATTGACGAAACACCACATCAATTATTTAGTTCACTCCCGATTAGGACCACAACAATATTAAATGTTATTAAACATGGCAAGAGGTGAAGCATAATTAAACTAACTATTTAGGCAAGTTTAAATGAGGCCGGAACAACAAACGATAATTCCGGAAAATCCTCATGTCCATATTTCGAATTTGGTACTGTTCTGACCTAAAGCATATTTTAGAGTTGTTAAACATGCAAAGTAATGCTACCATGTTGAACTAGGCATTTTTCCACCCCATTTACATATATAAATTATTTAAATCAGGGCTACGGTTATTTAGTTATGAAATAAATCATTTTAGCATGGCATTTAAGCAAATTAATGCAAACAACAATTATAAACATTTAAATGTTGTTATCATGATGCGGATGACATAACCAAGTTTTATGCAATTTTTATTAAAAGTTGACATGAGCATGTTATCAAGCATTTGGTCACCATGGCGGAACGAAAAGGGGTGCCACGGCAACATATCGGTTCCGGTAGCTCACGGAGATACCGGTGCAAAAGAAAGTGTGACGGAAGCGAGTTGAGCAAGATGGTGGGGTGTTCCCGGTTACCGGGTTCCCACGAGACGATGGCATGGCAACGAGGAGGAACAAGCGAGCGACAATTCCGGACACGGTGCAAACGGCCATCTCATACAACATAAGCATTTGATCCACGGCGGTCGTTCCGGCGGGTATACCTTAGAAGCGTGTTTCGGGCAGTGCAAAGTCGCCGAGGGAAGTAGTCGGTCTCGGTCGAGGGGAAGTAGTCGCTCGCGACGGTAGTGGAAGTAGTGGTTCACGGACGCCGTGGAAGTAGTCGCTCACGCTCGATGGTAGTGGTACATCTCGTAGTGGAAGTAGTTATTCGCGTCCCGTGGATGTTCGGGTCCACGGGTCTTCGAGGGTCGACGGTAGTGGTACACACGCCATCGGGTACTTGTCGGATCCGAGAGGTACTTGGCGAAAAGCATGTCAACGGTAGTTGTACTCATATTCGAGATGAACTTGACGCCCACGGGTCGACGGTAGAGGTACTTGACGATCACCGGTGTAGTCGAACTCGTGTCCTCGGGCATCGGTCGTAGTCGTGGTACTTGCCGATTCCAAAACGTTCATCGGTAGTGGAACTTGGCGCTTGAGGTTCGAATACCGGGTCGGACGTGCAACCGTTCATAATCAAACTTGGCGCATCCGGGTCGAGTACTTGGCGAGTCCGCACGTAGAGGTACTTGGCGAAAAATCCTGGAGACGATGTGTCTGTGTACGGTTCTTGGCGGCGTTCTTGCTGGTCCAAAAGAAGCAAGACAGGAAGCCGGCGACAGGGACTTGAAGCGGTCGAGGAGGCAGGGGCTCGGCGACTCGCGCGATGCAGGGGAGCTTGGCGCGAGGCTTCGGTCGCTCGTCTCCCTTGCAGACGAGGGAGAGGCAGGAGGTCGAGCAAGGAGTAGCTCGGACGGCTCAGCTCGCGACTGACTTCGAGCGCAGGGAAGGAGCACCTGGCACGGGCTGAGAGGACCAGCGTGCACGGGCGCTCGTGAAGAGGAGGCAGGGGACTCCGGTGGCTGGCTGGTGGAGCGGAGGCGGCGAGGAGGAGGCCGCAGGTGAGGTGCGGGCGCAGGTGCCTCTCCTCGAGCGCTCGGGCGACGGGGACTTGGCGAGGAGGAGGCGCGGGAACACCGGTTCCATCCGGGAACGGGGCGGAGCGAGCTGGGCGGCCTGGACTCGCCGGCCGGAGGGGCGACATGGCATGGCTACGGGCGCCATGGGAGGCAAGGCGTGGGGCGTGGGGCGACGCGAGGCAGGGGGCGCCGGAGCTCAGCGGGCGCGATCCGGCGGAGAAGCTTGAGCAGGGGCGGACGCGAAGGAGAGGAAGGAGCGATCGTCAACCTGCTAGGCTCCGGTGGCGCGGGTCAACGAGGACGAGGTGGAGGAAGGGGCGCGAGGGAGGAGATCGAAGGGAGAGATGGGATCGGGCAGAGGCGGCGCCGAGGGGAAGAGCGAGGAGATCGGATCGGGTCGAGAGATGAGAAGCGGGGGGCTGGGCTAGGGTTAGAGGCGACTGGGCCTTGGGAGGCCGCCCAAGGAGAGGAAAAATGGCTAGAGACCTGGGCTCTCTCTCTCCCTCAAAATCTTTAGCAAAAAAGAATTAGAGAGAAGAAAAGAAGAGAGGGTTAGGGAAAGAATTTGGGAACGAGGACAATTTTCCTGGACTCATAAAAATAAGCATGACCACAGAAAAATAGAAGTGGCAAGATTGAAGGAATTAAATTCAAATTCATTTGAATATAATTCAAATGGTCTTGAATTGGGACTAGGTTTGGTGTGGCCAAAAATGTTGAGGATTTTTGGTGGAGCTCCGGAAAATGATGAAATAATATTGGCAAGGTTTTGAGGTCAACTCGGAGCAGAAAAGGCATGGGATTTATTATGCAAGTGGGTTATGGTGATTCCAAAACAATGGAATAATTTTATATAGCTCCATAAATATTAGGAGGATATGTTATAAAGAGAAAACACCATGTGAATCCCCTCGATTTAAATGGACCGAAAAATCCATACAATCTATTTAGATGAGTTTTTAAAATTAAATGGCATGATGAGATGATGCAATGCAAGAGATGACATGATGAATGCACAGACAAAACAAATCACACGACAAAACTCGGAAACCCCGAAGGCAATCAAGCTCCGGTCTTGGGGCGCACAACACTCCACCACTACGAGAGGATCTCGCCCCGAGATCTAGGATGGCACCGGAGGGAAAAGGGAGAGGAAGATAAGCGGTAAAACTAAGTTGCTTCTTTGACAAATGAGTGAAACCAAAGAACCTTGAGAGGTTGAACAAAATGAAAGAAAGAAAACAACGAAGATGAACAAGGTTGAAAACACTCTGTTAGAAAAGAGGAACATGGGATACGACGAGAACCAAGAGGTTTAGTGATAACATAGATATTGAAACCACTCCGGTTAAAACTAGATAGAGAAGGAATAAGATTGATATAATTTGGACAGAATTCCGACTGAAAATGGAAGGAATTGAACATGATCTTGACAAGATGAGAGGATACTTGATGAAATCAACACACTACCTCCTAACTATTGAAAGAATGGCACAAGGTAAGAAAGATTTCAGACAACACTCCGTTGAGAAGGGAGGCAAAACTTGATAAGATGAGAGATCTCGAATGAAAACATGACACTCGCTAAACCGATAATGCAAGAAAAGAACATGATCTTTACAAAACGAGGTGATGGGTGAAGAGAGCAACATCACAATGCCTCCGAAACAATGCATGATAGTTAGAAAGTTGGAATGAATAGAACGAAGAATGAAACCAACATCTCCCACCATAAATGAATTTGAAAGAGCATCCTTACGAAGTAGGATTGAACGGAGTTGTTTGAAAAACGACAACGGTAAGAATAAGCTTGTAGTGGGCTTATGAAAACATCTCAAAATTATGAGGTGAGCTTCTGCCACCAACGGAAACAATTGATTAGATTGTGAGCAACACGGAGATGAAATCTCATTTCACCGAGAGGACAAATGAAGAACTTGGGTCATTTATAAGCACCATAATAACAACATTCCTTCGGAAAGGCTTTAGGTGAAATCTAAACCAAGATAACTCCAAGGAAGAGATTGATGGATTTGAATATCTCATTCTTGACAACAAGTGAATCATGAAACGCGAAGGAAAATTATCAACAATGACATAACACCATCTCAAAAGATAAGCTAGAGAGAATTGCACTTCGAAATGCAAGAAGAAGAATACTTGAACTCCTCAAAACAAAACATGTGTTGAGCACCATGTTCAATTTTGAGTATAGCTTGGTGGATCATAACTTCGAGAGGAATCTTGAAGAACAATTGAAGAATGAAAAGAATCCTTGACGAACCATCATGTAGAGCCTCCATGAAGAACTCCGCTAATGAAAAGATGATAAAAAGGAAGAGAAGTTGACAACAAAAGGTGAAGCCTTGCAGTGATAAGATGAAGCTTTAAAATGATATAACTGAGAAAACTTGGAACTCCAGAAAGAAAGATGAACAAATGAAATCAAGAATTTTGATGAACCTCCGGAATAAGGAATTGAACTTACTCGATGAAACAAGAATAGGAATTACATTATGCTGATCCTTCACCAATTAAATTGATGGAAAGCAATGGATTTGGCATACTACTTATTCTCATTGAAAAATGATTACAGATAGAGATATAGCGCAAACTTGCGAAGGTATTGATGGAACCACCGGTGGGATTTGGAAACAACAAATGAATTGATATGATAAAGAAGGAAGTGAAATCTTGAACGAACCACCGTAAGAATTGAGAATGAACGTAGCAAAGGCACAATTCACCGGGAAGAATTGGAAAACGAATGAAGATATTTGAGGGGATTTAGATACAATTGAACGAATAGATGACGAGCTGATTGGTAATATTTGGAGAACAAGAGCTGAAAGCTGGAATGAATATTTCTGAGATGATGGGCTCCGAAGAGTCAAACTGAAAAGACTCCTGAATTGCTCCGGATGGGTGAAAAGAATTCTCACAATCAAAACAATTATGAGAGGATGGCACCAAGCTAGAATCATGAATCTTGAAGAGAATGGAGCAAGATTTAAGAGAAACTCTTCTTCGGTCTTCAAAATCCGAGAATGACGACGAGAAACACCACCATGAATTGTTGAGGCACTCCGGAATGAAAATTAGAAAGGTTGAGCTAACAATGAAAAGAATTTGGAAGATCTTGGACAAAGGCATTTGACTGATGATAACTCATTCTTACGTCAAACTTTGCAATGAATTTGGGAATAGCTCCTGAAAATTAGAAGAGTTAGGTAAGATCCTGGGAAAAGACCTGTGGGTTAGGGCCCACTCAAAAGAACCACTGTTGAACGATTTTGAAGAGAGATTGCACCGGTTGAATTAAATGGCTTGAATGAGATAACAAGCTCAAAATAACTTGAACTGATCTGGAATGAAAAGACGAGCCTTCCGAGATATCTTCAACACTCCAGAACAAATGAATAGCGAGAAGTGAATGATTAAGAGGTACACCGGCATGAGAAAGCATTTGAAACGATGAAAAGACTACGATCAACACTGAAAACTTGACTTAAATCCACCGGAGAAGAAAATTAGAATGGAACAATGATAAGGTTGAAACTTCCTTAGCGTCTTCATGAGAAATCACTGGATAAAACATTAAAGGAAAAGAATGAAGATGCTTCACTCAATAAAATGGATAGTTCATTAAGAAATCTGATTCCTTGAAGAAAAAAGGGTGGGAGGGCGGGAAAACAAAGGCAACTTGGGTCGGATGAAATGAACACTGTTGAGAAAAAACTACTTAGAATTGATCTTGCGAATGTTGCAATTTTCGGATCCACTTGAAGAGAAGCACACGGTTGGAAAGGATTGAAAAGACGACCTTGATGAACAAGAAGGATTAGCATCCACATAGAAATATGAGAACACCACTTAGAATAAGGTATAGAATCAACACTTGACATTGAAGCAACTCGAATACCACAAAAACAAAGGATTTGGCTTGCAGAATAAGCCGGAACAAATACATGTGATAGAGATTTACCCAATCCCATATCATGCATCTGTCGGAAAGATATTCTAGGAGCTACTTGAATTCCCACCTATAAACTCCCGAAACTTTCTGGTTATGCAATCTGGTGTTGGGGATACAGGGGACACAAAATATATCACCCAAACTAACAATACCTAGATCCAGCTGTATCCATCCTTCAACACATAACCAAGAAACCTCCGGAAATCGTTTACCTCGACCTTCGAAAAGCATCCGTTATACGAGTCATGGCAATACTCGAGCTCGCCCGAAGATCAAGTTATCGAGGTTATCTCACCAACAACTGCACAAAAGAGATTTTCGATGTCGGAAAAGCTCGGTATTCCAGAATCGCAACGATAAAATTGTGACGACAACACCTCGTAGCTCAACTCCCGGACACCGCCACAACCCCTAAATGTCGAGGCACCAAGAACAATGTTCTCGCCACAAAACCATCGAACGATTCCAAGATACCCGCGTGCTCCTAAAAAAAATTTTAGTGAAATTTGAGGAGAGGAAAGTCAAAACATCTACGCCAGATGCCTCACCAGAGCGATTTAAGGGACCGAGGAGTAAAAAGAATCCTACTCTCGATATATATATAATCCTAAGACTCAAAACATTTTCCGCTCTAGACTCAACAACGCCAAAGAAACAATCAAGCGGGGGCTCCTAAGTCGGGAAGGCTCGATTACCAACTTGTAACGCCCTCGATGCGGCTATATCTCCCACGTGTCGAAGCACGTCTTAGAGGCATAACCGCATTGAAAGCAATGTCGCAAGTGAGGTAATCTTCACACAACCCATGTAATACATAAGGGAAAGAGGTACATAGACGGCTTACAATCGCCACTTCACACAATACATGAGTAAAACATTACATCATACAGATACAATCAAGGTCCGACTACGGAACCAAAATAAAAGAAGACTACCCCAAATGCTACACAGATCCCCGATCGTCCCAACTGGGCTCCACTACTGATCAACTGAAACGAAACAACACAATGAACAAGATCTTCATCGAGCTCCTCCTTAAGCTCGGATGCGTCACCTGCACGGTTTCATCGGCACCTGCAAACTGGTTTTGAAGAATCTGTGAGTCACGGGACTCAGCAATCTCACACCCGCGAGATCAAGACTATTTAAGCTTAAAGGTAGGACAGGGTAGTGAGGTGGAGCTGCAGCAAGCGACTAGCATATATGGTGGCTACAATCGCAAAAGAGAGCGAGAAGAGAAAGCAAGGCACGGTCGAACAACTATGATCAAGAAGTGATCCTAAACTACTTACGCCAAACATAACTCCAACACCGTGTTCACTTCCCGGACTCACGAGAAGAGACCATCACGGTTACACACGCTTGTTGATGTATTTTAATTAAGATCAACTTCGGTTTTCTACAACCGACATTAACAAATTCCCATCTGCCACATAACCGCGGCACGGCTTTCAAAGATAATACCTGCGCAGGGTGTCCCAACTTAGCCCATGATAAGCTCTCGCGATCAACGAAGGATATTCCTTCTCCCGAAGACCCGATCAGTCTCGAATCCCGCTACAAGACATTTCACAGCAATAAAACAAGACCAGCAAAGCCGCCGGATGTGCCGACAAATCCTGATAGGAGTCGCACGCATCTCGGTCTCGTGGCACACCGGATAAGTCAAGCTACGAGTAAAACCAACCCTCGAGTTGCCCGTGGTGGCCCCAAGAGGTTGCTCGGTTCGACCAACACTCAAGGAGCACCGCCCGGGGCTAAATAAAGATGACCCTCGGCTCCGAAACCCAAGGAAAAAGGGCATAAGTGAGGCAAATGGTAAAACCAATGTTGGGCCTTGCTGGAAAAGTCTTATTCAAAGCGAACTGTCAAGGGGTCCCATAAATCACCCGACCGCGTTAGGGACGCAAAATCCGGGAACATAAAACCGATATAACGGAAACTAGGGCGGCAAGAGTGGAACAAAACACTGCATAAGGCCGAGCCTTCCACCCTTTACCAAGTATATAGATGCATTAATTAAATAAGATATATTGTGATATCCCAACAAGTAAACATGTTCCAACAAGGAACAACATCTCCGTGTTCCAACAAGGAACAAACTTCATCTTCACCGCAACTAACAACGCTATAAGAGGGCTGAGCAAAGCGGTAACATAGCCAAACAACGGTTTGCTAGGAAAGGATGGTTAGAGGCTTGACATGGCAACATGGGAGGCATGATATAGCAAGTGGTAGGCATCGTAGCATAGGCATAGCAAAAGAGCGAGCAACTAGCAAGCAAAGATAGAAGTGATTTCGAGGGTATGGTCATCTTGCCTGAAATCCCGCAAGGAAGAAGAACGAGTCCATGAAGAAGACAAACGGATGTAGTCGAACGAATCCTCACGACTCCGGAACGAAACCGAAGCTAACGAGAGAAGCAAACCGGAAAGAAGCAAACCACATAGTAAAACAACCATCACATAAACATGGCATGATGCGCAAACAAGTATGATGCATGTCCGTTTAATGAGGCATGGCATGGCAATATGCACAAACAAAACTACAAGTTAAATGGAGCTCAATATGCAATGAGTTGCATATTGACGAAACACCACATCAATTATTTAGTTCACTCCCGATTAGGACCACAACAATATTAAATGTTATTAAACATGGCAAGAGGTGAAGCATAAGTAAACTAACTATTTAGGCAAGTTTAAATGAGGCCGGAACAACAAACGATAATTCCGGAAAATCCTCATGTCCATATTTCGAATTTGGTACTGTTCTGACCTAAAGCATATTTTAGAGTTGTTAAACATGCAAAGTAATGCTACCATGTTGAACTAGGCATTTTTCCACCCCATTTACATATATAAATTATTTAAATCAGGGCTACGGTTATTTAGTTATGAAATAAATCATTTTAGCATGGCATTTAAGCAAATTAATGCAAACAACAATTATAAACATTTAAATGTTGTTATCATGATGCGGATGACATAACCAAGTTTTATGCAATTTTTATTAAAAGTTGACATGAGCATGTTATCAAGCATTTGGTCACCATGGCGGAACGAAAAGGGGTGCCACGGCAACATATCGGTTCCGGTAGCTCACGGAGATACCGGTGCAAAAGAAAGTGTGACGGAAGCGAGTTGAGCAAGATGGTGGGGTGTTCCTGGTTACCGGGTTCCCACGAGACGATGGCATGGCAACGAGGAGGAACAAGCGAGCGACAATTCCGGACACGGTGCAAACGGCCATCTCATACAACATAAGCATTTGATCCACGGCGGTCGTTCCGGCGGGTATACCTTAGAAGCGTGTGTTTCGGGGCAGTGCAAAGTCGTCGAGGGAAGTAGTCGGTCTCGGGTCGTAGGGGAAGTAGTCGCTCGCGACGGTAGTGGAAGTAGTGGTTCACGGACGCCGTGGAAGTAGTCGCTCACGCTCGATGGTAGTGGTACATCTCGTAGTGGAAGTAGTTATTCATGTCCCGTGGATGTTCGGGTCCACGGGTCTTCGAGGGTCGACGGTAGTGGTACACACGCCATCGGGTACTTGTCGGATCCGAGAGGTACTTGGCGAAAAGCATGTCAACGGTAGTTGTACTCATATTCAGATGAACTTGACGCCCACGGGTCGACGGTAGAGGTACTTGACGATCACCGGTGTAGTCGAACTCGTGTCCTCGGGCATCGGTCGAGTCGTGGTACTTGCCGATTCCAAAACGCTCATCGGTAGTGGAACTTGGCGCTTGAGGTTCAATACCGGTCGAACGTGCAACCGCTCATAATCAAACTTGGCGATCCTGGTCGAGTACTTGGCGAGTCCGCACGAGAGGTACTTGGCGAAAAATCCTGGAGACGATGTGTCTGTATGCGGTTCTTGGCGGCGTTTGCTGGTCCAAAAGAAGCAAGACAGAAGCCGGGCGATGTGGACTTGAAGCGGTCGAGGAGGCAGGGGCTCGGCGACTCGCGCGATGCGGGGAGCTTGGCGCGAGCTTGTCGCTCGCCTCCCTTGCGAGCGAGGGAGAGGCAGGAGGTCGAGCAAGGAGTAGCTCGGACGGCTCAGCTCAGCGACCGACTTCGAAAGAAGGGAAGGAGCACTGCACGGGCCGAGAGGACCAGCGGCACGGGCGCCGTGGAAGAGGAGGCAGGGACTCGTGGCTGGCTGGTGGAGCGGAGGCGGCGAGGAGGAGGCCGCAGTGAGGTGCGGCGCAGGTGCCTCTCCTCGAGCGGTCGGGCGACGGGACTTGGCGAGGAGGAGGCGCGGAACACCGGTTCCATCCGGGAACGGGCGGAGCGAGCTGGGCGGCTCGGACTCGCCGGCCGGAGGGGCGACATGGCATGGCTACGGGCGCCATGGGAGGCAAGGCGTGGGGCGGGGCGACGCGAGGCGCAGGCGCCGGAGCTCAGCGGGCGCGATCCGCGGAGAAGCTTGAGCAGGGCGGACACGAAGGAGAGGAGGAGCGGTCGCCGACCTGCTAGGCTCCGTGGCGCGGGTCAACGAGGACGAGGTGGAGGAAGGGCGCGAGGAGGAGATCAAGGAGAGATGGGATCGGGCAGAGGCGGCGGCCGAGGGGAAGAGCGAGGAGATCGGATCGGGTCGAGATGAGAAGCGTGGGGGCTGGGCTAGGGTTAGAGGCGACTGGGCCTTGGGAGGCCGCCCAAGGGAGAGGAAAAATGGCTAGAGACCTGGGCTCTCTCTCCCTCAAAATCTTTAGCAAAAAAGAATTAGAGAGAAGAAAAGAAGAGAGGGTTAGGGAAAGAATTTGGGAACGAGGACAATTTTCCTGGACTCATAAAAATAAGCATGACCACGTAAAAATAGAAGTGGCAAGATTGAAGGAATTAAATTCAAATTCATTTGAATATAATTCAAATGGTCTTGAATTGGGACTAGGTTTGGTGTGGCCAAAAATGTTGAGGATTTTTTGTGGAGCTCCGGAAAATGATGAAATAATATTGGCAAGGTTTTGAGGTCAACTCGAAGCAGAAAAGGCATGGGATTTATTATGCAAGTGGGTTATGGTGATTTCAAAATAATGGAATAATTTTATATAGCTCCATAAATATTAGGAGGATACGTTATAAAGAGAAAACACCATGTGAATCCCCTCGATTTAAATGGACCGAAAAATCCATACAATCTATTTAGATGAGTTTTTAAAATTAAATGGCATGATGAGATGATGCAATGCAAGAGATGACATGATGAATGCACAGACAAAACAAATCACACGACAAAACTCGGAAACCCTGGAAGGCAACTGAAGCTCCGGTCTTGGGGCGTCACATTAGAGGAGGAGCCACAGCCCTTCACCGCCCTGCGCCAAACCCCCATAGTTCGCGGCAACGATTGGAGCAACTTGGCGCCAGAGGACGACAAGTTGAAGATTGCCACGACTAGATTTTATGCTCCGCAAGCAGGGCTTACCGTGGGAGCAGTTGGCGCGACTTCCTTCGCCGCCGCATTGCACCCTTGCAGGAGAGAGGGAGGCCTGCTTGGGAATTCCAGAACGCGGCGGATATCATGAGGCTGCGCCCATGTCTGAATTGGAATTTCACTACCTTGGAACTTGACGGCATGCTGCGGGAGTTGTTCAAGCCTGAAGCGGATAACCCTGGGTGGTGCATGTTACCAAGGGAGTTGTGCCTTGTGCAACAACTCGTCGCTTGATAGCATCCGCTACGATATGCCGTTGCCAGCGATTCCCATGGAATCGCTCCAACTTGGCAGGAACCCGCCGACGACATCGCGCAGCAGTTCTTCGACAACTTGGTTGAAGTGCCGATCCGCGCCGACGAAAGCAGAGGCGGCTCACCCGCGACACCATCGAACAGAGATGGCGCGACGCCACGAGGTTGGAGGAGGCTGCAGAGGCTGCTGCCGCCGCATATTTGGATTCACCGTCGAGGAAGCGGAGACGGCCGAGGCGGCAAGCCTTGCCGACCGGGAAGAGTTCGCCGATGAGGAGGAGCAGCCCGAGCCCGACAACGAACCGAGCGAGCCTGCCGGGACGCCTCCTCCGCCGCCAAGTAGCTTGCCGCAAGAGGGGCCCGCCAGCCGCCAAGGAGACGCCCGCAAGATCGAGAAGTGGCGGGCGGCCTATGGTCCAACAGCCGCTCGCCGCCCGACGCGCTTCCACCGCGGCAAGCATCGCTTGCCGCTGAGCGCCTCATTCGCCACGGCGACGGGCGCAGGTCTTCGGAGTTGCGCCCTTGCACCCGCCAAGCGCCGAGGGAGTCTTCTCCCCAATCCGTCGCGCCCGAGCAGAGTTTGATCTCTCCGCCTCAGCTCCGAGGAAGAAGAGGAAGAGTAAGATCTTGTCGCCGCTACTTGTAATCTTCCAATTTATTGCTTTATCTTATATCTGACGGTTCCACTCAACCTTCTTCTTCGTGACGTTAGCTCGTGAGGGCGCCAAGAGGGCCAAGATGCCGTGGTTGTCGCTCAGATGACTCCCACTGTGGCGGCTGGGGCACGCCTGAACTCCCTTGCCGGACTCGGCAACCTTCAATCAGAGCAGCCCCAAAGACAGCCCCCAGCAGAAGTTTTTGGTTTACTTTTTCGTGGTTGGGTGTGCTTGAGCTTCTCCGTTCTCGATATCTGGTTTGTTGAATCTTGTAGGAGCAGAGCAGCCACATCAGAAGCACCGAGGCTACCCCGAGGTTCAGCCTCATCAGAAGCTCCAAAGGTCACCCCAAGTTCTGCTCGCTTCAACTACTCCACCAAGGGAGAATTCTCCGCAAGGAGGCCTCCGACAAGGGATCTTCTCCGCAAGGCAAGTGCAACAACCCTCCGTGGTGGAGGCCGCGCAACAGACCCTACTGCAGTAATCTTCTTGTTTGAGAATTTCCCACAGGTTCTTTTCTCATGTTCTTCTTTCAACATTTGCTTGACTTGTGCTTTCTTCTTATGACCATCGATCCAGCTGCCGGAGATCCGATGGAGACCGGCTGCCGGCGAGGAGGACGCCATGGCGAAAATGTCGACGCCGCCAACATGGAGAAGGAGGCTGGCGCCGACGGGCCCGGCCGCCGAGGAGGTCGCCAAGGTTGCCGGGCGCAGGGCTGGGGAGGAACTGGCGGTCGACCGACGGCCCCGAGGCCGCAGGAGCGCCAGCGCTGCACCGACCGCCGATCCTCCCGCCACCGATGCCGCACTGACCAAGAGCCCCAGCCCGCGCCACCAAGGCCGGGCGAGGGTGTCTTTATCAAGCTCCCGGCTTCAAGCCCAGGGCACCGCCAAGGGGAGACTTTCGACGCTGAACTGCTTGCCTCCGCCGGGCTGCCGCTGGTCGATGCTCCGAGCAGCAGAGCGGCGAACCCGAGGAGGAGCAGCTGTTAAGGAGGTTGCTATCGCTTCTACCGCGCCCGACAAGCCAAGCCGGAGTCTGTGGAGGCGCTTGTCGCGAGGGCGGAGCTGACTTGGAGAAACGCGCGAAGAGCTCCGGCGTACAACAAAGAAACTCTCCGGGATATAGCAGAGGCGCGGGAGCAGCTTGCTGAGGAGCGCACGGCCTTCATCTTGGAGAAAGGCGAGGTCGAGGAGCAGCAAAGGCTTGCCGGCGAGAAGCTCTCCGCGCGAGAAGGTGAGCTGGCGCAGCGGAAGATCAACCTCGACAGCTTTGAGGAAGATCTCGCCGCGCGCGAGCAAACGATTGGCGGGCCACTTCAGGAGGCAAAGGATGCTGCTGCGGCTGCCGAGGCCGCCAAGAAGGAACTGGAGACGAGGGTGGCTCAGTTGGAGTCCACCCTCCAGAAGAGCGCCGAGGAGGTCGCCGGATTGAAGCGCGAGCATGAGAAGGACGCCTACACCCTTGGCGAGCTGCAAGGTCGCTTTGCCAAAAAGATCAAGGAGATCGATGCCGCCAAGGACGTCAAGGCGGATCTGGATCTGAAGCTGACCACCCTGACGGAGACGTTGAATGGCGCCAAAGAACGGGAAACGGGCCTGCTGGAAAAGATCAAGGCCACCGGCGAGTTGTCGCCGAATGCTGTGACCGCCTGAATAATCTTCGAGACAGATAATGCACCGGATGTAAGGTCTTGTGGACACCGCCGCCGCATTCATAATGAGCCGATGGAGCTGGGATGACAGATCTTGGGTACTCCACCGACGAGAAGCTCCAACCCAGCGCCAAGCTCAGCCTATTCTTCAAAGGCGTGTTGGCGGGTATCCAGCGCTCGGGAAGAGGTTCCAAAGCAATCGCGGAGGAATCACGCCAAGTCTGCGCCGAGGCTCTCCGAAGGTGTTGATGAAGGTGGCCTTCCGCAACCCAAAGCGCCGACTTTACCAAAGCCCTCAAGTCCCTGCCTCCATCCGCCGATGTTGAAGCGCTAAAGCCCTTTGTCGCACCCATTGTGACAGGGTGAGCGGAGTTAAGAGGCTCGAGGGCGACCGCGCCGACTAGGCCGCCAAGTCTATCTTTTCTCTTGTCGCTGCAGATCATGTTTAGATAAAAAATTCTATTAGATCCGCGACAAGTTATTATGTAATATACACTATCTTAGGCAATCGAATGCAATGTTATTTCCTTTACTCGATTTCTTCCTTTGTATGTTTATACCCTACGCTTTGGGAACTTGTCAAGTAAACACCTTTGCATGAGCGCCGAAAAGCGGAACTTCAGCAGCCTGTCATGGCGATGCCGCCCCGACAAGCAACCTTGTCGCAACTAGTTGCAGCACACTTAAGTTGTTGAGCGGACTCAAACAAAGTAAGGGCGCAAACTAGTCGCGAGTCGGTTCCCCGCCGCACAGGTTTTCCATACAAAGTACTATCGCTCGAGGAAGATAACTTTAAAAATTTAAAACTGATCGCTTAAACTTAGCAACTTATCTTCTCTCATTGCCCATTTCCGCAAGGCGATAGTTCCTCGAGCGACGCTTGGCAGCCCACACCATTATCTTCTCCTTCCCCGGTTAACTTGTGGGTGGATGAACCTTCTTCTTGTTTGAGAAGAAAGAAGAAAATAAAGTTATGGAGCCTAGTGGCTCGTCATCGCCATCGGTGCGGGTGCTGCACAAAATGTTAGTAAACACATGCATATATGATTATGAGGGCATGTATTGACAAGTTGTACGCAATACATAGGCTTTACTCATGCACGGGGTCTGCGCCCGGCTTTGTACAAAGGATTACATGCAACAGCGGCAAGACTTGTACAAAAGGGTGCTTGCCGGAATAGGTTCCGGCAACCGCGCCTTATGGGTAGAACTTGCGAAGATGCTCTATATTCCAGGAATTTCTCACCGAACGCCATCTTCGGTCTCAAGCATGACAGCGCCGGCCTAGTGACTCGCTTTACCCGATAAGGGCCTTCCCACTTCAAGGCCAACTTGTTGGAATTCTTGGCGGACTGAATGCGCCAAAGAACAAGGTCGCCTTCCTCGAAGCTTCGCATTAACTTTGCGGCTATGGTAGCGACGCAAAGCTCGCTGATAACGCAGCAGCTCGTGACAGCAGCTCAAGACGATCTTCCTCGAGGAGCAGCGCGTCATCTTGTCGCAGCTGCTCTTGCTCAAGCTCATCGTAAGCGAGCACTCGTGGTGACCCGCATACGAAGTTCCGTGGGGAGAACTGCCTCGCCCATAGACTAGAGCGAAGGTGTCCGCCAGTGGCTCGACGGCGCCGCCCCGACGACCAAAGAACCACCGCAGCCTCGATCCAGCTTTCTTCCACACTTGCGCAGCTTGTCGAAAGTTCTGTCTTGAGTCCTCGCAGCACTTCAGCGCTTGTTCTCTCGCTGACCGCTGCTTCTTGGATGAGCAATGAAGCAAAGCAGATCTTGGCGCCAAGATCTTGGGCGATCGCATGAAGGTGCGGCTCAGGAACCGTGTGCCGTTGTCGGTAATGATTCTGTTAGGAATCCCAAACGGCAAACAATTGACTCAAGAACTTGATCGCCGATCGTGGCTGCCACCTTCCTCATCGTTCCACTTCCGCCACTTTGTGAACTTGTCGATTGCGACATACAAGTACTCAAAGCCCCGACGGCTCGGGGAACGGGCCGAGATGTCGAGCCCCTGCACCGAGAAGGGCCAGGATAAAGGGATCGCCTGAGAGCTTGAGCTGGTTGGTGTATCTGTTTGAATGGAACCGCACACTTCACACTTTGCTACTTGTGCCGCAGCATCCGGAGGGCTTCGCCGAAGAAACCTTGTCGGAAAGCTTTGCCGCAAGTTCTTCTCGCCGATGTGGTGACCACATATGCCTCCATGTATCTCGCCAACAGCTTCGTCCATCTTCCCGCGAATACACTTCAATTTCACACCGCTGAGTCTTCTTCTCGCATGTGATGTTGTCAACAAACTGGTACATACTTGACCGCCGGGCTACTTTTTCCGCTTCTTCTTGCTCTTCGGAAGTTCTCCCGTCTCAAGGAAATGGATGATTTGTTGTGCCCATGCCGGAGCTTGTGGCTCGGCAACAAGGACTAAAGGCTCTTCTATCATCGGGAACATCAGCTTCTACGGCAAGAACCTGTGGGTCCGCCGAGCTTGATGATCCCGCAAGATTGCCGGAGCGAACTTGTCGGGAGCGCTTTGCTTCAACGATACAAATCAGATGGTTTGTCGGAGCAGATCGCTCCTCGATATTTGCGCTAATTTTAGGGACCTTCTTGGCGGCGGCTTTGTGGAGCTCTGCGAAAGTAGTCGCCGGAAATCAGTTTTCTTCTTGATCTGTCCTGTTGATGGTGTTACGGCTGGCTGAGTCAGCTTGAGCACAAAAATTCCTGGTTCCACAGTAACTTAAGTGCGGCACATTTGGAGAGGCCATCGGCTATATCATTCTCGAGCTCTTGGAACGTGTTCCATTTGCGACCTTCAAAGTGCTTTTTCTAGCTTTCTCACTTCATCGACGAGGCTTCCATCAACGGACTTTGATAATCTTTATTTACTTGGCGGACGACAAGTTGCGTAGTCCCCCGACAATGAGGTTCTTGATCCCAAGGTCTACCGCAATCTTAGACCGCAAGCAAACCTTCATACTCTGCAGATTGTTTGTTGCTTGTTCCTTGGGAAAGTGCATCCGACTATGTACTTGAGGTGCTCTCCTGGGTGCATAAGCAAGACGCCGCACCGGGCGCCTTTGCAATGGAGAAAGCTCCATCAAAGTACATCAGCCACTCTTTATTTGCCTCCTTGACGGGATGCTTGTCTCGAATTTCTTCGCCTTGCATGGGCGCCCATTCTGCTATGAATTCTGCCAATGCTCGCTCGATAGTTGAAGTGCTTTCAAACTTGAGACCAAAGCTTGACAGTTCCAAAGGCCCACTCGACAATCCTGCCTGCTGCTTCGGATTTTGCAATATCCTCTTCAGCGAAAGCGAGTGACAACTGTTATCTCGTGCTTGGAAGTAATGGCGCAGCTTTCGAGGCCATGAGGAGGCCGAAAAGCAACTTCTACACACCGTAGTACCTTGACCTAGCCCCTCGCAGAAGGGAACCGAAAGTAAACCGGGCGCTGCACCATCCTTTTCTCGTGTCTTGTCGCAACCCCGCGCTTAATCTGTCCTTGTCGGGATTAGAGCTTGACGGCGAAGCCCTTGCTTGTCGCTGGATGCGCCTGCCGCGTTGCCGGCTCATCATCTGCCTTCCTCTCCGCTACTAACGCAGCACTAACCACTTGATTGGTTGCCGCTATATACAGCAGCAATTTCTCTTGTGGCCTAGGTGTGACAAGTATTGAGCGGAGGACAGGTATCTCTTCAAGTCTGCAGCGCAGCCTCCGCTTCGAGTCCATTTTATTGACCTGCCTTTTTCAAAATCTTGAAAACGGCAGGCGCTGCTCAGCAGATTTAGAGATGAACCTCGCCGGGAGCAGCCACACAACCGCAAGTCTTCCGACATCCTTGACGCGCTTTGGTGCTTCGATCCGCTCAATGGCCTTGATCTTGTCGGGTTGGCTTCAATTCCCGCCGAGACACAAAGAACCCGAGAAGCTTGCGGAAGGGACTCCAAACACGCACTTCTCGGGTTGAGCTTGAGGTTGATCTTGCGCAGATTTGCAAATGTTTCATCCAAATCCTGAACCAGAGTTGCTTTGTCCTTGCTCTTGACCACTATGTCATCCATGTAAGCTTCTACATTTTGTGTATTTGTGGCTCAAAGGCATCGTGGACTACTCTTGCAAAGGTTGAACCAGCATTCTATAAACCGAAAGGCATCCGTATGAAGCAAAGACGCGCTACATGGTGTAATGAATGCGGTTTTCTTCATCCTCTTCTCGCCATGAAGATCCGATGATATCCTGAATATGCATCAAGAAATGAAAGCAGATCACATCCAGCCGTGGAGTCAACAATCTGGTCGATACGCGGCAAGGGAAATGGGTCTTTGGGACAAGCTTTGTTAACATCAAGAAGTCAATACAAAGTCTCCATTTCCCATTAGCCTTATGCATAACCACCGGATTGGCCAACCACGGGATGGAGGACTCCCGACAAGCCCCGCTGCTTCCAACTTCTTGATTTCTTCTCGCTATGAACTCTTGGCGCCCACCGCTGCTTCCTAACTTTTTGCTTGACGGGCCGCGTGAGGACAGATAGCTAGGTGGTGCTCAATTACTTTCTGAACACCGGGATGTCGATGGTTGCCATGCAAACACATCGACATTCGCCCGCAGAAAGCAACGAGCTCGCCTTCCTATTTAGGATCAAGCGTGGCATCGATGGTGAAGGTACCACCAGTGCCGCCCTCCTTGGCGGCACCTTCTGGTCTTCGCGGAGCTGCCATCGCCTTCTTGCACTTGCCGGTGGAGCTCGATGGTGCGCCTCGACGGTAGGGCAGCACCGAGGAGGTGCGCTTGCGGAGTGGGCATCCGAGCTCTTGCCGTCTTGGTGGTCTTCTTCTTCCCCGGAGCTTCAGTGGCAAGTGGTTTGCTAACTCGCCGCGGCAATGATCCCGTGAATCTTGTCGGCGCGAGATAAGCGCGCCCTTCTTGTCGCCATGGACAGAAATGACGCTTATCGGGCCGGGCATCTTGAGTAAGTTGTAGGCATGATGAGAGGCGGCCATGAACTTGGCGAGTGCCGGACGGCCAAGTATGCCATTGTAGGGCAATGGGAAATCGGCGACGCCAAACGTGACCTCTCGCCTCGAAGTTGAGCTCGCTGCCAATGTTACCGCAACGTGATCTTCCCTTTGGGCTTGCTCCTTCCGGGTTGATTCCTTGAAAGTACCAGTTTCTTCGAGCTCACCGTCGAGGATTTGAAGCTTTTGGAGCACCGCAGAGAGATCAAATTCAGGCCGCCCCGCCGCCAACCAGCATCTTTGTGACTTTGAGGTTGCTGATGGTTGGTGAGACCAACATCGCAAGCACCCGATCGCAGGATGCGATCAGGTGATCTTCAATGTCAAAGATGATGGGCGTCTGGACCACTTCAGAGGTTTGCGTGACTCTAGGGATGGTTCTCGCTGCATTGACCTCACGATCCATTGCTTGAGTTGGCAGCGAGGTATGCGAGAAGCACCACCGCCAACGCAAAGGACCTCCGCTGCCTTTTGAAACTCCTGCTCGCCGCCTTCATCGCCTTCCATGTCTTCGCCATCTTCATCTTCGCCTTCTTCCTTGTCGCGCCGCTGGAGGTCTGCCTCCTTGCCGCTGCTTGGCCTTGCCAAGGCCCTCCCCGACCGGTCTCTACTTACTTGTTGTACCTGCACCTTCTTGGGCCTTCTCCTTGTCTCGCCGCCGACTCAGCTCTTCAGAGCTCAACAAGCTGCTCGACTTTCTTGCAGCTCGAGATCGTGGCCCTTCGTGCGTGGATTTTACAAGATCGCTTGTTGAGCTGTCAGTTTGTCGGCGGCGCCACAGCTTGGCGGTCGGCGAACGGCAACCTCCTTGCCGGAGCCACTAGCCTTGGCTTTGTTGGTGGCACCATTCTTGTCTGACTGCTCGACAACTAGTACTTCTTGGTTTTTCTTCCTCCTGTTGTTTCGCCACGGCTCTTTCTTGCCGGGCGATCTCCTCACCGCCGACTTCGCTCCCACATTCTCTCCTCGGGAGTCTTCTTCCTTCTTCAACAAGGTACACTTGTCGGCCAGTATGAGCTCGCTGACGCCTTTCACTTTGCACATCGCCATCTCCTCCTCATCCCGCGGTTTCAGACATTCCGATGGAATGCACCGATCACCGCGCAGGTGGACGCCGGGATGTTGTAGTGCACTCGACTGAATCTCTGGATGAACTTGCGCAGGGACTCTCCCTCCTTCTGGGCAAGCAGGTGGAGGTCACTCTCCTGAAACTGGTGGCACAAATCTGCCCAAGAAGAAATAGAGCCATCTGGCAAGTGCATGAGCCAAGACCTGACGTTTGGCTTGAGCACCAGGGGAAAGTAGTTGGTGAGGATCTTGTCGTCTCGTCCCCCCGCGGCCTGCACCGCGATGGTGTAGATGCTGAGGAACTCCGATGGGTGTGTCCTGCCATCTTACTTTTCTGGCACATCTGGTTTAAAGTTTTTCTTGTCGGGCCACCGGACTTGCCACAGCTCACGAGTGAACGCAGGGCAACCTACCGCGTACGGTAAGTCGCCTGGTTCCCCTGACGCATGCATATCGACAGTGGGCCCGTCGCGTTGGTCAGATTGACGGCGCGCTTCTCTTCGGCGCTTGATACGGGTTCAAGCGTCTTCTTCTTGCCGTTCTCGGAGAACTTGGCGCTGGTCGCGACGAGCTCGCGGATCCGACGATGCCGTGGAGTCGCCGAGGTGGATCCGGCGAGTCGGCGATCTTGGTCTTCGGAAGGGGAGTGCACGGTGGCTGCACCCCGCAAGTCTGCCGCCATCAGCTCGCGCTTTGTCGCCGCCGCGCGGCGCAGGCACTGCTGCCGTGGGACGCCGCCGCTGGTGAAGCCGATGAGGCTCTGAATTGTGGCCTCCATTCGCCGACCTTGTCGGCCGCCAGTGGTAGTCTAGAAGTAGCTGTGCTTTGCCAAGGCTTCGCCGGTGTGGTGGGTAGTAATGGCGCATATAGCGAGGAATGGAGGTGCTCGACTCCCAACCGTTAGAGGAGCAGCATCCCGCCTAAGCGATCTCCACTCGCACCGCATGCCGAGGTGCATGCGGTCTCGAGGGCCTCGGGATCCTCCAACTTGGCCTTGATCCAACGAGCGATGGTGCTGCGAGCATCATGACGTTGCCGATCCCGCGCCTCCTGCGAAGGCGACGCGGTGCGGACTCGGACGCCGACGCTTGTGCTGCCTTGTCCTTGACCTGGCGGCATTGTGGGCTCTCTCGATGATGCGGTTCCTCCGCCAGCATGCTTTCCCCACCACCGACAGCCCGGTGGGGTGGGTTCGACGCGGACGGCTCTGCTGCTGCCGAAGACTTCTTCTTCGGCGCCATGTTGACGAAGATGTTGATGAAGTTGCTCGTGTGACCGCTGAATCGGGTTCACACAGCCTCGACGTCCCCTACCTGGCGCGCCAAAGATGTCGGGGAAGCTGATCGTGTCCCACGAACACCTATGGGACCTGGGTCCCTTGTGGTTCGGAGGGGAGCGGAGATTGCACAAAGAGCGGATCGAGGCAATGCACACGAGCAGATTTACCCAGCTTCGGAGCTCTCCGGAGAGATAATACTCCTACTGCTGCTTTGTGGATTATCTTGTGTTCTTGCTAGGGAGCAATGGGAGCTACTAGACCTAGCCTGAGTGTGGTTTCGTATGAGTATGATGAACTAAGCTAGAGCTGGACCGAACCCCTTCTATGTTGCACTTGGGCCTCCTTTTATAGGCATAAGGGGTCACCACATGTGGCAAGTAGACAAGGGTAAGATGGTAAAACATAGGTTGGTACACCGCTTGTACAAAGGTACAATAATCTATACCTAACTCGACGGCAATTGAAAAAGTCATCAATGCCCGCCTCGGCCTCCGAACAAAGGTAACAGGACCGCTGGCGCGCTCCGCTTGCCACGATGGTAGCTCGTCACCGCCGCTTATCGCTGCTCCCGCTGGCTGCACAGCCCGTCGACACGCTGCGTGCTTGGGAGAGCCCTGGTGACACGCTGGCGGTGAGCTGGAGCGAGATGAAGAGAGGTCACTTGCCGCGGTGAGTACCTTGCCGCGGCAAGGTTCTTGTCGCGCTCGGGAGCTTATCACTCACCAAACCTTCCCGGCAAGCTCCCCTTGCCGGGGCCTTGTTTCCTTTGCGCCCTGAGTGGCCTTCCCGGCAAGCTCCTCTTGCCGGGGCCTTGATTACTTTGTTCTTGAATGGCTCCAAAGGAGACGCTGAGGATCTTGGCGGTCATCGGGCCAGCCCTGCCGCGGGGTGCTAGAACTGCCCGTGCACAAGTTCGGGATACTAGGGTACCCCTACTCTAGTACACCGACACCTGTCCTTTGTGAAGACCTTGACTCCAGGGTGCCGGACTCCTCTCCGGACTCGAACCCTCCGCGCCCGCCAACCGAATCCGATTGGGCGCCGTCATGGAGTTCATCGTCATGACATCTTTCAGACTCGCCTTTGGCGACATCCTGAATTCACTAGAGTCTCTCTTTATTCGGAGAGCCCCGCCGACTACGGACAGGAAGGTTGGGATGCGGATGACGAAGAAATTCAACGCCACCCACCACCCACTTGGTAGCCACTGCCGATGATTTAACCGACATGCTAGACTACGACCAAGACATCGACGATATTGACGATGATGACGGAGACGACCAAGACCCAGCGCCATGTGGAATCGGAAGGCCACCTCGCTATATGACATATACATGGTGGATATCCCAAAAGACGGAACGGCGATGGAACAACGGAGGATGACCCTCCAAGAAACAGCCGAAGCGCCCGACGCCAGCGCGCCGCCTAAGTCCCGCCACAATAAAACGTGATTCCGCACGGAGATAATAACACCCGGACAAGGTTGAAGAGAACCCCTCCAGCAGGACTCAGCGGGAGGAGGAGAAAGTCCGCACGACAAAGGCGGTAAAAGAGAGGTTGAGGACGATAATTATGCGCCCCTCCCAAGATGAGGCAAGCCTCGACGACGACGAATTTGTCGTGCCCGAGGATCCCGCCAAAAGGAGCGCTTTCAAACGCAGGCTTATAGCCACGGCAAGCAGCCTCAAGAAAAGCAGCAACAACTTAGAGCTGATCAAGACCTGCTATCGACAGATGGATGAAGTCCTTGCAGCCAAGAGTATGAACTCAACGCCTCCAAAAGCTACCTCAAACGCAGGTCGCTGCTCGACTAGAGGAGGAAGCACCCAAGTCATCGGGCGACGACATGGCAGACCGCCACCTCGGTGGCCGATGCAGAAGCCTCTCGCCCTCCGCCAAGCCACACCCCGACGCCGCCAAAAGTACCAAGGCACGGAAAACGCGCCGACTTAAGAGATATATTGAGGATAAGGCAAAACATACAAGATCGATCTCACGGATCGCGTGGGCACCCAGCAATGCGGGATGATTACCGTCTACCGGATACAAAGAAACCCGACCGGCCGAACACGAGAGACAAAGCTCATATGAGCTACGCCGTGATATAGCCCAATATAGAGGCGCCGACACCCACTATGCTTCACGATGAAGTAATGGATCATCAAATCTCGAGGGCTTTAAACCCGTAAACATCGAATCATACAATGGTACCACAGATCCTGCGGTCCGGATCGAGGATTATCTCCTCCATATCCACATGGCCCGCAGTGATGATCTACATGCCATCAAATACCTCCCACTCAAGCTTAAAGGACCAGCTCGACATTGGCTCAATAGCTTGCCAAAGAGAATCAATTGGTTGTTGGGAGGACCTGGAAGCCGCATTCCTTGATAACTTCCAGGCACATATGCGCGACCACCAAACGCCGATGACCTTAGCCACATAATTCAGCAGCCAAGAATCGCCGCATAATTCGGACTCGGCCCTAACAAAGAAAAATCAAATCGCTGATCGTCCGGATGCAGAGGCCCTTGCAGCCTTCAAACATAACATCCGCGACGAGTGGCTTGCCCGGCACCTAGGACAGGAAAAGCTGAAATCTATGGCAGCCCTCACAACCCTCATGACTCGCTTTTGTGCGGGAGAGGACAACTGGCTAGCTCAAAGCAACAACTTGGCCAAACATCCTGATAGTCCGGATACCAAGGACAGCAATGGCAGGTCGCGTCGCAACAAGAACAAGCGCCGCATTAACGATGATAATACTGAAGATACGGTCGTCAATGCCAGATTCAGAGGCTCTAAACCCGGTCAGCGGAAGAAGCCATTCAAAAGAAATACCAAGGGCCCGCCCAACTTGGACCGAATACTGATCGCTTGTGCGATACATGGCACCCCGAAAACCAGCCAATCACACCAACAGGGATTGTTGGGTCTTCAAGCAGGTAGGCAAGTTATGTCAAATCAATGACAAGGGGCTGCATAGAGATGACGGCGAAGAGCCCCGCCGAACAATAGAGGATGTAGGGTTTTCCTACACAAGTGCGGACGGTGAACTTGATATACGCAACCCACATACCCAAAAGGAGCGGAAGGTGCTCTAAGGGACGATATGTGATGGAGCCACGCGCCAAGTTCAACCCATGGTCTTCCCGCCCGATCACCTTCGATCGAAGGACCATCCCACTAGCATCCGCCATGGCGGCTTTGCCGCATTAGTTCTTGACCCAATTATCGACGGATTTCACCTCACCGTAGTCCCGATGGACGGCGGTAGCAGCCTGAACCTGCTTTATCGTGATACAAGGCGCAAAATGGGCATAGACCCTCAAGGATTAAACCTACAAAGACGACCTTTAAAGGTGTCATACCGGTGTAGAGGCCAATTGTACAGGCTCACCACACTCGGTGGTCTTCGGATCTCCGGATAACTTCCGGGCGAAGAGTTAATCTTCGACATCGCCCCATTCCGCAGCGGCTATCATGCACCGCTCGGACGAACAGCATTTGCAAAGTTCAATGCGGTGCCGCACCACGCATACCTCAAGCTCAAGATGCCAGGCCCTCAAGGAGTAATCACGGTCAATGGAAACACCAACGCCTCTCCGAACGGAGGAGCATACGGGCGTTCTCGCGCGGAGGTGCAAAGCAGCCTCACGACATTCTCAAGTCCGCCACTAAGCCCGGACACGCCAAGCGCCCCGGAGTAACCTGCAACAAGACCACCCGCACGATTCAAGCATGAGTAGTAATCCGCCCCAACCCCAGCCCTCGCGAAATTGCGGGCTAGTATTACGATACATAATTACGCCCGGAGATACCATGGGCATATGGGGAGGGCAAGACAACGGCACGCCAAGAATGCGGCTCGACCGCACTGTGGGCCCTGCGTTTGTGTCATTTCTTTTTTCTTTTTCTTTTCCTCCCTTTTTTACTTTTAGGACTCCGTCTTTGAGAAGTCCTGTCCGGCACTTGAATCGCCGAACTCACCATGCAACAGCCAGGGAAGCGTAAAGCCACGTCGAGTGTTCAGGTGGTCTCTATTACGAGCATTATACCTGTTTTACATACCATCCCGCAGCTTAGCCGTGGAGGGGGACATATTAGATAGTCCCATCCCTTGCTTATCGCACTATTTGTATCGTTCTGCTCCCATTGCAGTACCTTTTTGAATAAACAATACATAGCTCTTGCTTATTATTGCTCTACTTCCTTTATATATACATATGTTCATTTCACGACATGTTGCAACCCATACACTTTGGTACGGCCTGCACACCGTGGGCTTAAGTATCCCAAAATTATGGTGTGATAAGTCCTAACACTTTCACAAGTGCGGCACCCGAACTTATAGCATTATATGAATTGGCTCCAATCATGTCTTGGGTCAATAGTTGGGTTTGCCCGACTCCGTGTTTTGGTACTTACGCCTCTATATCGGCTAAGGTAGCACCGGGAGAACCACTGCGATTGTGCCCTAGTTATGTTGGGTCGAGCACCTCAGTGGAGAAAGCTAAAACTGACCGTCATGATAAGGCGAGAGCCGGTCGCTGTACGAGAGGTTTTTTCGAGTCCCTAAATACTTATGCCGCTTAGAGCGAGGAACCGGAATTGTCCGCCAAGGCGTGATAGCGCCCGAACTCGGTCTTCCGAATACTAGGGGCTTCACGAAATTTAAAATTATAGAATTCTATGGCTAAGTGAGAGTGTTCAAGCATTATAAGTCCGGTTGCCTTGTTCGCTGTGTTGAGCGCCTCCTAGATGGACCCAAGAATGGGAACAAGAGTGCTCAAGTTTATCCCTAACACCGCAACACTGTGGCATGGGGGGCTGAAGCCAACGACTTTCCATCTCTCAAATTTGATAAACGGCCGCATTGAAGGTAATATTTTAAATTAATAAGCATTGCTTAGCGATATGAACAAGTTTTCAGCGTCACAGATAACAAATGCGAGTTTATTCAAAAATTACATCTTTGGAGCACTCATCCGCTATTCGGCGGCACCCTTCAGAGGCCCTCATAGTACATTTCGGGCGCATGATGCTCATGGCCCTTCGATGGCCCGTCCGTCATAAGCCTCTCCGATCCAGCTTGCCCCAGCAGACTTTTAGCACGGGCAAGGGCCCGACAGACACCTTCAATACAGACGGAGCGCTTGATGACTTCAAGCAGCGGACAGGCATCCACCACCGCGCACTGCCGGTAGCTCCAAGCATGGCTTCCAATGGCCACAGCCGTGCTATAAGGCCCTTCATGGCCTGTTCGGCGACCTTATGGAGCTCGACCAGCTGCTTTAGCTGGTCGCTCAGGGGCACCGGATGGTTGGCCTCAGCATACTAAGACCAGAACACCTTTTCCGCCGAGCTCCCTCCTTGGCGCGGTAGAATGCGCAACATCGCACACACCACGGGCAAATCTGCGAATGCTCCTGGAGAGCTCCGAATCCGGGTAAGTAATAGGTAATTCACTTTCACATGCTTGCTTTGCATAAAGAATGCCTTACCCGCCGCTATCTTCTTTAAGGACTCAATTTCTTGAGGGCTTTTTGGCCTCGGCCTTAGCAGCTTTGCACTCTCAAGAGCCGAGGCGAGCTCGGACTCGAAGTTCGAGTCACGCCCAAACTCTCGTGTTTTTCCACGAGAGCTTGAGCTCTTGCCGCACTTGGCCAGCTGCACCTCCCCTTCTCTCGCTCGGTCGCTCCACAGCCGCTGAGTTTTGACCACGGACACGCTTCCTCAGTGGTCGCCACCTGCTCGTGGCCCCGCAGCACCCAAGTTATTCCTGTTATTTTTCGCAACCAAAACCTTTTTTCTATAAGGTATTTCTTTAATAAGGTATTACTTACCTTCCTTGTCCTCGAGCTGCTTCTTGGCTTGTCCGAGCTCGCTCGGACCGCCGAGTTTCTGCTTTAATACATTGACCTCCATGCAACATCAAGGGCAGAGGTCAGCAGATGTAGCTCAGATTCCCATATTGACATACTTATGTTAGACTCTGCATGATATCTTTTAGATCCTTAGTCCGACTTTTCTTTCCGAACACCGAACTAAGCATCGTGGGCTACTGTCTATGCGGTTATATTTTACATATTCTTAAACTTACCTCAAAGCCTCGTTAGAAGGCTGGTACAGGCTTCGGCCACCCACTCTTGGCGGATCGAATCTGTCCGGATCACCGCACTCATAACAAAGGCGGTGCTCCTCCTGATGGAAGCGCCGTTAAGCGCCTCCAGAAGCTATCCGTGCCTCCAGCTGGACGGAAGGACACGGGCGCCTTACCCTTCTTCCGAAGGGTCAGCTTGTTTGACTCGGAACCATCAAGGTTCCGGCATGGAGACCGGACAAGGGTCGGGCCTAGAGCCCCGGGGTCTTGCCCCAGCGTGCGGAGTCCGGGAGGTTGCCTTGTGGCACCTCCTGCGCTACCTCCTCTTGACCAAGCCCCTCTTGGGGCCTCGCCGCGGCGTTGTCCGCAGCGTGAGGCGAGGAGGCGGTCGGAAGCGAGGTACTCTCCATTTCCGACGATCCCAGGGACCCGCTCGATGAATCGGCGAACTCGCCCTTGGGCGGGCTGCACGGTGGTTCGACATTAGAGAACACTCTGCAATAATAAAAAGCCATGGGTATCCTGGACACTTACGATCTCGCCAGGCTTGGCCTCGAGGCCAATCCTCCTCCTCGTCGCCGACGTTGCAGGAGAAGTCCGAGGAAGGGTTCTTCCTTCTGACCCTCCGCCTCCCGGTGGGGCGGCCTTCCTTTTTCTCCTCCTCCTCGCTGGGAAGGAGCTTCTTCTTCTTCCTCCTCGCTCTTACAGAAGATTCCACTTGAATCGACAGACTGGCGCCGGGAGCTCCTTTGAGTTCCCGTGGCCTCCTTCTGGCCTTCTTCTCCGCACCACGACGGCGCTGAGCCAAAGAACCCCGCTAATCGGGCGTTCTCCGGATCTTCCGCAAAGGAGCGGATAGTTAATCTGTCCGGACGCCTTCAGCCAGTCTGTCAAAGATTAGGGAGTTTTAGATCCCACGAGAGTCAATCTATGAAAAAGAGTCCCGTAAAGGGTAAATAACTTACTCGCTGGCTTGACGCTGCGAGCTGTATCCACGATCTTTGGTAGCGGATGCCGGGCTTGGCGCCTTTGAACAGCACCTTCCAGCGCCTTCGTGCGTGAGTGTCAAGAGCCGCTCAAGGTTCGTGCTGGGCGGATCGAACTCCCACAAATTGAAGGCCCGTTGTTGGCATGGGAGAATCCGGCGGATGAGCATCACCGGATTACGCCGACAAGCCTAAGATTCTGGCCACTGTGTTTCGGACGATGTTTGAAGTCCGGATGTCTCATCCGAATTCCCCATGAAAGGCCCGCCTCTTTCCGTGACGAGAGCCGGTGGGGAAGCCAGATCGAACTCGGGGCCGCCACCCATTTGGTGTTGCGGGGCTCGATGTAGAACCACCCTGATTGCCACCCTTTATTGTCTCCACGAAGGCTCCTTCGAGCCATGGGACTTTGGCCATCATGCCAACCATGGCGCCCAAGACTCCGCTTGACGGCCGCCCACTACCTTCGCCGGACGTTGAAGATCTTCACCATACACAAGTGGGGCTGGATGCAGAGAAAGCCTCGCACACGATTTATAAACACCGAGATGTTGAGGATGAAATTGGGGCTAGGTCATGGAAGTCCAGGCCAGAGTAGAACATGAGCCCTCGGACAAATGGGTGAAGAGGAAAACCTAGTCCGCGGAGGAAGTGGGGAGAAACACCACCTCTCATGGGGCCTGGGTCGGAATGAGCTTCCCTCGTCGGGAAGCTCAGGCGCGATGTTGCCGGACAAGTATCCGGCTTCCCGCAGTCTTGTGATGTGCCTCTCCATGACGGAGGAGGCCATCCACCTGCCTCCCGATCCTGACATGGTTGGAGAAGGTTGAGGTGGGATGTGCGAACTTGGGCGCTGGAGCTCGAGTGCGCGGAAATGGATAAGCAAAGGAGGAAGAAGGCGTAGGTGAAGAGGTGGATCCTTATCCCCTTATATGGACGGACGACGCTATGCGTGAAGGAAATATGCCCTAGAGGCAATAATAAAGTTATTATTTATTTCCTTATATCATGATAATTGTTTATTATTCATGCTAGAATTGTATTAACCGGAAACATAATACATGTGTGAATACATAGACAAACAGAGTGTCACTAGTATGCCTCTACTTGACTAGCTCGTTAATCAAGATGGTTATGTTTCCAACCATAGACATGAGTTGTCATTTGATTAACGGGATCACATCATTAGGAGAATGATGTGATTGACATGACCCATTCCGTTAGCCTAGCACTTGATCGCTTAGTATGTTGCTATTGCTTTCTTCATGACTTATACATGTTCCCGTAACTATGAGATTATGCAACTCCTGTTTACCGGAGGAACACTTTGGTGCTACCAAACGCCACAACGAATCGGGTGATTATAAAGGAGTACTACAGGTGTCTCCAAAGGTACATGTTGGGTTGGCGATTTCAAGATTAGGTTTTGTCACTCCGATTGTCCGGAGAGGTATCTCTCGGCCCTCTCGGTAATGCACATCACTATAAGCCTTGCAAGCAATGTAGCTAATGAGTTAGTTACGGAATGATGCATTACGAACGAGTAAAGAGACTTGCCGATAACGAGATTGAACTAGGTATTGGATACCGACGATCGAATCTCGGGCAAGTAACATACCGATGACAAAGGCAACAAAGTATGTTGTTATGCGGTTTGACCGATAAAGATCTTCGTGAGAATATGTAGGAGCCAATATGGGCATCCAGGTCCCGCTATTGGTTATTGAACGAGAATAGTTCTAGGTCATGTCTACATAGTTCTCGAACCCGTAGGGTCCGCACGCTTAAGGTTTCATGACAATTATATTATGAGTTTATGAGTTTTGATGTACCAAGGAGTTCGAGTCCCGGATGAGATCGGGACATGACGAGGAGTCTCGAAATGGTCGAGACGTAAAGATCGATATATTGGACGACTATATTCGGAGTTCGGAAAGGTTCAGAATGATTCGGTATTTTTCGGAGTACCGGAGAGTTACGGAATTCGCCGGGAGAAGTATTGGGCCAGATTGGCCCTCAAGGGAAAGAGAGAGGGCTGCCTAGGGCAGGCCGCGCTCCATGGCCTAGTCCGAATTGAATAGGGAGGGCCGCACCCTCCTTCCTTCCTTCTCTCTTCCCTTCCTTGTCTCCTACTCCTAATACATGGAAGGACTCCTAGTTGACTAGGAAGGGGAATCCTACTCCCTGGGAGTAGGACTCCCCATGGCGCGCCCTCCTAGGGCGGCCTCCTCCTCCCTCCCTCCTTTATATACGGGGAAGGGGCACCCCATGGACACACAAGTTGATCTACGGATCGCTCTTAGCTGTAGGCGGTGCCCCCTCCACCATATTCCACTTCGGTCATATCGTTATGGAGCTTAGCGGCCTTGCGCCGTAAAGTCATATCGTCGCGGAGCTTAGGCGAAGCCCTCGCGCCGGTGGAGCATCATCATCGCCAACACGCCGTCGCGTTGACGGAACTCATCCCCGACGCTTTGCTGGATCGGAGCCCGGGATCGCCATCGAGCTAAACGTGCTGAACTCGGAGGTGCCGTGTGTTCGGTACTTGGATCGGTCGGACCGTGAAGACGCATTTACTACATCAACCGCGTTGTTATAACGCTTCGCCACGGTCTCACGAGGGCACGTGGACATACACTCTCCCCTCTCGCTATGCCATCACCATGATCTTGCGTGTGCGAGGGAAAATTTTGAAATTACTGCGCTTCCCAACAAAGGGTATCCGAGCCTGGTTTTATGCGTTGATGTCATATGCACGGTAGGACACAAGTGAGTTGTGGGCGATATAAGTCATACCGCTTACCAGCATGTCATACTTTGGTTCGGCGGTATTGTGAGATGAAGCAGCCCGGACCGACATTACGCAGACGCTTACGCGAGACTGGTTTCACCGCCGAGCACTCGCTGCTTAAAGGTGACCGGGGTGTCTATTTCTCTCACTTTAGTTGAACCAAGTGCATACGCCCGTCCTTGCGAAGGTTAAAACAGCACCAACTTGACAAACTATCGCTGTGGTTTTGATGCGTAGGTAAGAACGGTTCTTGCTCAGCCCGTAGCAGCCACGTAAAACTTGCAACAACAAAGTAGAGGACGCCTAACTTGTTTTTGCAGGCATGTTGTGATGTGATATGGTCAAGACGTGATGCTATATTTTATTGTATGAGATGATCATGTTTTGTAACCGAAGTTATCGGCAATCGGCAGGAGCCAAATGGTTGTCGCTTATTGTATGAAATGCAACGCCATGTAATTGCTTTACTTTATCACTAAGCAAGAGCGATAGTCGAGAAGCAATAGTTGGCGAGACGACAACGATGCTACGATGGAGATCAAGGTGTCGCTACCGGTGACGATGGTGATCATGACGGTGCTTCGAGATGGAGATCACAAGCACAAGATGATGATGGCCATATCATATCACTTATATTGATTGCATGTGATGTTTATCCTTTATGCATCTTATTTTTCTTTGATTGACGGTAGCATTATAAGATGATCTCTCACTAAAATTATCAAGAAGTGTTCTCCCTGAGTATGCACCGCTGCTAAAAGTTCAGAGTGCCCGACACCACGTGATGATCGGGTGTGATAAGCTCTCGTCCATCTACAACGGTGCAAGCCAGTTTTGCACACGCGAATACTCAGGTTAAACTTGACGAGCCTAGCATATGCAGATATGGCCTCGGAACACGTAGACCGAAAGGTCGAAAGCGTGAATCATATAGTAGATATGATCAACATAGTGATGTTCACCATTGAAAACTACTCCATCTCACGTGATGATCGGTTATGGTTTAGTTGATTTGGATCACGGTTCACTTAGATGACTAGAGAGATGTCCGCCTAAGTGGGAGTTCTTAAGTAATATGATTAATTGAACTTAAATTTATCATGAACTTAGTCCTGATAGTATTTTGCAAATTATGTTGTAGATCAATAGCTCGCGTTGTTGCTTCCCTATGTTTGTTTCTTTCATATGTTTATGTTCCTAGAGAAAATTGTGTTGAAAGATGTTAGTAGCAATGATGCGGATTGGATCCGTGATCTGAGGTTTATCCTCATTGCTGCATGTAAGAATTATGTCCTTGATGCACCGCTAGGTGATGTACCTATTGCAGGAGCAGATGCGACGTTATGAATGTTTGGCTAGCTCAATATGATGACTACTTGATAGTTTAGTGCACCACGCTTAACGGCTTAGAATCGACTTCAAAGACGCTTTTGAACGCCATGGACCATATGGGATGTTCCAGGAATTGAAGTTAATATTTCAAGAAAATACCCGAGTTGAGAGATATGAAGTCTCCAACAAGTTCTATAGCTAAAAGATGGAGGAGAATCGCTCAACTAGCTTAGCATGTGCTCAGATTGTCCGGGTACTTCAATCGCTTGAATCAAGTGGAGTTAATCTTCCAGATAAGATAGTGATTGACAGAATTTTCTAGTCACCATCACTAAGTTACTAGAACTTCGTGATGAACTATAGTATGCAAGGGATGACGAAAACGATTCTCGAGCTCTTCGTGATGTTGAAATCGACGAAGGTAGAAATCAAGAAAGAGCATCAAGTGTTGATGATTGACAAAGACCACTAGTTTCAAGAAAAGGGCAAGGAAAGAAAGGGAACTTCAAGTAGAATGACAAGCAAGTTGTCACTCCCACGAAGAAACCCAAAGCTGAACCAAAGCCTGAAACTGAGTGCTTACAATCGCATAGGAAATGGTCACTGAAACGGAAATACCCCAAATATTTGGTGGATAAGAAGGATGGCAAAGTGAACAAGGGTATATTTGATATACAGGTTATTGATGTGTGCTTTACTAGTGTTTATAGTAGCTCCTGAGTATTTGATACTTGTTCGGTTGTTAAGATTAGTAACTCAAACAGGAGTTACAAAATAAATGTAAACTAGTTGAAGGGGAAGTAACGATGAGTGTTGGAAGTAGTTCCAAGATTGATATGATCATCATCGCACACTCCCTATACTATCGGGATTAGTGTTGAACCTAAATAAATGTTATTTGGCGCTTATGCTGAGCATGGATATGATTTGATCATGTTTATTGCAATACGTTATTCATGTAAGTTAGAGAATAATTATTGTTCTGCTTTACATGAATAAAACCTTCTATGGTCATACACCCAATGAAAATGGTTTGTTGATCTCGATCGTGTGATACACATATTCATAATATTGAAACCAAAAGATGTAAAGTTAATAATGATAGTGCAATTTATTTGTGGCACCGCCGCTTGGGGTCATATCGGTGTAAAGCACATGAAGAAACTCCATAAAGATGGATTTTCAAATCACTTGGTTATGAATCATTTGATGCTTATGTAACCGTGCTGCTTGGGCAAGATGACTAAAACTCCGCTTCTCCTAACAATGGAACAAGCTACCGACTTATTGGAAATAATACATACCGATGTAATCAATGGCGCCGGATGGGTTACCCACGTCCGTATTGATGAGGATCCTGAATAAGGGGCACGATCTATGCTTTGATAAGACGTGCCAAGGAAACCGCCTCGCTAAACACGCTGAGGTGGAACAATAAAAAAGCGATTCATATAAAGGCCTGGCCGTGGTGTGATGTCACGCCGCGGAATACGTCAGCAGATCTGTGCAAAAAATTATTCTCTCTACGGTGTTATGTGGAACTTGTTTTGCAGATCCGGACACTATCCTTGTGTTCATGACCTTCTATGAAGTATACGGAGGAGGAACCCGCCTTGCAATGCCGAAGACAATATGCGCGCCGGACTCGTCGTCATTGAAGCCTGGTTCAGGGGCTACTGAGGGAGTCCCGGTGTCGGTGTACTAAAGTAGGGGTACCTTAGTACCCGAACCTGTGCACGGGCAGTCGCAGCGTCCCCGTGGCAAGCCTTGCCGGGCGTCTGCCAAAACCCTCCGCCCCTTCAGAAGAACAAGACCCGGCAAGAGGAGCTTGCCGGTGAGCCATTCAAGAACAAAGTAATCAAGACCCGCAAGAGGAGCTTGCCGGGAAGGCCACTCGGTATGCCAAGGAATAAGGCCCCGCAAGAGGAGCTTGCTGGAAGGCTTGGTGAGCGATAAGCTCGAAGCGACAAGAACCTTGCCAAGGCAAAGTACTCGCCATGCAAGTGACCTCTTCATCTCCGCCCAGCTCACCCGCCAACGTGTCACCACGGGCTCTCCCAAGCACGCAGCGTCGACGGGCTGCAGCCAGCCAGAGCAGCGATAAGCCAGCGCGACAGGCTACCATCGTGGCAAACGGAGGCGCACTTGACGGTCCTCGTTACAATCGTTTCGGGCGATCGAGACAGCATTGATGACTCTTGTCCCTTGTCGAGTTAGGTATAGATTAATGTACAATCGCATGCAGCGTGTACCAACCTATGTTTTTACCATCTTACCCTTGTCTACTTGCCACATGTGGTGACCCCTTATGCGTATAAAAGGAGGCCCAAGTGCGACGCGCAGAAGGGTTCGGTTCAGCTCCGCTTAGTTCATTCTACTCATACGAGACCATACTCAAAGCTAGGTTTTGTAGCTCCCATTGCTCCCTAGCAAGAACACAAGATAATCCACAAAGCAGTAGTAGGAGTATTATCTCTCCGAGAGCTCCGGCTGGGTAATCCGCTACGCAGCGCCGCCTCGATCCGCTCTTTGTGCAATCTCCGCCCCCCTCCGAACCACAAGGACCCAAGTCCCGAGGGTGTTCGTGGGACACGATCAGCCTTCCCGACATCTTTGGCGCGCCAGTAGGGGCGCCGAGGCTGTGTGAACCCGATCCGGCGGTTACACGAGCAACTTCATCAACATCTTCGAGCGACATGGCGCCAAGAAGAAGTCTTCGGCAGCAGCAGAGCTGCTCGCCGAACCCACCACCACCGGAGCTGTCGAGGTGGGGAAACGCGGGCGAGGAACCGGCGCCGAAAGAGCCCACAATGCCAACAGGTCCAAGGACAAGGCAGCACAAAGGCCGGGCGTCCGAGTCCGCGACCTGCCCTTCGCAGGAGGCGCGGACCGACAGCGATCATGATGCTCGCAGCACCATACGCCTTTGGATCAAGGCCAAGCTGGAGGATCCCGAGGTTTTGAGACCCGTGATGCACCTCAAAGATGCCGGCACGAGTGGAGTATTTGTCGCCATGGATGCTGCTCCTCCTAACTTGGTTAGGAGTCCGAGCACCTCCGTTCTTCGCTCCCGCACGCCGCTCCGCCAACCACACCAGCGGAAGCCTTGGCTAGAGCTCAGCCACTTAGATTACCTCCAACGGCCGATAAGGTCGACGAATGGAGGCCACAATTCAGAGTCTCATCGGCTTCGCCAACGGCGACATCCCACGGCAACCGAAAGTGCCTCGCAGCCGCTGCAAGGCAACAAGGCGCCGAGCTGATGGCGACGAGACTTGGCGGGGTGCAGCCACCATGCACTCCCTTCCCGGCGGTTAAGATCGCCGATCGCCGGATCCACCTCGACAGCGACTCCACAGCGCCGCCGGATCCGCGAGCTCGCGCGACCAGCGCCAAGTTCTCCGAGAACGGCAAGAAGAAGACGCCGAACCCTAATCGAAGGCCAAGAGAAGCGCCGTCAATCGACCAACGCTACCGGGCCCATCGTCGATATGCATGCGCCTGGGGAACCAGCGACTTGCCGTGACGCGTAGGTTGTCCCTGCTCACTCGAGAGCTGCGCAAGTCCGGTGGCCCGACAAGAAAAACTTCAAACCAGATGTGCCGTAAAAGTATGATGGCAGGACACACCCATCGGAGTTCCTCAAGATCTACACCATCGCAGGTAAGCCGCGGGGACGGGATGACAAGATCCTCGCCAACTACTTTCCCCTGGTGCTCAAGCCAAACGCCGTCTTGGCTCATGCACTTGCCGGACAGCTCTATTTCTTCTTGGGCAGATTTGTGCCACCAGTTTGTTGGCGCCTTTACAAAGCGCCACAAGCCTCACGGCCAGGAGAGTGACTCCACCTGCTTGCCCGTATGGAGGGAGAGTCCCCAAGATGTTCATCCGTAGAGATTCAAATGAGTGCACTACAACATCCTGCACGCCCACCCCGCCGTGGTGATTAGTGCATTTCATCGTAATGTACGAAACCGCAGGATGAGGGAGGAGATGGCGATGTGCAAAGTGAAAGACGCTAGCGAGCTCTACGCCTGGCCGACAAGTGTGCACGCCTGAAGAAGGAAGAAGACTCCTGTGAGAGAATGTGGGAGCAGAGTTTGACAAAGAGGAGATCGCCTGCAAGAAAGAGCCAAGCACTGAAACAACAGGAGGAAGAAAACCAAGAAGTACTAGTTGTCGAGCAGTCCGGCAAGGATGGTGCCAACAAAGCCAAGGCTGGTGGCTCCGACAAGGAGGTTGCCGTGACGCCGACCGCCAAGTGTGGCGGCCGCCGACAAGCCCGACAGCTCCAACAAGCAAGATCAAAATCAACCGCACTAAGGGCCACGATCTCCGTGAGCTGCAAGATGAACAAATTCCAGAGACGAGCATCCCCACCAAAGAGGCAAATAAAGAGTGGCTGATGTACTTTGATGGTGTTTTCGCTGCAAGGCGCCGTGTCGCAGTCGCTTATCGCACCCACCGGAGAGCATCTCAAGTACATAGTCCAGATGCACTTTCCCAAGGAACAAGCAACAAACAATAATGCAGAGTATGAAGGTTTGCTTGCCGGTCTTAGGATTGTGGTAGACCTTGGGATTAAGAAGCTCATTGTCAGGGGGGACTCTCAACTTGTCGTCCGCCAAGTAAATAAAGATTATCAGAGTCCGTTGATGGAAGCTTACATCGATGAAGTGAGGAAGCTAGAAGAGCACTTTGAAGGCCTGCAAATGGAGCATGTTCCAAGAGCTCAGAATGATATAGCTGATGGCCTCTCCAAATGTGCCGCACTCAAGTTACCTGTGGAACCAGGAATTTTTGTGCTCAAGCTGACTCAGCCAACCGTAACACCGTCAACAGGACAAAGCAAGAAGAGAAAATTGGTTTCCGGCGACTACTTTCCAGCAGAGCTCCCCGGAGCCGCCGCCAAGAAGGTCCCTAAAATCAACGCAAATATCACTGAGGAGCAGTCTGCTCCGACAAACCATGCAGTTTGTATCGTTGAAGCAAACGCTCCCGACAAGTTTCGGCCCGCAAGCTTGCCGGGATCGTTAAGCTCCGCAGACTCCACAGGTTCTCGCCAGAAGCTGATGTTCCCGCAGTGATAGAAGAGCCTTTAGTCCTTGTTGTCGAGCCACAAGCTCCAAAGATGGGCACAGCAAATCGCCCATTTCCTTCAAACAGGAGAACTTCCCAAGAGCAAGAAGAAGCGCAAAAAGTAGCATCGGCAAATAAGTATGTACCAGTTTGTTGACAACATCCTGCATGTAAGAAGACTCAACGGTGTGAAATTGAAGTGCATTTTCCGGAAGACGGACAAAAGTTGCTGGCAGAGATACATGGAGGCATATGTGGTCACCACATTGGCGCAAGAGCACTTGCCGCAAAGCTTTCCGCAAGGTTTCTTCGCGCGAAGCCCTCCAGATGCAACGCACAAGTAACAAAGTGTGAAGCGCGTGGCCCATTCCAAACAGATACACCAACCAGCTCAAGCTCTCCGCACGATCCCTTTATCCTGGCCCTTTCGTCTGGGGCTCGACATCTCGCCCCTTCCCCGAAGCTGTCGGGGCTTTGAATACTTGTACATCGCAATCGACAAGTTCACAAAGCGCCGGAAGTGGAACCAGTGAGGAAGGTGACAGACACCACCGCCAAGTTCTTCAGTCAATTGTTTGCCGCTTTGGGATTCCTAACCGATCATCACCAACAACGCACACAGCTTCACGAGCCGCACCTTCATGCAAGACGCCCAAGATCTTGGCGCCAAGATCTGCTTTGCTTCGCTGCTCATCCGAGAAGCAACGGTCAAGCAGAGAGAGCAAACGCTGAAGTGCTGCGAGGACTCAAGACCAGAACTTTCGACAAAGCTGCAAGCGCGGAAGGAACTGGATCGAGGAGCTGCCGGTGGTTCTTTGGTCGACCAGACGACGCCAAATCGAGCCATCGCCGACACCTTTTGCTCTAGTGTACGGAGCAGCAGGCAGTTCTCCCACGGAACTCGTGGTATCGGGTCACCGAGTGCTCGCTATGATGAGCTTGAGCAAGAGAAGCTGCGACAAGATGACGCTACTGCTCCTCGAGGAAGATCGCCTTCAGTGCTGCCGCACGAGCTGCTCGTTACCAGCAAGCTTTGCGCCGCTACCATAGCCGCAAAGTAAATGCCACAAGCTTCGAGGAAGGCGACTTGTTCTTCGCGCTCAATCGCCAAGAATTCCAACAAGTTGACGCCAAGGGAAGGCCCTTATCGGGTGAAACGAGTCACTAGGCCCGCTCTGTCCGCCGAGACCAAGATGGTGTTCCGTGAGCAATTCCTGGAATATAGAGCATCTTCGCAAGTTTTACCCATGAGGCGCGGTTGCCGAACCTGCCCGCAACCACCCTTTTGTACAAGTCTTGCCGCTGTTGCACGTAATCCTTTGTACAAAGCCGGGCGCAGACCCGATGCAACAGAGAAGTTTATGTGTTGCGCATAACTTGTCAATACATGCCCTCATAATTATATATGCATGTGTTTACTAACATTTTGTGCAGCACCTGCACCTGTAAGCGATGACGAGCCACTAGGCTCCATAACTTTATTTTCTTCTTTCTTCTCAAACAAGAAGAAGGTTCATCCACCCACAATTTAACCGGGGCGGGGAGGAGAAGATAATGGTGGGCCGCCAAGGCCGCCGAGGAACTGCCGCTTTGCCGGAAATGGGCAACAGAGAAGCTAAGTTGCTAAGTTTAAACGATCAGTTTTAAATTTTAAAGTTATCTTCCTCGAACGATCAGCTTTGTATGGAAAACCCGTGCGCGAAGGAACCAAATCGTGACTGGTCGCTACTTTACTTTGTTTCGAGTCCGCTCAACAACTTAAGTGAGCTGCGGCTAGTCCGCGACAAGGTTGCTTGTCGGTAGCGACCCGCCAAAGAAGTCGCTGAAGTTCCGACTCGGCGCATGCAAGGGTGCTCGCAGCAAGTTTCCACGAAAAGCGAGGGCAGTAACATACAAAGCCAAGAATCGAGTAAAGGAAGTAACATTGCGAATATTGCCCGTAACAAAGTTATATTACAAAATAACTTATTGCGCATCAAGCTAAATTGTTCTCGTAACTGAAATAACAGCGAAGAGGAGAAGAAGGGTACGCTGCATTCAAGCCCCTAAGCAAGCCGAGAGTTGCCGGGGCTGCGGTGTCGATAAGCCTTTCGTCCCTTTTCAAGCATCCTTTTTCATTAAAACATCCTACTCGGATACAGTCCGTGGAGAATGAAAGACATGAAAGAGAGGATTACAAGTTTTAAATGCGGATAAGGCCCAAGGCTTACAAATTAAAAGATAAGATGCCCGTAATCCTTTTCCTGCCCTCTCTTCGGAGGTAGGTCAAGGAGGCGAGAAGGGCAAAAGGAGCGCTTAGGCGAGCTACAGTGCCGAAGGCACCAAGGGAACATCCCGGGGCTCCGAGGGCTTAACGGAGATGGCGGCGCCGAAGCGGGCTCAAGACGGGCGGCAGGACGCCGCGACGCTGTCGAGGGCACTACGCCTCGTGCTCCGACTTGACGGCCTTGTCGCCATCCTCTTCCCTTCCGCAGCCTCCCCACGCCACGCCCAAGGAGACGCACTCCGGGAGTTCAAGGAGCCGCGACACGGATGATGGGGTCGCCGGTGGCACGAAGCGGCGCCCGACAACTAGTCGGGCCCGCTACCCTCGCCGCCGTTGTTGCTCTCCTCCTCGCCACTCTCGCCGAGGGGGAATCTTCGCTGTCGAGGAGCTATCCACGCAGCACTTCGCCCGAAAAGCCGAGATCCCCAAGACCTTGACGGAGAGAGATCACCTCCATTAACTTAAAATGGAGGGTAAACCCCGCCATCGAGCTGTGGATGCGGGTGAACGTCTTCCACCCACGATCAAGATACATCACATTAGGGGCTGGGAATACAACGCGACTCGCATGCCGCTGGTCCCACAGCCCCTCATGTGCAGTCTCGATGTCTCGGCGGATCCGACTCCATCGCTGCCATGAACGGAGCTGGAAGCCGGAGGCGACGACGAGGCGCCTGGCACAGCTGACGAAGAACTTCGCAAGGGTCGCCCCTGATGGACCGCCAAGGGAGGGGAACGGCCGGCGGAGGCGGAGACGATGCGCCGCCCCGTCCGCTTCTTCCCCGAGTGCCTCGACCTCGTCCACGACCTTGCCCCCTCCCTCTTCCCCTTGTGGTTGGCTCTGCCACCCCGGGCGTGGGGTTGGGAGGGGTGCGCTGTCTAGCGGCGACCCTCGCCACCACCGATGAAGAACCAAGGTTCCCTTCCTCCATGACGAATGAGAGAAAGGGGAGCAGAAGCTGAGGAAAGGAAGAGATGGGAGAGTGCGGGCTTCTGCGCTCCCCTTCCGCTCTTTTTAAAAGAAGCAAGGTGGGGGCTCGGCCGCCCGTTCGATGAATCAGGCATGTGAAGAGCAGGGAATCGGGGCCGACCTGCTGCTCTGCTTTCCATGACGGCCCAGGCTTCCCACTTCCACCGTCCGACCCCAAGTGCATGGGAACCACGTGGCGGGATGCAGAACCGAGGCGACGGATGAGGCGACCAAGACGCCGCCCACTTCCCCACGACGCCGCAATTGACGCGTGCCGTTCTGGGGAACGCGCGGATACGGAGGGTTTGGTTTGGACCCAGGCAGCGTGCCGTGCCTAGTTTTGGGCCTGGACCAACAGCGCTCGGCACCGTGTATGGCCCAGACCCGGGGGCTCCTGTCGGTGTACTAAAGTAGGGGTACCTTAGTACCCCGAACCTGTGCACGGGCAGTCACAACGTCCCCGTGGCAAGCCTTGCCGGGCGTCTGCCAAAACCCTCCGCTGACCCTTCGAGAAAACAAGACCCGGCAAGAGGAGCTTGCGGTGAGCCATTCAAGAACAAAGTAATCAAGACCCGGCAAGAGGAGCTTGCGGAAGGCCACTCGGTAGCGAAGAAACAAGGCCCGGCAAGAGGAGCTTGCGGGAAGGCTTGGTGGCGATAAGCTCCCGAGCGCGACAAGAACCTTGCATGGCAAGTGACCTCTCTTCATCTCCGCTCCAGCTCACCCGCCAGCGTGTCACCATGGGGCTCTCCCAAGCACGCGTGTCGACGGGCCGCAGCCAGCGGGGAGCAGCGATAAGCGGCGACGACAGCTACCATCGTGGCAAGCGGAGGCACACTTGCGGTCCTGTTACCTTGTTAGGCGGCGAGGCGGGCATTGATGACTCTTGTCCCTTGCCGTCGAGTTAGGTATAGATTACTGTACACTGCATAGAGCGTGTACCAACCTATGTTTTACCATCTTACCCTTGTCTACTTGCCACATGTGGTGACCCCTTATGCCTATAAAAGGAGGCCCAAGTGCGGAGAAAGGGTTCGGTTCAACTCCGCTTAGTTCATTCTACTCAAACGAGACCATACTCAGGCTAGGTTTTGTAGCTCCCATTGCTCCCTAGCAAGAACACAAGATAATCCACAAAGCAGCAGTAGGAGTATTATCTCTCGAGAGCTCCGAAGCTGGGTAAATCCGCTGCGTGTCGCCGCCTCGATCCGCTCTTTGTGCAATCTCCGCCTCCGAACCACAAGGGACCCAGTCCCGTGAGGTGTTCGTGGGACACGATCAGCCTTCCCGACACCGGACTAGGGGTGTCCGGATAGCGGACTATCGCCACGGCGGACTCCAAGACTATGAAGATACAAGATTGAAGACTTCGTCCCGTGTCCGGATGGGACTTTCCTTGGCGTGGAAGGCAAGCTTGGCGACACGGATATGTAGATCTCCTACCATTGTAACCGACTGTGTGTAACCCTAACCTATCCGGTGTCTATATAAACCGGAGGGTTTTAGTCCGTGGGGACGAGCAACAATCATACCATAGGCTAGCTTCTAGGGTTTAGCCTCCTTGATCTCGTGGTAGATCTACTCTTGTACTACCCATATCATCAATATTAATCAAGCGGAGTAGGTATTACCTCCATCGAGAGGGCCCAACCTGGGTAAAACATCGTGTCCCTTGTCTCCTGTTACCATCCGCCTAGACGCATAGTTCGGGACCCCCTACCCGAGATCCGCCGGTTTTGACACCGACAGCAGGGGCACGGAAGGTTCGGAGTCCGGAAAGGAGTCCGGCACCTTGGACTCATGAGCTTCGCAAAGGACAGGTATGGTGTTCGGCTCGATCGCCGTAGAGATTGCAGCCCCCAAGGAAGTGTCCAGCCACCCGTCCTCGATTGGCGCAGTCGGTTCCGAGCTAAGGGTCGGAGCGGACACTGGTGCGGCCTCCAGGACACTGTTCGGCGGCAGAGCTAGATCATGCCCGTCGTAACAGTGCGGCGCGCTTGGCTATGGCTCAAACCCGTCGAAGATCAAGTCTCCGCGGAAGTCGGCCGTGTAGTTCAAACTTCCAAATCTGACCTGATGGCTAGGGGCGCAGCTTTCAATTTGCTCCAGATGGCCAAGCGAATTGGCCCGCAGTGCAAAGCCGCCGAATACGAAGATCTGTCTGGGGAGAAAAGTCTCACCCTGGACCGCGTCGTTGTTGATGATCGAATGAGCCATCGGGCCTAAAGGTGACGACACGGAGGAACTCTCAATGAAAGCACCAATGTCGGTGTCAAAACCGGCGGATCTCGGTAGGGGGTCCCAACTGCAATGCCTAGGCGGATGGTAACAGAGACAAGGGACACGATGTTTTACCCAGGTTCGGCCCTCTCGATGGAGGTAAAACCTACTCTTGCTTGATTAATATTGCAAACTGGTCGTCTCGCACCGCCATGCCACCACTGCTGAGCGACAACACGCAGCGATCAAGGCAGGATTTGACCTCGTAATCTCCGGCTTGGAGATCCGCGCTGACCGCGACATGATAGTGAGCTTGAGTACAGGGAGTACAGGAGGGGATTTGGGGAACTGGAGTAGGAATCGAGATTCCAGAGGTGGGGAGGGCGGAGATTGGGGATGAAAAGGTAGCTTGAATTTCAAACACGCGCTAATATGTTTCGGCGGCAAGCGCACAAAACACCGATGGCGCCCACATGTTGGCCTAAGAGTCCTTATTCTCTATTTTTTGGAGAGCTCGGCCTTTTTTAGGATCTTTTGAGAGCCCGGCCGAGAGTCATAATTGACCTGTTTGGCATTATGTTACTACTCGCCCATATTCAACGACACCTCACCGCCCAAACAAGTGTACATCATCGAAAAGACATTGAGCTCAAATTATATAACATGAAAACGGAGATACACTCAACACTAGAGAATGGTGATGCCCTCATTTAGCCCACCAAGAGTTCGAGACAATAAACAGTTCAAACAACGAATATATATAACATTCAAACACCGACTAGTGACTACTACTAACATAAACAACAAGACATGATAGTTCATAAGAAGTCTTGCTACACCACCAAAACGCACCCATCTCAGCAGCTCAGCCGACTCTCATGATCCGCACGAGAATGACATTCTAAACAGAGCCAACTATTACATAGTAAGAGTGACATAGACGAGGATGACCAAATGACAAGGAATATGCATAACAAAAGAAAGAACTACCCATCCGAAACAAGCAGCAAAGACAACAAAGTCATTCAAGAGATGATCCAACACCATCATAATTTGCAGCCCCGCTTCAATGACCAATGATCCGAGACACCAAGATTCCACCCTTCGACGCAATCGCCCAATTACCTATCAACTCAAGGCTTGAACCACATCATCGCTCGTCAGAATTGAGACATCCAAGGATCAAAGTTAATCTGGATGCCTTTGTCATTCTCACCTTCTTTTGGCTGCAGGCTGTATCGTTGACAATCAGGGGAGTTTGCTCCCGAACTCCTAGGGCTCGCTGTGCAGACAAAATTTTCCATAGCAAACAGAGCCTCTCTGCCATCAAGGTCCTTTCCAACGGTGATCTCCTGGTTAATCAGATAATTGAGTCTGAGAAACAGAGAGTGTGAACCAAGGCTGTTTACCCGCCTCCAACTAAAAAATCCTGAAGGCCCCAACAAGCTGGTATCCTGCTCATAGACGTAACAGCCACTGTCCGGATACTCACGTATTTCACGGTGCTTGTATACAGTGGGGTTTTTGCAATATAACTTTTCCGGCTCATGTGTCCGAATGATCATCAGTCTTTTGCCGTCGTGTCATCGAGCGAGGAACCAGTTGTGCTTCCCTGTTTTTGGCAAAGGTGGTGTGATTACAAAGGGCAGTAACTGTAGGGACACTGCATCATATCAAAAAGGAAAAGCATTGTTAATGTAAGATTAGCATTGTTCAGAGTATGAGTAGGATAATGCAAGAAACAATATTGATATGTCCCTGTTGGAACTAGGAGGGAAATACAGGGAAATGTATACTGGGTCTGAAAATATAGAAGTGCCATGCATGGTTATACTCATGTTATCTCGCAATCGATTCTTCACAGGAAACTACCATGTCATGCATGTTATGGAATCATGTTATGTCCTCACAAACAAATTCTTCAAGGTAACTAACAAACCATGCATTGTTATATACTCGTGTTCTGTGGGCAAAATTTTTGTGAGGATATTATTCTATCCATTGATTGCTGAAGGGCGAATATAGGTATGTACACATGGTAAGCATTACAGGATTTCACTACTTCCAAATATAGAGTTCTCCATATGCACATTTACTTCCTAATGTATGGTTAGATGAAACCAACAGTGTGGTGCATGTTTGTACATCATGAAAATGAGGAAACTAACATGGCCATTGATACACACTCATATTTAGTAGTAGCATATCCATATATTCCTACCCGTTTGATTATTCAGGGGTACAAATTGGTTGTAATGACATGATCACAATCGCATGAATTAACTCATTCCAAATATAGCTGATTTACGACGTCTCTAATACATTGCCATTGTTCTACTCAAATTCTGCTCAAACAGGGATATGCCAATCATCACAAAAAGTTCAAACAGTGTCATGGCGTCATCATTAACATGAGATGGAAACAACTTACATGTGCCGTCCTAGCAATGCGTGGTGCCATCTGCTTTGTTGATCGCGTAGATGATGCCATTGTGTTCAATAGCATCACGGAAGTGTGTATCAGATTTGGTGATGATCCACTGCGAGCTGAGTTGTCTCCAGCTAAAGAAGGCACATGCGTAAAGATAGGTGAGTCCGCGGTCGAACAAGGCAATCAGCTTCAAGATTGTGTAATTCGCATGTCGTGTGGGCACTTGGCAGATTACAATCTTCTGCAAAACAAGGTCCATCCAACTGACGTGGTAATCTAGATGACTAGGACCGCGATGGTAAAACTCTATATAATCCAACGGAGGAAGGATAATCTCATGGGAGGTCTGGAAGTTCACAAGCACCAACTTTTTACCGTCTTCTCTGAAGGCAGCCATCCAGTGGGAGTTCATGCCGACCCAGTACATACCTGCCAAGAAGTTTCAGGTGATGGTGATCGGATTGAAGTCGTGGGAAATGATGTACGGCGACCCACTACATACCTGCAAAGAAGTTTCGGCTAATGGAGATCGGATTGAAGTCGAGGGGCATCATGTACGCCTCCGTATCATGGTGAGCCAATCTCGCAAGACCAGATAGCAGCAAGCAGGGTGTCTTGAAAAGCTTTGGCCTCGCTTCAATGATGGTCGTGTGCATGCCCCTCGAGCATGCAGCCAGCCACAGGGCGCTCAACATATCCATACACGAACAACAGAGGTCGAGGACGTCACTGGGGAGATTGCTCTAATCGCGGATCATATGGATCCTGCGCGGTTCGCGTTCGGCCATGGTGGAGTTTGGAAGGTGGGGTTTTGGGGGGCTTGATTTACAGGGGAGAAGGCTGTCGGTGCTGGAGCAGCTAGCGAGGGAATAGTGGTACTGGGGGAGGCGAGCGAGGCGAGGGTATGCGGGGGCATAGTGAGATAATGAAGAGTGACCTCAGGATCTCCGGCGAGACGGAGATGGAGATGGAGTGGTGCTAGGGGAGAGGGAGACAAGGCGAGGCATGCTATAAAGCGGCGGTGACAGTGACTGCACAATGCACAAGGTGAGGCTGACTTTGGTAACCCGGACACGCCGCCTGGACTGGTGTCACCTCGGGCGCAGGGTCTTGTCACTTCACTGTGAGGACCGGATGAATAATAGTATTTTGACCATCAAGTGTACCACAGTTGTACTACTACTACTAGTAGGAGTAGTAGGAACATGAGTACACTCCCGTGCTAGCATGCCTCTAGGTTCACTTCATCCTCCTTCTATCATCCATATTGCGAGCAGAACCAAATTCTCGTGCATGTGGAAGCGCGAAGAAGGACTTTTCTTTTTTGAGGATAACCGCATATTCCTTAACCGTAGTAGGAACATGAGTAGTACTCCTCCGTCCTCTTTGTCTCATGCATAACTTTTTAGTATTTCTCTAATTAGTCTGCGTATATACCCTTTTGCATGCTCCCATTTCCCTCCATGCCCCGCATTCACAACATTAATTAGCGTACGCATGAGCAGCTGCAGCCAGACTCCAGCCAATAAACTGCAGCATGCAAGTGGGCCACTCTGTGCGCGTGGGAGAGAGAAAAGGCAACCGAAGAGCCCGTCCAATCCATTGCATGCAGCAGTCAAACCACCGCACCTCTCCTCATGCATGCGCATAACTTCTCCCATTTTACCCCCATTTACTTCTCCATGGGGAACCGATTTTCCTCGGCTTTTTCACTACTCCTTGATCTTCATTTGCATCCAAACCACACTGCATTCACATTGTTTTAACCTCTTCACATCCTCCTGGAGTAATTCCGAAGCCCCTATAAATAATCATCTTCTTCAGTTAGACTAGCCATCTAATCCTAATTCTCCAAACCATAGCCCTCCGGTCCAGCGGTTCCAAATGGCGAAAGAGATCGAGATGCAGGTTTTTAGCGTCCAACATGTCCTCGTCGAAGGCTCGTTGAGCATAGTTGCCACAGTCACCGACCACCCAAGGGTTGTTCGGAAGTGGATCAAAAATGTATCCAACTCCCTCCAAAAGGTGGAGACGAATGTCATCGGTCTCGATGCAGAGTGCACGGAGCGTGCCATGGGAAGATCCTTCAGCTGTGCCTCGAAGATGATATTTTGGTGTACCACATCATACACGCGCCCTCCATACCAGGTGAGCTTCACGATTTCTTGTCTCGGGAGGACATATACTTCTGTGGGGCAGCCATCACCGAGGACAAACAGATGTTGGAGCCGTACAACCTTGATTTGAAAAGCATCGCTGATCTACAAACCAGAATAAAAATTCCTGTAGAAGATTGTGATAAACCGACACCATCCCTATTCAACGTAGCAAATTTTGTGCTAGACACAAATCTTCAGAAGGGTGACGAGACGCTGGCATTAAGGTCGTTTGGATGGGATAATTATCCCTTGACATACGAGCGGATAAAATATGTTGCCCTCGATGCCCGTGTGAGTTTCGAGATAGCTGCAAGGTCCAGAGAGCTTGTTGCGAAGCCGTCTCCCACAGAAAATGAGAAGAAGAAGAAGAAGAAGAAGAAGAAGAAGAAGAAGAAGAAGAAGAAGAAGAAGAAGATGCTGCACCAGCAGCAGGGCATTATGGATGGATGAACTATTTCCTCTCTTGTAAAAAATATTCCCTCTCTATGTATATTGATATAGATGGACTATTTCGATGGTGTGCATGTCTTTGGAACAAGTAGTAGCGTGGGTCCGCTTGACTATAAGGAACTATTTATCCGCCTAGCTTTCTCTACTACTCCTTCCAGTGATCGGTATGCAATGCATGTGTCTGTAGACATGACAGCTTGTCCATGGAAGTTCAACTACGGCGACCATCACATTTCATACACTGCCACTCGCGATTCCCACGACACCGCTCCAACCCACGGCACCACGTCCCCCGACGTGCGCCTCACCCTCTCGGCTGCACCGCCTCTCTGCCTTTGTGTGCATGACATGTGGGCCACCTTAAATGCGGCGAGCATCAAGTTTCTACCACAGCCACACGTGATTCCCACGACGCAGCGCGAACCCATGACACCACATGTCCCGCACCATCGAATTTTCATCTAGCAGCTCGTAACGCCCCGACGCCCAGCTGTGTCACCCTCGCCACGGCCACGCCACCACCGGCCGGTTCATCTCGAACGAGTGAGCCGCGAACCACACCACCACCATGAGCCAGCCGCATTTAAGGTCAGCATGTCATTGACTCATAGGCCAGGCACTAAGCCACTGAAGTTCGGTCCCATGGGCCCCGAGAGGGAAATGTAACTCCTGCGGCAGGCCTTGTGGTGCTCCCGCAATACGAGCTCGTGCCAAACCCGGAATTTGTTTCTTACTACTACCAACTACGAGTAAGGTACACGTGCATTGCACGCATGAGATTCTGGTGGTTTGTGCATTATGCTTCTACATGTGGAGTCTTCTAGATTCTACATGTGGCAAAATCTGGTGGAATGTAGATGATATCCAATGGCCAGTAGTGCTCGGATTTGCCATCTTTGTACCGTTGGATTGGCTTCATCCAACGGCCAACTTTCAAAGTTATGGTTTGGTTTGCAGCCTAAGGTTCCCACACCTAAGCTTAGGCGTTACGTCATGTGTTTGGTTCATTGCTACACTTGTGGCTTGCCACACTTTTCTAGCTACATGGTCCACATGTCATAGACTCAACTTCTTGCCAAATCTTGCCACACTTGTGGTGGCCATTTTGTTAGCCACATTTTTTGTGGCAGACACACTTTGCCTAAGCTTTGTTGTGGAAAAGTTAGTCATGAATGAAGTTCAACCATGGAGTCTTTTAGATTCACATGTGGCAGAATCTGGTGGAATGTAGATGATGTCCAATGGCCAGTAGTGCTTGGATTTGACATCTTTGTACATCGGATTGGCTTCATCCAACGACCAACTTTCAAAGTTATGGTTTGGTTTGCAGCCTAAGGTTGCCACGCCTAAGCTTAGGCGTGCCACAAGTGTGTTTGGTTGCGTTCTTGTCTCAGCATAGTTGTTCCCTCTTCATGCATGCTCAACTCAACACCCCTCTTCATGTATGCTCTCTTCATGCATGCTTCTAGTGTATTTGTTCTAATCTAGTGTGGACTCATGCACCCTCCATACTCTCTACCAAACACACAAAAATGGGTCGAGAAGGGAACTCTTGGGATCATGCACCCTTCATACACCCTACCAAACACACCAGACATGTGTTTGGTGCATTGCTACACTTGTGGCTTGCCACACTTTTCTAGCTACATGGTCCACATGTCATAGAATCACCTTCTTGCCAAATCTTGCCACACTTGTGGTGGCCATTTTGTTAGCCACATTTTTTTTTCAGACACACTTTGCCTAAGCTTAGTTGTGGCAAAGTTAGTCATGAATGAAGTTCAACCATGGAGTCTTCTAGATTCTACATGTGGCAGAATCTGGTGGAATGTAGATGATATCCAATGGCCAGTAGTGCTCGGATTTGCCATCTTTGTACCGTTGGGTTGGCTTCATCCAACGACCAACTTTCAAAGTTATTCACACACTATATAGGGGGTATAGATATAGATGTGTCGGCCCGTTGCAAAGGATCCAAAGTATATTTGTTTAGTGGAGTGCACTCTAAACACATTATCTATTTATTTTTCTCTAACCTTTCGTAGCCATGCAACCAAGCCACATAAGCTTCATGGGTGCCCCCCACATCATATTATTCATACTACGTTGACAGAAAAAAATATAAATCACCCAAAACAAGATCTTCCCTTTTTTTGTTCCTATGATGTTGTGTCGTGCATGTACCTACTAGTTGTAAAGTGGTAGTACTAGTTGTATAGTACAAACTTGGTACTAGTAGGAGTAGAGTAGTACGGAATGCTCCTACTCTATCAACGTGCCCCATCTGACACCAAATTTCATGGCTTCCGTGCTACAGCTAGATCTTCCCCTCGTTTCTGTTTTCCAACCCAGCGGCGGGTGGGGTGCGGTTTGCCAATAGTCTGTTTGCTCAACGGCGGTCCCACATGAAAGTGAAAATGCTAGGCAACATGCCTTCCCTAAGCTATGTGTCGTGCCGGACGGGCCGTGGAGTACTCCCGATTCCCGGGCGTGTGTGGGGGGAGTGTGACGCGAATGCGGCAGGCCTTTTCCTTTTACTAGCAATGTGCCCGTGCGTTGCGACGGATCCAAAGTAGTAGAATAGTAGTACTTGTTCACAAACTTGAAAGAAATCACTCTTGTTTTGATATACTCCTAATATATTACTCCCTCCGTTCCTAAATATTTGACTTTTTACAGATTTCAAATGGACTATCACATACGAATTATATAGACATATTTTGAAGTGTAGATTCACTCATTTTGCTCCGTATGTAGTCACTTATTGAAATATCTAGAAAGACAAATATTTAGGAACGGAGGGAGTACTTTTCACTCAAAATATATTTCTCAGGCTGTTTTGATGAGGTGAGGGAGGGATGTGGTTGCTTTCAAGTTAATAAGGGGGTTTCTGCAAATTGGAGCAGAGAAGTGGGCTATTATTGCAAAAATGCCACAACTTACCTCACAACCATTAGATGCAGATCTAATGGTCAGAAACGACGGATGGCAGACACACCACCATCACCAACTGAGTCTTTTATAGGGGTATATATTTCTCAGTCTGTTTTGATGAGGTGAGGGAGGGATGTCGTTGCTTTCAAGATAATGAGGGATTTTCTGCAAATTGGAGCAGAGAAGTGGGATATTGTTGCAAAAATGCCACAACTTACCTCACAGCCGTTAGATGGAGATCTAATGGTCAGAAACGACGGATGGCATGACACACCACCATCACCAACTGAGTCTTTTATAGGAGTAGGAGTAGAGAAACATGTACAAATTGTAACATTTTGGTTCTTCTCCTTGGCACGACCGATAGATAGAAATAACGATTGTAAACGCTAGGGGGTGGGGGGCTATTTCCGCCAGATAAGCAGGGTACGTAGTAGCTAGGTTGGCGCATCGTTGGTTTGGTCACACGCGGTCCGACATGTTCTAGTGTTTCTAGCAAGATGCCCGCGCGTTGCATGAAGTTGATGGAAAAGGTAAGCACAACTTATAAATTGACGGATGGAGTACTAGTTACAGTGATGCATATAATTAAGCAAAGGGATCGCACATGTTGGTATTGACTGGAACGAGAATGCAACAGCACAATAAGAATTAAGGCCACGATGATGATGCGATCGCACTGGTGGTTACAGAAGGCAAGAAGAAAGATGCATCCATCAACGTACGACCTCCTCCTCCTCAACCTAGTGCGCCGGGCCACCGACCGGCGGCTAAGGAGCGGCGGCTTTGGTGGCAAGGTTGAGGTGCTTCTCAGCAAAGGCATCCAAGGCTTCCAGCCAGTTGAGGAAGGCCAACGTCGTAACGTCCTCACTGGCCTTGTAGATACCTATGTACACGATTTGCTCGTACACGTGGATGTGTAGGTCAACAAATTCTAGCAGGGCGAGGCGCCTCACGGCGAGCGCGACCTCCAGGTGGACATTCTTCGTGGCGTCGGCGGGCAGTCGCAAGGCCACCAGTGCTTGAAAGAGGTTCCGACCATGGAGGCCAATTAGGGTGGCACGCAATGAGGAGCCCGGGCGCACGGGCTGGAGGAGTACGGCGATGTCGTCCGCGAGCTTCTTGAGGACGGTGAACTTGTTGGTGGTGGCAACGATCATCTGGTCCAACTGAGAGTCGTAGTTGGCGTCCACGGCAGCCATCCACCAGCCGGTCTCCAACACCATCTGGAGACGATCCTCGGTGCCATGCCCCAGGCCGACGTCGTGGACCATCTGGCATAGCCGCTGGTCGCTCGCGCGCATCACCGCCATGGGTCTGGAGTGAGCTCTTTTGCGCTTAGTGTAGGTGCTTAGGCAAATGCTTAGGTGCGTACGATGTGGTAGATGCATTGGAATGGAGGAGCGCCTTTATATGAGGGCAAACTGCGTTGCATTCACATCGTGCAGCCTCCTTTCCCGGTCCTCCTCCCATTACTTCCCTTATGCATTAGAAGGAGGATGCATTGGTCGTTCAACATTTTGGGAACCGCTACTCCCTCGCTCGTCTGCATTAAAGCCGTATCGGGAACTGCACCGCCCGCTGTCAAATCAAATAGTACTGCACCGCCCGCTGCACGCCCGGCTGAACACGCCTCCTCGCCTCCATCAAACCCCTCCGTTAAACCCGCATGCAAACCGAGAAACCTACTCCGCCACACGTCTGCTCATGAGCGGGCTGGAATTGAACGCAACACCGCCGAGCACCTCCCGCCCGCCTCGCTTTAAACGAGGCGAACGCCGCCAAGCTCCTACCGTCCGCCTCTATTTATACGAGGCCGCATGACAGCGGGCAAGAATCGCACCCCTCCGCCGCTCCCCCATCTCCTCCTTCACCATTTTCTCCACTCTTCCGATGGCTTCCGAGGAGCCGTTCTTCGGCATATTACCCGGCTGGGTGGCCCACTGAGCCCTCTGGATACGGGCGAGGCCGCTCGGCGCTTCACCAACCTCACTTGGCCCGACGGAGCCAGTCGCCTCCCCAAGCAGGCGCGTGGTTCAGCAACTCGCCGCTCCAGTTCAGCTCGATGAGGAGTGGCGAGTTGCTCCACGCTGGCACGACGGCGAGCACACCGGTATGGGCGTCGTCGCTGCCGCATCATACCGCGCCTCCCGTGTCTGTGGGTGCACCTCCCGTGCCTGCGACAGCGCCATGCAGGCAGAGACAGAAGCCGGGTGCGTGGACAACGACGAGTCGGTGGCTAGCTTCTCTGTGTCGACCGCCATCATCGAGGAGAAGTAGAACACGGGAGTCCGCCGCCACTTGGGTCCCATGAAGGCCACCGCCGAGGCGACGATTGCGCATCCAAGTGGTTTCTTTGCTTCTTCGTCTCTTCCGAGGACCTTTGTCGACCCCGCATAGTGTCTGCCGGACATGAGGAAGACAAAGGGATCCGTGGGCGGCCATTTAGATTATGTACTCCCTCTCCAGCTGGCGGGAAATATTTATTCTAAGAATGGATAAATTGTATGTATCTATAACTAAAATAAGTCTGGATACATCCATTTCTAGGACAAGTATTTCAGACGGAGGGATTATTAATTATACCAAGAGAGCCGGATTGGCACCGCTTAGTTCATGTAATGAAATCCATCATGTTTATATGAAGATCTGGCTTTTTTATACGAAATCCTTCATGCTTATATGAAATCAGTCCGTGTTTGCACGAATTTCATCTGGTTGGTTAGAGTTGCGAAATTGTATGTCATGGCGTTGATGTCGCCCTCCGGAAGGAAGCAGGAGGAAATTTGCCGCTGCCGTTGGAGATGCTCTTATGTTGAAATAATAGAGTGACATCCAATCCATTTGAGTTAATTGCATGTATGATTGCCCTCTATAAAAGTTAATTGCATGTACAAAGGTACACGTGACTTGCAGGGTGGCTACAACTTCGTACAGAAAGTTAAAAAGAAACAAGTCCATCCTTAATCTTGTATTCTAAGTACTCTATGGGTTCCATTGTCAGTACAGTAGCGAAAGAACTATATATTAAATAAGTAATATATAATATAAAAATCTAAAGTTAAAGACATAATTCGAACTCGTGTCATCGCGTTGCGAGCATCCGACGCTAACCAGTCCAACACATTTTTGTTGTAGACCATGCTGGAGATATATCTCCATGTCTACTCTTAAACTGCATCCGTTCCTAAAAAATTGTCTTTTTCAGATTTCAAATGGACTACCACATACGGATGTGTATGTAGACATATTTTAGAGTGTATATTCACTCATTTTGCTACATATGTAGTCATTTGTTGAAATCTCTAAAAAGACAAATATTTAGGAACGGAGGGAGTAGAAAATAGAGTTGGTGATGATGGTGTGTGTGTCATCCTGCAATATAGGCCGTCGGATTTATATCTAACAGATAGGAAGAAAACTATGGCAATTTTGCAAAAATATACCCACACCCCTCTCCGCGTTCGCAAATACGGCCTTCCCTCGTTCACCATTTTCTCTCACAAGATAAACTACTCATACAAATGCATCTTGATGTTCCGTGCAACGCATGGGCATCTAGCTAGTTTCTTTTAAAATAGTTACTGCGATAATTGGGTTGAAGTGATATATTTTATGTCTGCCCCGAATGATTTCGGATTCACTAGTAGTAACAAAGAAAAGGTTGCCTTGTTAATTAACAGAAAACAGGGTGAAAACTATCACATGAGGCCGGTAAAAATGAGGCACACTGGGTTCAGCATCATCATCACTACTGCTATGTGCGCGCGAGAAGTATACATATCGAGGGGGCTACTGAGCAAGGCACAGAGACACAATGTTCGAGAGAGAAACCAATTGACAGATTATGATCAGATTGAGTTGTCACCCTTCTGCTGTCATTGTTGGGGTGGGGGGGGAGGGGAAGGGAGAGTAAGACGTTTCGAGAGTGTGCGCGGTAGGCACAGAGGCACAACTAGCGAGTGTGTGTATGTGTGTGTGTGTGTGTTTGAAAGAGGAGTTGATAGATTACTGTCAAGATCGAGGTGCCACCCTACTCCTTCGGTGTCGGGTAGTGTGTGTGTGTGTGTGTGTGTTGAGAGAGAAGCCAATTGATAGATTAGTATCAAGATCGAGGTGTCACCCTACTCCTTCGGTGTTGGGAAGTGTGTGTGTGTGTGTGTGTGTGATAGTGTGGGTGTGGGTGTGTGTGTAGAGGGGGGCAGTGACACTTACATATCCCTACTCTTATAAAAAACAGAGTTGGTGATGATGGTGTTCCTGCCATCCTGCAATATAGGCCATCCGATTTATACACGACGGATAGGAAGGAAACTATGGCAATTTTGCAAAAAGATACCCACACCCCTCTCCGCATTTGCAAATAAGGCATTCCCTCGTTCATCCTTTTTTCCCACAAGATAAACTACTCCTGCAAATGCATCTTGATGTTCGGTGCAACGCATGGGCATCTTGCTAGTAGGGAGAAGGAGTTTGTGTGACACATATCTAGCTATATTAAGGGATAGGTAGATAGCATTTGTGCGAGGCATACTTAAAGCATCACGAAGATAAACAAAATTGTGTGCATGCAAGTGCCGGAAAAAATGAAGCGAGAAACAATGTGTGTGTGTGTGCGCACGCGCACGTGTGTGTGTGAGAGAGAGAGAGAGAGAGAGAGAGAGAGAGAGAGAGAGCGAAATCTCAAAACAAAAGGTGCTCCGTTGGAATCCCATTGTATGTATTCATATGGTTCCGGAACTCGAGTTAACCTTACGCATATGTGTGAGAGACATTATTATACTTTGAGACATTAGTGGCTGTGGGTGGGCGGAATTAAAGGGATGGGCGTGTTCGACAGAGAGAGCATGAGTGTTTCTATGTGAGAGACTTGTAGGACGGGGTAGAAAGACGAATTCTAACCTTGACGGAGGGAGAAAATACATGAAGTGTGCGTGTGATTCCGATGCCCATAGGGAAATGAGATATGTATGCGTGTGAGAGAGATTGCACAATTTATTCACGTATCACTATCTAGCGATTGTGGACGTGCATCCCTTGAACATAAATCAATATCTACTTCGTATCGTGGCCAAAGGTACAATATCGATTCAACGCTATAAAGATTGGACACTCACATATCACATTTTTTCTATTTAAATAAACCTTTTCAGTTGTGCATGCCAAAGTTATAGTGATGTTTCTTCAAACAACCAATGTAGCTATCATGTACATGCACCATTGTTACTCTTGCATTCAAAATCATTAGTCTTGGATGATTTAAGGTTCTATTATGAAGTAATATATGTAATATTCATATATGAATTCAACGGGTACGCAATTTATGAAATGGAGGCTATGTAATCATATGAGGTAACACTTTTAAGTAGCGGACTACAATATCTGTGCGCATCTACACTAACACGTCAATGCATTATGTTTAAAGTAAATAACCAATTGCACTAAATTATCTATTTACACGAGAAATACATAGGCTGAGCATTTGATCCCTTTTTTGTGAACGCGCCACTACACCCGTACGATTGGCCGTGCCCGTGTGAACGTCCAAGTTATCAGCGCATCATCCCGAGTTATTGTATTTTTTTCTAGGGTGGACACACGAGTTATTAACTGCTGACGCGTGCCCCGTGTACACAGTCTCGCATGACCTTCCCGCTAGCATGGTCCAAAATTAGTTGAAACTGGATATGAACAATCCCGCGGGCGGCAAAATCTCCCGCCTCCTTCTAAAATTTCCGCCACCTTAGTCTTTAGCATGCGAAATTACCCTTTTGTCCTTGTTGCGCGGAGACCAACAGTTACAATACCACCCTCATCTACATAATAGGTCGGGGCTGCTTTGGTAACTTCCGGTTCCCCCCACTACAGGCACCCCCATTTCCTCTCCCCCTCCCGCAAAAACGACTAACTCCACAGCACCAGAGCATCTCACATCATGCCGTCTGCATTTCATCGGCCTTTCTCCCTCCCTCTCAAACCCTAGACTGCTCATCCACCGCATACAGAGCCCATTCATCGCCAACAAGGCCCACCTCGCGGATCTGCTTCTATGGCCACATCTACCCTCCCACCTCCCTAGAAACAAGTAGACTGCTCATCCACCACTGCACCACAGCCCATTTAATGCCGGCCTTGTCCACGGCGCCGGATCTGCTTCACCAGATTTCATCAACCGCAGCATCTCGCAGCGGCTCATTCATACTCCCCACCGAGACGCTTCATCCACCCCCTCCCGAGCCGCCCCACCGACACCCCCGCCGACGGCCTCTGATCCTCTTTGCCGACACCTTCCTCAACCCTATCGGAGCCGCTTCACTGACAACATCGTCAACCCCACCGGAGTAGCTTTGCCTATACCATTTTCAACCCTACCGGGGCCGCTTTGCCAACTCACATGTCCACGGCCTTAGATCTGCTTCCTCGCACCCTCATCCAACCTACCGGAGCAGCTTCTGACACCCCGTACACGGCCACAGATCTGCATCGTCGACACCATCCTTAACCCAACCACCGGAGCAGCTTCACCTACACCCTCGTCCACGGCCACAGATCCGCTGCGCCCACATCGTAGTCCACCCTACCGGAGCCGCTCCACAAACACCCTACTCGACGGTTCTAGATCTCCTTACCGGACCCCGACAGCCAGCACAGCGTCATCACCCTTGACGCTTTCTAACCTGATTCCCACTGTTTATAAAGATGCCAAGCACCCGCCACGGCCTAGGTACTTGTCACCTTTAAACCCGCCCAAAGATCACCTGCCCAATGTACTTCAAATATACTAACGGTCGTGTTACCTGTTATGCAACTAGCAAAAACTACAAGGACGATGTTTCTTCTGGATCTAACAGCTTGGCCAACCAAGATCCTGGACCGAGGCATTTCTATGATCTTGTAAGCATGTCTCTCTCTCTCTTGTATTGTTCTCGCGCCTCGCCAAATGTGTGCTTTGCTAGGATTTTCGATCAAGAATCCTTTTGTGCGTAAAATGATTTCTACTACTGGCTGCTAAATTAGATATGTAGATGTCATACATGATACTACCTCGTACCTCCGTTCCTAAATATAAGTCTTTCTAGAGATTCCACTATAGGCTACATGCGGAGCAAAATGAGTGAATCTACACTAAAAATGCATCTATATACATCTGTATGTGGTCCATACTGGAATCTCTACATAGACATATATTTAGGAACAGAGGCAGTACATTATACAAAATCGTAGGTGGCATGTAGGAATTCCAGTACACTACATTAGGCTCCCTTAGAGTGCCTGCTAGTCCAGCACACAGAGTCATGGCTAGTTTATGCTACGCACACAATCATTAATTGGTGGTTTAAATATGCACAAGGGATATGCAATGTATTATCATGTAGAGATGTCTGAAATTAGCCGTGTCAACTTGCAGATAGGGTTACACAATGAAAAAGTACAAGATGTATGTGGCAATTTCATGGAACATCACAAAAAAAAAAGAGAGCCAGCGGTGAGCCTATACAGTGTGCTATGGTACGTCACTGCTCCATTGCAATCATCGTGACATGTTATTTGTATGTCAGTTCTATTGGCCAAGTTTCTTAGGGACAGTTATTACGAGTTATCCTAAGAAAATAAGCACCTCTGAATATAAGCTCCATGTAATAAGCCAACCAGTTCTTTTCATTGCATTTTCAACTTGTCTTTGGTATGATAAGTGAAAAGTCTAGATTGCATTATATTTTGTCATTTTGCTGCCCATATGAAAATTAATTTGACTTGCAAACATCACAAACTGAACCCAAAGGCAAGAATTAATATGATAGGAAAACACCATCACTATTTGCTCAAAATGCAAATACAAAGATACCATCTACTTGGCACAATCTACTTTGGTCAATGTTTTCCATAGAGATCCCATTGCCTAATTTAAACAAAAACGCATGACCCACATTTAAATGAAGAATAATTATTTAATGAAATTCGATGGTCCAAGTGGCTGGTTATTATCATATAGCAGCACCACCTGAAAGCATCATATAGCAGCAACAGCAGCTCGTAGCAACTCATCATACAGCAGCAACAGCAGCAGTATGCAATTCATCATATAGCAGCAGCAGCTCATAGCAATTCATCATATAGCAGCAGCAGGAGCAGCTCATAGCAATTCATTATATAGCAGCAGCAGGAGCAGCTCATAGCAATTCATCATATAGCAGCAGGAGCAGCTCATAGCAATTCATTATATAGCAGCAGCAGGAGCAGCTCATAGCAATTCATCATATAGCAGTAGCAGGAGCAGCTCATAGCAATTCATCATATAGCATCAGTAGGGAGCATCTCATAGCAATTCATCATACATCAGCAGCAGGAGCAGCTTATAGCAACTCATCATATAGCAGCAGCAGCAACTCATAGCAATTCATCATATAGCAGCAGCAGCAGCTCATAGCAATTCATCATATAGCAGCAACAACTCATAGCAATTCATCATATAGCAGCAGCAGGAGCAGCTCATAGCAATGCATCATATAGCAGCAGCAGAAGCAGCTCATAGCAATTCATCGTATAGTGGATCAGAATGAAAATTTGGCAAAAAATCAGAGGAGATCCTCACCTTGTTGGATGAGCTCATCCTTCAATAGCACCTCAAGGCCACGGCCTGGGAGGTGGGGAGGGGGTATAAGGTGCCTTCTGCCATAGTGTGGCATCAGCCGTAGTTGTGCAGCGCCTGCCGGAGTAGTGCGTTGGACGAACCACAGTTGAGCAGCTGCTGGAGACCATGAGAATGAGGGGCGGCACCAGAGGGTGGAGCAGCCAGGGAGATTTGCCCCTACCCACCGGCCATGTAGCCTAGCTGGACAGAGCATCGTCGAGGACCAGAACAGATGGAACCAGTGGCGACGGCTTGCTGGAGGAACCCTGGTGCTGCAGGCAGAGGATCGAGGTAGAGGGAAATGGGAGAGGAGATGCAAGCGGGCAGGGCAATGAACGCTTGTGTTTTATTTTACTTGAGGGTGAGGTGTGACGCGGGCGTCACTAGTTGCATTTTGAGTGTAATATAGGCAGACAACAGAGTCATTTCACTATTCCTCTTCCCTTCAAGTTTTAGTGAGGTTCTACCCCAAACACCCCTCTCCAAAGCAAAATTAGTTAAGCCCAAGCCCATAACTCAAAAATGACTTCCTTACATCCTTTATGGCTTATTTTGACAATAAGCCCTGAAAAGGCGGAATAGAACTGGCCCTTAAGCTGCAATTCAATTGTGCGTGCAATGATGAATCACTCCTGCCTGCTATAGTGTACATTTAGGCATCATCATACATGGCATAACCTAATACATGTGCATTCCATTGTATAATCTGGAATATGCAATGTTTATGTTAGTTCATACGTTGCACATGATGTTTAAATGCCCCTTAAATCTGGTTAGCCAAGTGATGGTCTTTAAGCCTCCTTCTTTGCTTCTTTTCTTGATATGTAAGATTTGCTCACACATCTGTTCAATTGCTTGTTTGCATCAGCCAGCCATACTAGGACTGTTTGCTTTGATTACTTGTTGTTCTTGACCTAACACACTAACAGAGCTTGTCAACATTTAAACACTAAGGGCTACTGTAGTGGGGCCTTTTCGAACTCATAGGTGACATAAAGGTTTGGTTGTACACTAAAGTAGGCTCTCCAAGAGTACCTGGAGATCCAGTTCGAAGGTATTGCCTAGTTTTTACATAGTGCAAACATAGTAAATGCTCATTTCATGGTGTGCAAGTGCAAGAGATGCGGCATGTTTCATTATGTGGTGTTGTTTTGTTATAATCTCATCCTTTTGTGTTCACAGACTGGAAAGTATGAATATTTATCTTCCAAGGAGACGAGTAACTAGTTTGTGTCATCTTGCAAAGGGGGTGCAATGAAGATAAGATTGAGGATTTCCAAGTACAAGATGTTAGGAAGGAGCCTTGCAAGAGAAGTAGGAGCTGTGCTGAGCCTCTTCAACCTGTTAAGGTAAGTCACTGTATCCAACTCAACAGTTCAATTCCTTGTTTGTTTCAGGAATGGTTAATTTGCTCTTTTCAACTGGTTTATTTGTCCTTAGTTAATGAGATGCCCAAAGAATGATGCCTGATGTTGGGTACTTGTATAACTATTAGTTGACATAATTAAAGGCCTTACCATTTAATTACTCTACCGAAGTGTGCCTGAAGCTTTGAAGTCTATTAACCAACTATTATTGAAGGAGGCTCACAATCTAGTTTATACTAGGCTAATGATTGCATAGTTTTGCTTGCTGTAGTATGTTTGTATGAAATCCTCTACTGTTCATTATGCTCCCTAAGACTTTAATTGAGCTACAGAATGGCCAACTGCTTGCTTACTTCTACACAACGTGCTGCCTAAATTTGTAACTTGTCTGTGTTTTGGATTGGGCCCCAACATCATGCTCCTCTGGTGAGCTAAGAGAGATTTCTCTATGAAGGCTGCACAGAATACCTTTTTTATAAATTTTAAAATATCACCTGCTTATGCTTCATGACGTGTAACATTATTGTTAGTCCAGTTTTGCCATGTACGAAATAGTCTGTCTTGCTCGCTTCACTGTTGTAACTATATTTTTGCCCTAGTCATGTGTACTTACAGGAACATTTCAGGATGAAGTGACATCAACACAAAGGTCTGCGAGCAGTGCAGCAAGGCTGTTACCGAATGATTATGGATTGGAATTGGAATGTGCTGATGTTCTCGAGCATAAACTAGAGGTGGCAAGACAACGTGTACATGATTTTGAACGTACAATCAACAAGTTGAGACTGGACATGCAGGTATTAGATGCAGGAGTCAAAAAACTGAAACAAGACACTGAGGTAACAACGAAGGAATTGGAGATTTTGCAGACTAAAATTTGTGCTATCTAAATCCGGCCAATCCTATTTTCTGAAGAGATTATAGTTCAAATGGTAAGTTATGTTGATGCGCGTCCATGATGTATGAGCTATATTTGCCAGTGTATGTAATTTGTTGTTTGTGTATGCTTTATTATCACTGATGCCGAACCATAATGCCCAGTGGGTATAATCGGCTGTAATTTCTTTATTGTATAGTGTAGGATTATTCTACGTTTCTATGCCTTAGTCTCTTTATTGTATAGTGTATATTTTTTAGAGGTGATAGTATAGAGTAGGATAATTCTTTGAATATGCTATATCGTTCAAACGGGGGCCAACTCACCCAAACGTTGTAGTGACCATGGCCCTCCACAGGCCATACGTTCCATGGGCCATCTACGGGACGGACGATCCATGGCCTTCTGTGGCCATTGGATTCATGGGCCTTCTATGGGCTTTTGGATCCGTGGGCCTTCTATCGGCTATCGGATCCATGGGCCTTCAGTGGGCCAGTGGATCCATGGGCCTTCTATGGGCCGTCGGATCAATGGGCTTTCTATGGGCCGTCGAGTCAATGGGCCTTCTATGTCCCGTAGGATCCATGGGCCTTGTACGTGTCGTCTCATCTATGGGCCTTGTACGGGCCGTATAAGGGGCCGTAAACGGGCTAGAGTGGAAATCGTACATCTTATGGGCTGACCATAACGGGTCGTTAATATGCCGTATTTGATGATGCTATGAAAATGTCCCAATAGATTAACGGGCCACAAACGGGCCGACTGTATCCACGGGCTGAATTTGGCCCACAAACAGAAAAGGCCAGTAACGGCCCGTAAGTAACTGAATGCTGGAAATGAGCCCAAGAATAAATGGGCCCTCAGAAGGCCAAAAGTTAGCACGGGCTGGAAATGACCCAATGGAATAATGGGCCGCTAATGGGTATAAAGCGATACATTGTTCATTACGGGCCGGTTTCACCATGGGCCATTAATGGGCCAAGAGTTACAAAGGGACTCATATGGGCCGAAATACGACATGGGCCATACATGGCCTGGAAGTTAAAACGGGCTGGAATTATATTGGACGGCCCAGATGACGCTACTGGGCCTAATTCGGGTAGGTCGTAAACGGGCCCTGGGTTAGCGGGCTATAAATGGGTTGTATGCGAACAGGCCGTTAACAGGCTTGCCGTGGGCCGGGCCGCCACCTTTTGACCAAGTCAAACAGGCCGGCCTTTTCACAGGCATGGGCCTCTGTTGGGTCGTGCCACATGTCGACGTATCATAGGCACTTTGGGTCCAATGAGTGGATGACTTCTATCCCAACAGTGAGCCGACACGTGTTTCCTCTAGCCAATGATGATTTTGCACGTGGAAAATCCCAATTGGTCGAGGCTGTTAATGGGTTATCGGATCCAAAATTGGACCCGATAGCTTAACTGCGTTCCGTTACGGTGGATGCCACGTGTCGGTCACCCTTGATGTAACGCCCCCGATGCGGTTATATCTCCCACGTGTCGAGGCACGACTTAGAGGCATAACCGCATTGAAAGCAATGTCGCAAGTGAGGTAATCTTCACACAACCCATGTAATAGTTAAGGGAAAGATACATAGTTGGCTTACAATCGCCACGCCACACAAGACATAATTAACCATACATCATTCGAGTACACTCAAGGTCCGACTACGGAACCAAAATAAAAGAAGATACCCCAAATGCTAACACAGATCCCCGAATCGTCCCAACTGGGCACCACTACTGATCATCTGGAAACGACACATAGTAACGACCACGTTCCTCGTCGAACTCCCACTTGAGCTCGGTGGAATCATCTGCACTGGCCTCATCGGAACCTGCAACTGTTTTGGAAGTATCTGTGAGTCACGGGGACTCAGCAATCTCACACCCTCGAGATCAAGACTATTTAAGCTTATAGGAAGGACATAGTAGTAAAGTGGAGCTGCAGCAAGCGACTAGCATATATGGTGGCTACTTCGCAAAAGAGAGCGAGAAGAGAGGCAAAGCACGGTTGTGAAACTAGTATTGATCAAGAAGTGATCCTGAACTACTTACGTCAGACATAACTCCAACACCGTGTTCACTTCCCGGACTCCGCCGAGAAGAGACCATCACGGTAACACACGCGGTTGATGTGTATTTTATTGAGGTCATCTTTGGGTTATCTACAACCGGACATTAACAAATTCCCATCTGCCTCATAACCGCGGGCACGGCTTTCGAAAGATATTACCCTGCAGGGGTGTCCCAACTTAGCCCATTATAAGCTCTCACGGTCAACGAAGGATTATTCCTTCTACCGGGAGGACCCGATCAATCTCGAATCCCGGACTACAAGACATTTCGACAGAATAAAACAAGACCAGCAAAGCCGCCCGATTGTGCGACAAATCCCGATAGGAGCTGCACATATCTCGTTCTCGTGGCACATCCGGATGAGCAGACGACGGCAACCGAAGATGCCCCAAGTTGCCTCGTGGTGGCACCGCAAGTGGCTCTAGTTTGGACCAACACTCGAGGAGCATTGGCCCGGGGTTTAAAATAAGATGACCCTCGGGCTCGCGAAAACCCGGGAAAGGCTTAGGTGGCAAATGGTAAAATCAATGTTGGGCCTTCTTTGGAGGAGTCTTATTCAAAGCGAACTGTCAAGGGGTCCCATAAATCACCCAACCGTAAGGAACGCAAAATCAAGGAACATAACACCGGTATGACGGAAACTAGGGTGGCAAGAGTGGAACAAAACACCAGGCATAAGGCCGAGCCTTCCACCCTTTACCAAGTATATAGATGTGTTAAACATAGCAGATATATTTATATATATTGTGATATCCCCAACAAGTAAACATGTTCCAAAAAGGAACAACATCTCCATGTCCCAACAAGGAACAAATTTCAGCTTCACCTGCAACTAACAACGCTATAAGAGGGGCTGAGCGAAGCGGGAACATAGCCAATCAACGGTTTGCTAGGAAAGGATGGTTAGAGCTGACATGGCAATATAGGTGGCATGATATAGCAAGTGGTAGGCATCGCAGCATAGGCATAGCAAAAGAGCGAGCAACTAGCATAGCAAAGATAGAAGTGATTTCGAGGGTATGATCATCTTGCCTGCAATGTTCTCAGAGTTGTCGAAAGCCTGATCCTCGAAAACGTTCTCAACAGGTTCCTCGTAAGCGTTCTCGTCTCCCGGCTCTACCCAAAGCAACAACAAAACAAGGAACCAAAATAAATCACGGTGCAATGCACAATCAACATGATGCAACATGACATGAAATGCAAGATGTGATATGCAAAGCGTAAGTGCACTCCGGAAGGTAAATGGAAAACCAGGCATCATCTTGGCAAACCAAGCATGCCATCGGAAAGATGAGATGATTTCGTTAGAAATCGATATAGAGATCACCGGAAACGGATGCACGGATTGGACAAGACGGGCAACACAAGATTGGTGAGAAACCTACGATAACAACATGATGAACAAAACCATGCATGTGTGCAAACTACCTCATAGCGAGATTCAAATAAATATGCCCATGAAACAACACATAACCATGATGCAAAAAGACATGAACATAAACTTGTTCAAATGCAAAAACTATTGCCACCACTGAGTTGGTGGGATTTTTCTACCCCAAAAACATATATAATATGTTAGGGTTGCAGTAGAAAAACCATCCCAAAAACATCAAGTTAAAACCTGCCTAATATGGAAGTTGACAGAATTGGCAATTTCCAGATTTGGAAATGTCCAGATTTGGACTTGCCTAAAACAGACAAGGGAACAAACCAGAAATGGAAACTAGGGTAAAAGAAAAAATTATGCATAAGGGGGGAGGCGCTGAGAGGCTGACAAGGGGCCCCACTGTCATAGAGACAGGGGTTTATCAGGTGAAAAAAAAGGGGGGAAGAAAACAGCCTCAGGGGGGATTCGAACCCGGGTCTCCCCGGTGGAACCCTGCCCCTGTTACCACTGGGCTGGGCGACGGCGACTGACAGAGGAAGGGCTCGGGCCCTGATCTACTGCTGCTGCAGAGGAGGCGCACCGACTGAAGCGCAAAACAGAAATTAAAAAGGGGGGAGGGCGCGCCTGGGGTTCGAACCCAGGTCGCCGCGGTGAGAGAGCGGGGGGTCAACCAGCTCGGCTAGGGTAGGGGGTTCGGTAGGATCCGGGTCGCTGTCTACTTAACTAACTACCCGGCCCTGATCTAAGAACAGAGGAGACGCACCGATGCCGGCGAGGCAGCGGCGGCTCTGAGGACTCCGTGCCCTCGCATGATCGGGCGCACGGGAGCACCACGGAACTCGACGGGCAAGCCCGAACGGGGCTAGCGGCATACACGCTGCAAGCTACACTGAACCCAAACACACTACACCACGCCGAGCATGGCGAAGCGCGACAAAGACACGGGCGGATCCTACTCTCACGGAGAACTAGCGACGACAAGAAGGAGCAGGGAGGAAGTGGGGTATACCTCCTTACCCTAGGACAAAGAATCGGCGACGGAGACGGGCTGACGGCGACGAGATCGTGCTCTGAATCTTCGCCGGGAATCCTGACCGAGAAGAAGACCGAACAGCGGCGTCGACGAACTTGGAGATCCGGGCCCCCGTAGTCGACATCGTGGACGTAGTCGACGACGAGGAAGACGACGGACAAGGTGCGGATGGTTGGGGTGGCCGGAGAGCACGCCGGCGACGCAGGCGCTCCCAGATCGCGCCGAACGAAAGCGGGCGGCGATCTTGGTGGTCTCCTACTGGCGGCGGCGAGAGGGAGAAGGGAACCCTAGGGCTCGATTTGACGCGAGGGGGATAAGAAGGGGCTAGGGCGACGGGCGACTCACGCTCCCGTGCTCGGGTCCCCATGGCGCAGCGAGAGGAAAGGGAAAGGTGGGTGAGGCGCACAGGGCGGTCGCTGCAGTGAGCGGGCCGACGCGTCCCACGTGTCTGGGCTAAGCGAAGTGCAGCGCGGATGGGTGCTTGAAGACAGGAGAGGGAACCGGAGCGGGCTGGCGCGCTCTCTCGCGCTGCGGGCTGAGGGGAACTGGGCCGGCTCGGAGAGGCCGGGGCCCCGGTGGGGAGGAGTAGATGGGCTGCCACTGCTGCTGCTGCCTCCTTCCTCTTTTCCTTTTAAAAAAAATAAAAAGGAAGAGAAAGAAAGTACAGGGAGAAAGGAAAAGATTTTGAGTGAAAGGAAAATATCCCCACACTCCTGGAATTCTCCACAATTTAAATAAATTGTAATGGACATTTTTAAAGGTAGAAAAATAATGCAAGTTTGGAAATATTTCAAACTTGTGCCATTTTTGAACCTGACCATAACAACTTCAAATGAGGAGATTTTAGGGCAGAGAGGTTTAGTGCAACAAGCAAGATTATTAGGGAGAAGATGAACATTAGTTGAAGGAGGGAATATATGGCATTTGAAAAAGGAAGAAGTAGAGGGAAGGAGGAGATGGCAATGCAAGATGAGAATGAAACATGCAACCACATGACATGCAAGGGAAAACCACAACCACATGATAAGAAGGGAAAGCAATATGACAAGAGGCACAAATGCAGTATGGCAAAAGGAGCAAAACAAAGAAAAGAAAAACCCAACATAACCAAACAAAAGAGGCCAAGCATGACAGGAACCCACAAGAATTGGATGAGGTCAAATTGATATATTGCCCAAAAAGGGGAAGTTTACATCCAGGGTGTTACAACACTCCACCACTACAAGAGGATCTCGTCCCGAGATCTAGGACTGAAAGAACTCCGGATACTCAGAACGGAGGTGATCCTCACGCTCCCAGGTAGCTTCTCGGTCGGAATGGTGTGACCACTTCACTTTCAGGAATTTGATTGACTTGTTGCGAGTCTTGCGCTCGGTTTCCTCAAGAATAGCAGCGGGTGCTCATGATAAGAGAGATCTTCTTGAAGGTCAATCTCTTGAAGTTGATAGTGCGTTCAGAGTCTTGAAGCACTTACGAAGTTGTGACACGTGAAACACATCGTGCACGCTTTGCAAAGTTGGATGGAAGCTCAAGTTGATAGGCGAGATCGCCTCTTTTCCCAATGATCTTGAAAGGACCCACGTATCTAGGGGCAAGCTTCCTTTGATACCGAGCGGCGAGTGCCTTTCATTGAGAGACGCGGAGGTAGACATGGTCTCCGATTTCAAAAGTCACATCACGGTGCTTATCATCATAATAGCTCTTTCCGGCGCGATTAGCGGCTTTGAGATTCTCACGAATGACTTGCACATTTCTTACGCTACGTGATCAAGTCATTGCCAAGAAGTTGGCGTTCACATGCTCGGACCAATTGAGAGGAGTACGGCACTTTCTGCCATAGAGAATTTCGAATGGGGCCTTGCCCGAACTCGCTTGGAAGCTGTTGTTGTAAGAGAACTCGGCATAAGGAAGACAATCTTCCCACTTCATACCGAAGGAAATGACACAAGCCCTGAGCATATCTTCAAGAATTTGATTTACTCGCTCAACTTGGCCACTTGTTTGAGGATGGAAAGCTGTGCTGAACCGAATGTTGGTGCCCATGGCCTTCTGAAAAGACTCCCAGAACTTGGAGGTAAAGATGCTGCCACGGTCTGAAGAGATCACTTGTGGAATGCCGTGCAAAGATACAATCCTCGAGGTGTATAGCTCGCCAACCGAGCTGCAGTGATGGATTCTTTGATAGGAAGAAAATGAGCCACTTTAGTAAGCTTGTCAATGACAACGAAGATAGCATCATTTCCACGCTTGGACTTTGGAAAGCCAGTCACGAAGTCCATTTCAATATGATCAAACTTCCATTCGGGAATAGCAAGAGGTTGAAGGAGACCAGCTGGTCTTTGGTGTTCTGCTTTCACTCTTCTGCAGACATCACACTCATTCACGAATTGAGCAATTTCTCGCTTCATTCGAGTCCACCAATATGACTGCTTGAGGTCATGGTACATCTTCGTACTTCGGGATGGATGGATAGAAGCGAATTGTGAGCCTCGTTCATAATGACTTTTCGCAGATCACCCTTAGGAACCACAATCCGGTCCTCAAAGAACAGAGTGTCTTTGTCATCAACATGGAAGCACTTGTACTTGGAAATGCCCTTGTCAATACCACGTTTCACTTTCTTCACCATGGCATCCAGAAGTTGAGCCTCACGAATCTGATCTTCCAAAGTAGGAGAGACTATGAGGTTGGCAAGAAAGCCTTGAGGAACAACTTGAAGATTCAGCTTGCGGAAAGATTCACGAGATCCGGTGAAAGGGCTTGAGGATTAGATGTTGCGATAAGCTTTCCTGCTCAAAGCATCTGCAATGACATTGGCTTTGCCGGAGTATACTCAATACTTGGGTTGTACTCTTGAATCATTTCGACCCATCGAGTCTGCCTGAGGTTGAGGTTAGGCTGAGTGAAGATGTACTTGAGACTCTTGTGATCAGTGAAAATGTCCACTTTCCTTCCCAACAAGAGATGTCTCCACGTAATCAATGCATGGACAACTGCCGCCAACTCAAGATCGTGAGTGGGGTAGTTCTTCTCGTTGGGCTTCAACTGGCGAGAGGTATAAGCCACAACTCTCTTCTCTTGCATTAACACAGCACCGAGACCTTGAAGAGAAGCATCACAGAAAACTTCATAAGGCTTGGATTCATCAGGAGGAGTCAGAACAGGAGCTGTGACGAGTTTCTCTTTGAGGGTATTGAAAGCAACGTCACACTCGGAGACCGGACATACTTCACATGCTTCGGAGGAGGTTGGAAAGAGGCTTTGCAATCTTGGAGAAGTTCTCAACAAATCTTCGGCAATAGCTTGCAAGACCAAGAAAGCTGCGGAGCTGCTTGACATTCTGAGGAGGTTCCCAATTCACAATTGCGGACACCTTCTCGGGATCAACAGCGATGCCCTTGGCGAGAGATGATATGACCAAGATAAAGCACTTCATCAAGCCGAATTCACATTTGGAGAACTTAGCATAGAATTGGTACTCTCTGAGCTTGTCTAGCACCAATCGCAAATGTTTGGCATGATCCTTCTTATTCTTGGAAAGACCAAAATATCATCAAGATAGACCAAGACGAATTCATTGGTGTAGGGGTTGAATATGAAGTTCATCATCCGAGAGAAAGTTGGAGGAGCATTGACGAGGCGAAAGACATGACAAGATATTCATAAGAACCAAAGCTTGTTCGAATGCTGTCTTGGGAATATCTTGTTCACGAATGCGAATCGATGATACCCCATCGAAGGTCAAGCTTGGAGAACACCGTAGCACCTTTGAGTTGCTCGAAAAGCTCATTGATGTTGGGAAGTGGATACTTGTTCTTGATTGTCTTCTTATTCAATGGACGGTAATCGACACAAAGTCGGTCCGTGCCATCCTTCTTCCGGACAAAAGAACACCACAACCCCAAGGAGATGAACTCGGTCCGATCAAACCAGACGCTCTTGTTCATCGAGCTGCTTCTTCAATTCCCTCAGCTCATCAGGTCCAAGCTTGTATGGACGCCATACAACGGGTTCGATGCGGGCTCAAGATCGATAACGAACTCAATCGGCCGATGAGGAGGCATACCCGGAAGCTCTTCTGGAAAGACATCTTGGTACTCACAAACGACTGGAATCTGAGAGATGGCATTCAGTTCGCCCTTCTCATTGAGAGAAAACAAGCGAATGGTTTCATCACGAGAGGCATAGATGATCACATCATTAGAAGAGTGAGTCAATTGAATTTCCACAGCAGCACAATCAAGCCGAGCTTTGTGCTGATAAAGCCATCCATTCGAGAATAAGATCAATATCCGAGTCACCAAGAACCACGGTTTAGAAAGAAATCTATAATCGCCCATCTTGATACCGACATTGAACGAAAACTCGAGAAGTCATCTGCTTACCCGGGATATGATCTTCAAAGGAACAGGAATCTCTTCATCACCAACTCATGCTTGGCAACAAAAGGTCTCGAAATGAAAGAAAGCGATGCACCAAGATCAAATAAGACTTTTGCAGAATATCATTAACAAGAAGATTACCCATTAGCACATCTGAAGAATCCTCTCCGCTGAGCTGCATTCATCATATTGACCTTGGCATACTTTGGATTATGCTTGACCAACTTTGCATTGCTGGAAGATTTCACAGAGGAGGAGGCGGAAGGCGCCTCTGTTGAAGCACTTGTTAGCATAGTGACCCTTCTGCGACACTTGTTGCAAGTGACCTCGAAAGCGGACGGTGGTAAGGAGCACTTGACCTTGGAGCTTGAGAATTAGACTTGTTACGATAGCTTGGGTTGGGTGGGTGGGAAGATCCACGGCCACCGAGTTCTTCTCACCGGTAAGGCCGACGGAACGGAGGAGGGGCAGATAAAACTTCTGCTGCTTGGCTGCCACTTGAGAGGACGAGGAGGACTGAACTGCGTCCCTGATTCTCTTCTTAGAAGCCTCGCATTTGAGCTGTGCCGCTTCTTGCTTGAGTGCCATGTTGTAGAAATCATCATACTTATCTGGCTCAAACAGCACAAGAGGTAATTGCAGATCTTCTCTCAGACCACCTCTGAACTGATAGATCATACTCCTTTCATCAGGTACATCTTGCTTAGCAAAACGAGCGAGCTTCTGGAACTGGATATTGTATTGATAGACAGACAAGGTGCCTTGCTTGAGATTGCGGAACTCCTCACGCTTGCTCTCAACAACACTCTTCGGAATGTGATGAGCTCGGAAATCACGGCGGAACTCATCCCAGGTAATGACACGACCTCCTCTGGAATCTTTGTATTCTTTGGAACCACTCAGCAGCTTGATCCTTGAGTTGAAACGATGCAAACTTGACAAAGTCCTCAGGTCTGACATTGCTACAGTCAAAGTGCTTGCAGATATCCACTAACCAATCATCAGCGTCTGTTGCCTCAACACAGAAATTGAAAGACTTCGGCTGATTAGCGAGAAACTGACTGAGAGTAGCAAAGTGTGGTTGATTGTTGCCTTGACCTTGATTGCCTTGATTGCCTTGATTGCCTTGCCCCTGAGTACGTTCTTGCAAGAGCTGCAAAATCATCTGAGCATTGGCATTGGTGGCTGCCATAATAGCTTGCCACGCTTCTGGAGGCGGAGGTGGAGGTGGAGGTGGAGGATTCGACTGATCCCCATCATTGCGATCCGGATTCAGACGCGTTGGCGGAGCCATCCTGAAGAGGGTGACATCCGTTAGCCCTTTGATAGACAAATGATAAGTAGAATCAACGGATAGAAATTGCAACATATAGTCTTCACAACAAACATTCGAACAAGAATGAACGAATGAATTCCAAAGTTAATCATCACACGTCCATCAAGGTGAGAAGCCACTTAGATAAAGATATGGAAACAACATCATCTTAGAAACAAATCGAATATCTGGCGAAAACAAAAGGTTGGCTTCTAGAATGAGCGGAACAAACACATGATAGAGATTTCGCTCAAAGTGTTCGTGGTGGGGCCCACACGGACACGACGATAGCGGACGTCACGAATGACTAACAAGACGTCCCGAATCAGCATAGCCAAGGATTCTTTAAGGCGTCTCGCGACCACTTTGTAATCGACCGTGAATGGGCGGACCACTAAACTTTGAACCCCAATCTCAAATCATACATCCGCTGGGAAGAATATCCTGTAAGCTACTAGAATTCCCACCTATAAACTCCGAAACTTTCTGGTTATGCAATCTGGTGTTGGGGATACAGGGACACAAAATATATCACCCAAACTAACAATACCTAGATCCATTTGTATCCATCCGTCAACACATAACCAAGAAATCCTCGAAATCGTGTACCTCGACCTTGAAAAACATCCGTTATGCAAGTCATGGCAATACTCCCTTTTCGCCACATCTTCGGGCTATCGGGGTTATCTCACCAACAACTGCACAAAAGAGATTTCGATGTCGGCAAAACTCGGTATTCCAGAATCTGCAACGATAAAATTGTGACGACAACACCTCGGAGCTCAACTCCCGGACACCGCCACAACCCCTAAATGTCGAGGCACCAAGAACAATGTTCTCGTCACAAAACCATCGGAACGATTCCAAGATACCCACGTGATCCTAAAAAAATTTTAGTGAAATTTGAGAAGAGAAGAGTCAAAACTCTCGTCGGGAGACCTCACAGAGCGCGAAAGGACCGGGAAGTAAAAGAATCCTACTCTCCGATATATATAATCCTAAGACTCAAAACATTTTCCATTCTAGACTCAACAACGCCACAAACAATCAAGTAGGGGGCTCCTAAGTCGGGAAGGCTCGATTACCAACTTATATCGCCCGATGCGGTTATATCTCCCACGTGTCGAGGCACGACTTAGAGGCATAACCGCATTGAAAGCAATGTCGCAAGTGAGGTAATCTTCACACAACCCATGTAATAGTTAAGGAAAGATACATAGTTGGCTTACAATCGCCACGTCACACAGTACATAATTAACCATACATCATTGAGTACACTCAAGGTCCGACTCACGGAACCAAAATAAAAGAAGATACCCCAAATGCTAACACAGATCCCGAATCGTCCCAACTGGGCACCACTATCGATCATCTGGAAGCGACACATAGTAACGACCACGTTCCTCGTCGAACTCCCACTTGAGCTCGGTGGAATCATCTGACCGCCTCATCGGAACCTGCAACTGTTTTGGAAGTATCATGAGTCACGGGACTCAAAGAATCTCACACCCGAGATCAAGACTATTTAAGCTTATAGGAAGGACATAGTAGTAAAGTGGAGCTGCAGCAAGCGACTAGCATATATGGTGGCTACTTCGCAAAAGAGAGCGAGAAGAGAGGCAAAGCACGGTTGTGAAACTAGTATTGATCAAGAAGTGATCCTGAACTACTTACGTCGACATAACTCCAACACCGTGTTCACTTCCGGACTCCGAGAAGAGACCATCACGGTAACACACGCGGTTGATGTGTATTTTATTGAGGTCATCTTTGGGTTATCTACAACCGGACATTAACAAATTCCCATCTGCCTCATAACCGCGGGCACGGCTTTCGAAAGATATTACCCTGCAGGGGTGTCCCAACTTAGCCCATTATAAGCTCTCACGGTCAACGAAGGATTATTCCTTCTACCGGGAGGACCCGATCAATCTCGGAATCCCGGACTACAAGACATTTCGACAGCAATAAAACAAGACCAGCAAAGCCGCCCGATTGTGCCGACAAATCCCGATAGGAGCTGCACATATCTCGTTCTCGTGGCACATCCGGATGAGCAGATCGTCGGCAACGAAGATGCCCCAAGTTGCCTCGGTGGCACCGCAAGTGGCTCTAGTTTGGACCAACACTCGAGGAGCATTGGCCCGGGGTTTAAAATAAGATGACCCTAGGGCTCGCGAAAACCGGGGAAAGGCTTAGGTGGCAAATGGTAAAATCAATGTTGGGCCTTCTTTGGAGGAGTCTTATTCAAAGCGAACTGTCAAGGGGTCCCATAAATCACCCAACCGTGTAAGAACATAAAATCAAGGAACATAACACCGGTATGACGGAAACTAGGGTGGCAAGAGTGGAACAAAACACCAGGCATAAGGCCGAGCCTTCCACCCTTTACCAAGTATATAGATGTGTTAAACATAGCAGATATATTTATATATATTGTGATATCCCCAACAAGTAAACATGTTCCAAAAAGGAACAACATCTCCATGTCCCAACAAGGAACAAATTTCAGCTTCACCTGCAACTAACAACGCTATAAGAGGGGCTGAGCGAAGCGGGAACATAGCCAATCAACGGTTTGCTAGGAAAGGATGGTTAGAGCTGACATGGCAATATAGGTGGCATGATATAGCAAGTGGTAGGCATCGCAGCATAGGCATAGCAAAAGAGCGAGCAACTAGCATAGCAAAGATAGAAGTGATTTCGAGGGTATGATCATCTTGCCTGCAATGTTCTCGAGTTGTCGAAAGCCCGATCCTCAAAACGTTCTCAACAGGTTCCTCGTAAGCGTTCTCGTCTCCCGGCTCTACCCAAAGCAACAACAAAACAAGGAACCAAAATAAATCACGGTGCAATGCACAATCAACATGATGCAACATGACATGAAATGCAAGATGTGATATGCAAAGCGTAAGTGCACTCCGGAAGGTAAATGGAAAACCAGGCATCATCTTGGCAAACCAAGCATGCCATCGGAAAGATGAGATGATTTCGTTAGAAATCGATATAGAGATCACCGGAAACGGATGCACGGATTGGACAAGACGGGCAACACAAGATTGGTGAGAAACCTACGATAACAACATGATGAACAAAACCATGCATGTGTGCAAACTACCTCATAGCGAGATACAAATAAATATGCCCATGAAAAACAACACATAACCATGATGCAAAAAGACATGATCACAAACTTGCCCAAATGCTGAAACTAATGCAACCACTGAGTTGGTGGGATTTTTCTACCCCAAAAACATATATAATATGTTAGGGTTGCAGTAGAGAAATCATCCCAAAAACATCAAGTTAAAACCTGCCTAATATGGAAGTTGACAGAATTGGCAATTTCCAGATTTGGAAATGTCCAGATTTGGACTTGCCTAAAACAGACAAGGGAACAAACCAGAAATGGAAACTAGGGTAAAAGAAAAAATTATGCATAAGGGGGGAGGCGCTGAGAGGCTGACAAGGGGGCCCCACTGTCATAGAGACAGGGGTTTATCAGGTGAAAAAAAAGGGGGGAAGAAAACAGCCTCAGGGGGGATTCGAGCCCGGGTCTCCCCGGTGGAACCCTGCCCCTGTAACCACTGGGCTGGGCGACGGCGACTGATAGAGGAAGGGCTCGGGCCCTTATCTGCTGTTGCTGCAGAGGAGGCGCACCGGCTGAAGCGCAAAACAGAAATAAAAAGGGGGGAGTGGCGCGCCTGGGGTTCGAACCCAGGTCGCCGCGGTGAGAGAGCGGGGGGTCAACCAGCTCGGCTACGTTAGGAGGTTCGGTAGGATCCGGGTCGCTGTCTACTTAACTAACTACCCGGCCCTGATCTAAGAACAGAGGAGACGCACCGATGCCGGCGAGGCAGCGGCGGCTACAGGGACTCCGTGCCCTCGTACAGACTGGGGCGCACGGGGGAGCACCACGGGAACCTGACGGGGCAAGCCCGAACGGGGCTAGCGGCATACACGCGCGGCAAGCTACACTGAACCCAAACACACTACACCACGCCGGAGCACGGCGAGCGCGACAAAGACACGGGCCGGATCCTACTCTACGGAGAACTAGCGACGACAAGAAGGAGCAGGGAGGAAGTGGGGTATACCTCCTTACCCTAGGACAAAGAATCGGCGACGGAGACGGGCTGACGGCGACGAGATCGTGCTCTGAATCTTCGCCGGGAATCCTGACCGAGAAGAAGACCGAACAGCGGCGTCGACGAACTTGGAGATCCGGGCCCCCGTAGTCGACGTCGTGGACGTAGTCGACGACGAGGAAGACGACGGACAAGGTGCGGATGGTTGGGGTGGCCGGAGAGCACGCCGGCGACGAGGCGCGCTCCCAGATGCGCTCGGGAACGAGCGGGGCGGCGATCTTGGGTGGTCTCCTACCTGGCGGCGGCGGCGAGAGGGAGAGGGGAACCCTAGGGCTCGATTTGACGCGGAGGGGGATAAGAAGGGGGCTAGGGCGACGGGGCGAGCTCACGCTCCCCGTGCTCGGGGTCCCCATGGCGCTGGCGAGAGGAAAGGGAAAGGTGGGTGAGGCGCACAGGGCGGTCGCTGCCAGGCGGGGCCGACGCGTCCACGTGTACGGGGGCTAGCGGGGGTACGCGCGGGGATGGGTGCGCGAAGACAGGGAGAGGGAACCGGAGCGGGCTGGCGCGCTCTCTCGCGCTGCGGGCTGAGGGGAACTGGGCCGGCTCGGAGAGGCCGGGGCCCCGGTGGGGAGGAGTAGATGGGCTGCCACTGCTGCTGCTGCCTCCTTCCTCTTTTCCTTTTAAAAAAAATAAAAAGGAAGAGAAAGAAAGTACAGGGAGAAAGGAAAAGATTTTGAGTGAAAGGAAAATATCCCCACACTCCTGGAATTCTCCACAATTTAAATAAATTGTAATGGACATTTTTAAAGGTAGAAAAATAATGCAAGTTTGGAAATATTTCAAACTTGTGCCATTTTTGAACCTGACCATAACAACTTCAAATGAGGAGATTTTAGGGCAGAGAGGTTTAGTGCAACAAGCAAGATTATTAGGGAGAAGATGAACATTAGTTGAAGGAGGGAATATATGGCATTTGAAAAAGGAAGAAGTAGAGGGAAGGAGGAGATGGCAATGCAAGATGAGAATGAAACATGCAACCACATGACATGCAAGGGAAAACCACAACCACATGATAAGAAGGGAAAGCAATATGACAAGAGGCACAAATGCAGTATGGCAAAAGGAGCAAAACAAAGAAAAGAAAAACCCAACATAACCAAACAAAAGAGGCCAAGCATGACAGGAACCCACAAGAATTGGATGAGGTCAAATTGATATATTGCCCAAAAAGGGGAAGTTTACATCCAGGGTGTTACACTTGACAAAAGCACTTCTGTTACGCGCGATTTATCGTCATGGAAATGGACACTTCCGTGATGATAATTTTGGTAATGTCATGGAACACTTCTACGATAGCACATGTATGACTATCTTGATTCTGTCATAAATTTGTCATGGATGTACATGCATGACAGAAAATGTGACCTACTGTGACAAACACGTATCATCACGGAAGTGTATTTTTGGTAGTGTACTCTGTGCTTGTTTTCATTTCATCATGATGACTGTGCTACTTCTCTGTTATTCTTGCATCTGAGTACTTATTCCACTGCTAGTTGTTCGTGACTTAGGAAATTCCTCACCTTGAAATTCCTCAGTGATGAATTTGTAAAATCGCCTATTCACCCCCTAGTCGATATAACGCACTTTCAATTGGTATCAGAGCAAGGTACTCCCTTGTTTTGTATGATTTTGGTTTAACCGCCTGGAGTTTTAGTTATGTTGACTGCAGGTATGATCAAGGTCTCTTTTGGGTGTCCTACCTTTGATGGGACGGACTACCCCTACTGGAAGAATAAGATGCGAATGCATCTTGAGGAAATTGATAACGATCTCTGGTTCGTTGTGGAAAATGGTGTTCCCTCCATCACTCCTACAATCAACGCTACTGATGTGAAGAGATTCAAGCAACTCGACTCTCAAGCGAAGAACATCATATGTGGCCATCTGAGCTAAGGGCAGTATGGCAGAGTGAGTGCTTTGGAGACAGCTAAGCTTATCTGGGATTGGTTATCCAAGGTCAACGAAGGAGTCTCAACACAGCATGACTCTCGAGTTGACGTTCTTCGCAATCTCTTCAACCGCTTCAAAAGACTCGACAATGAAAATGTTCAGCAAACCTTCGATCGCCTCACTGACATCTCAAATGAGCTTCAAGCAGTTGGTGCCACTGACATCATCGACCATGAGGTGGTGAAGAAATTGCTTATATCGCTTGATTCCTCATTTGACACTCTTGCACTGATGGTACAAGAACGTGGAGACTACAAGTCACTTGATCCCGCAGATATCCTCGAGAGGCTAAACACTCATGAGTTCCAACTTGCTGAGAAGAGAGATCTCTATGGACCGAGCTATGGCAAATCACGCGCTCTAAAGGCCAAGGCAGTCTCTGAATCTGAAGGTGAGGATTCTGGTAACAGCCTAGGTGATCCTGAAGAACTGAGCCAGGAGCTACCAATGCTTGTGAGGGAATTCCATAAGTTCTCAAGGCGTGGTCGCTTTGGTAAATCCTCAAGAAGTGATGACATGAGATCAGATTCCTCATCCCCTGACTACAAGAAGAGAACTTGCCACAAATGCAAGAAACCTGGTCACTACATTACTGATTGTCCTTAGTGGGAGAAGGAATCAAAGAAGAAGAAATACAAGGATTATAGTTCTGATGATTCGAAGAAGAAGAAGAAATCTTCAAAGTCTTCATCGTCAAAATCTTCGAAGTCTTCATCTCACAAGAAGAGCAACACCAAAAAGGCTCGGGCATTCATTGGCAAGGAAATGGACTCTGAAGTTGAATCTGAGGAAAATGAGGAAGAGGAGACATCTGAGGAGTCAGACTCTAGTGTGGCGAGCCTAGCCCTCGCTACTGCGTTCGTCAGCAAGTCCATCTTCAACAATGAGGAAAATGACTTCCCCAACACTGTTGACAACGGTGATGATGACTACACTCCCACCTATTGCTTCATGGCAAATGGTGCCAAGGTACTCAAATATCGCTCCTCTGAATCAAGTGAGGATGAATCTGATGAAAACCTCAAGCCTAGCTATTCTAAACTTGCTAAGATTGTTGAGAAACAACAAAAGGCTTTTGAAAAGATTCAAAATATGCTACACAAAAGCGATGACCTGTTGGGTGAAGAAATGGATCGAACTCCAACCTTGACTGATAATCTCTAGAGACTTCAGTCTAAGTTTGAGAACCTTAAAAGTCATCATAACACTCTCTTATCTGATCATGAGAAGCTTTCTTATGAATTTCTTCAAAGAAAGCAAGATCTTGAAAAGCTAAGGGTGAGTTATGAAGATCTTCGGAAGGAACGTGATGAAGGAAATATGCCCTAGAGGAAATAATAAAGTTGTTATTTATATTTCCTTATATCATGATAAATGTTTATTATTCATGCTAGAATTGTATTAACCGGAAACTTAGTACATGTGTGAATACATAGACAAACAGAGTTTCCCTAGTATACCTCTACTTGACTAGCTCATTAATCAAAGATGGTTAAGTTTCCTAGCCATAGACATGTGTTGTCATTTGATGAATGCGATCACATCATTAGAGAATGATGTGATGGACAAGACCCATCTGTTAGCTTAGCATAATGATCGTATAGTTTTATTACTATTGCTTTCTTCATGTCTTATACATGTTCCTCTGACTATGAGATTATGCTACTCCCGAATATCGGAGGAACACCTTGTGTGCTATCAAACGTCACAACGTAACTGGGTGATCATAAAGATGCTCTACAGGTGTCTCCGATGGTGTTTGTTGAGTAGGCATAGATCGAGATTAGGATTTGTCAGTCCGTGTATCGGAGAGGTATCTCTGGGCCCTCTCGGTAATGCACATTACTATAAGCCTTGCAAGCAATGTGATTAATGAGTTAGTTACAGGATGATGCATTACGGAACGAGTAAAGAGACTTGCCGGTAACGAGATTGAACTACGTATCGTGATACCGACGATCGAATCTCGGGCAACTAACATACCGATGACAAAGGGAACAACATACGTTGTTATGCGGTTTGACCGATAAATATCTTTGTAGAATATGTAGGAGCCAATATGAGCATCCAGGTTCCGCTATTGGTTATTGACCGGAGATGTGTCTCAGTCATGTCTACATAGTTCTCGAACCCGTAGGGTTCGCACACTTAACGTTCGATGACGATTGGTACTATGAGTTTATGTGATTTGATGTACCGAAGGTTGTTCAGAGTACCGGATGAGATCACGGACATGACGAGGAGTCTCGAAATGGTCAAGAGGTAAATATCGATATATTGAAAGGCTATATTCGGACATCGGAAAGCTTCCGAGTGATCGGGTATTTTTCGAAATACCAGAGAGTTATGGAATTCACCGGAGGAAGTAGTGGGCCTTAATGGGCCAGACGAGAAAGGACAGAAGGGCCACAAGGGGTGACCGCGCCCCCATGAGCTGGTCCGATTTGGACTAGGAAGGGGCGGCGCCCCCCTCCTTCCTTCTCCCGTCTTCCTCCTTCCTTCCTATCCTACTTGGACTAGGAAAGGGGGAAACCTACTCCTTCTCCCTTGGGCGCGCCCCTTGTGGCCGTCCCTCCTCCTCCTCCCCTCCTTTATATACGGGAGGAGGGCACCCCACCGACACACAAGTTGATTTCTTAGCCGTGTGCGGTGCCCCCCTCCACAGTTTTCCACCTCCGTCATATTGTCATAGTGCTTAGGCGAAGGCCTGCGTCGGTAACTTGATTGTCACCATCACCACGTCGTCGTGCTGACGAAACTCTCCCTCGGCCTCAGCTGGATCTAGAGTTTGAGGGACGTCACCGAGCTGAATGTGTGTAGATCGCGGAGGTGCCGTATGTTTGGTACTTGGATCGGTTGGATCGTGAAGATGTTCGACTACATCAACCGCGTTACTAAATGCTTCCGCTTTTGGTCTACGAGGGTACGTAGACACACTCTCCCCATTCGTTTCTATGCTTCTCCTAGATAGATCTTGCGTGATCATAGGAAATTTTTGAAATACTACGTTCCTCAACAGTGGCATCCGAGCGAGGTCTATGTGTAGATGTTATATGCACGAGTAGAACACAAAGAGTTGTGGCGATAATAGTCATACTGCTTACCAGCATGTCATACTTTGATTCGGCGGTATTGTTGAATGAAGCGGCCCAGACCGACATTATGTGACCGCGTTCATGAGACTGGTTCTACCGCCGTGCTTCGCACACAGGTGGCTAGTGGGTGTCTGTTTCTCCAGCTTTAGTTGAATCGAGTTTGACTACGCCCGGTCCTTGTTGAAGGTTAAAACAGCACACTTGACGAAAAATCGTTGTGGTTTTGATGCGTAGGTAAGAACGGTTCTTGCTAGAAGCCCGTAGCAGCCACGTAAAACTTGCAACAACAAAGTATTGAACGTCTAACTTGTTTTTGGAGCGCATGTTGTGATGTGATATGTTCAAGACGTGATGAGATATAAATTGTTGTATGAGATGATCATGTTTTGTTGAAGTTATCGGCAACTGGCAGGAGCCATATGGTTGTCTCTTTATTGCATAAGATGCAAGCGCCATATAATTGATTTACTTTATCGCTATGCGATAGCAATAGTTGGCGAGACGACCATGTGACGACACGTTGATAAAGATCAAGATGATGGAGATCATGGTGTCATGCCGGTGACGATGGAGATCATGACGGTACTTTGGAGATGGAGATCAAAGGCACAAGATGATGATAGCCATATCATGTCACATATTTTGATTTCATGTGATGTTTATCTTTTATGCATTTTATTTTGCATAGTACGACGATAGCATTATGAGATGATCCCATACTAAAATTTCAAGGTATAAGTGTTCTCCCTGAGTATGCACCGTTGCAACAGTTCTTCTTACTGAGACACCACTTGATGATTGGTTGTGATAAGCTCTACGTTCACATACAACGGGTGCAAGAAAGTTTTGCACACACAGAATACTTGGGTTAAACATGACGATCCTAGCATATGCAGATATGGCCTCGGAACACTGAGACCAAAATGTCGAGCGTGAATCATATAGTAGATATGATCAACATAGTGATGTTCACCATTGAAAACTACTCCATCTCACGTGATGATCGGACATGGTTTAGTTGATATGGATCACGTGATCACTTAGATGATTAGAGGGATGTCTATCTAAGTGGGAGTTCTTAAGTAATATGATTAATTGAACTTTAATTTATCATGAACTTAGTCCAGATAGTTTTTGCATATCTATGTTGTAGATCAATCGCTCACCTATAGCTCCCCTATTTTATTTTTGATATGTTCCAAGAGAAAAATAAGTTGAAAGACGATAGTAGCAATGATGCAGACTGGGTCCGTGATCTGAGGATTATCCTCATTGCTGCATAGAAGAATTATGTCCTTGATGCACCGCTAGGTGACGGACCTATGATACATTTTCAACGTATTTATAATTTTTGATTGTTCCATGCTATTATATTATCAATCATGGATGTTTTACATGCATTTATATGCTATTTTATATGATTTTTGGGAGTAACCTATTAACCTAGAGCCCAGTGCCAGTTTCTGTTTTTTCCCTTTTTTGAGTATCGCAGAAAAGGAAAACCAAACGGAGTCAAATTGACCTGAAAATTGACGGAGATTATTTTTGGACCAAAAGAAGCCCATGGAGCACTGGAGATGGGCCAGAGGAGTCCCGAGGCACCCACGAGGGTGGGGGTGCGCCCTACCCCCCTGGGCGCGCCCCCTACCTCATGGCCGGCTCGGAGACCCCCTTGACTTGTTCGCGACGCCAAAACCTCTTATATATACAAAAACACCCAGAACATAACCTAGATCGGGAGTTCCGCTGTCACAAGCCTCTGTAGCCACCGAAAACCAATCTAGACCCGTTCCGGCACCCTACCGAAGGGGGAAATCCCTCTCCGGTGGCCATCTTCATCATCCCGGCGCTCTCCATGACGAGGAGGGAGTAGTTCACCCTCGGGGCTGAGGGTATGTACCAGTAGCTATGTGTTTGAGCTCCCTCTCTCGTGTTCTTGAGGTGGTATGATCTTGATGTATCGCGAGCTTTGATATTATAGATGGATCTTATGATGTTTCTCCCCCTCTACTCTTTTGTAATGGATTGAGTTTTCCCTTTGAAGTTATCTTATCGGATTGAGTCTTTAAGGATTTGAGAACACTTGATGTATGTATTGCATGTGCTTATCTGTGGTGACAATGGGATATTCACGTGGTCTACTTGATGTATGTTTTGGTGATCAACTTGCGGGTTCCGTAACCTTGTGAACTTATGCATAGGAGTTGGCACACGTTTTTGTCTTAACTCTCCGGTAGAAACTTTGGGGCACTCTTTGAAGTTCTTTGTGTTGGTTGAATAGATGAATCTGAGATTGTGTGATGCATATTGTATAATCATACCCATGGATACTTGAGGTGACATTGGAGTATCTAGGTGACATTAGGGTTTTGGTTGATTTGTGTCTTAAGGTGTTATTCTAGTACGAACTCTATGATAGATCGAATGGAAAGAATAGCTTCATGTTATTTTACTACGGACTCTTGAATAGATCGGTCAGAAAGGATAACTTTGAGGTGGTTTCATACCCTACCATAATCTCTTCGTTTGTTCTATGCTATTAGTGACTTTGGAGTGACTCTTTGTTGCATGTTGAGGGATAGTTATATGATCCAATTATGTTATTATTGTTGAGAGAACTTGCACTAGTGAAATTATGAACCCTAGGCCTTGTTTCCTAGCATTGCAATACCGTTTACGCTCACTTTTATCATTAGTTACCTTGCTGCTTTTATATTTTCAAATTACAAAAACCTATATCTACCATCCATATTGCACTTGTATCACCATCTCTTCTCCGAACTAGTGCACCTACACGTATTGGGTGTGTTGGGGACACAAGAGACTCTTTGTTATTTGGTTGCAGGGTTGCTTGAGAGAGACGATCTTCATCCTACGCCTCCCACAGATTGATAAACCTTAGGTCATCCACTTGAGGGAAATGTGCTACTGTCCTACAAACCTTTGCACTTGGAGGCCCAACAACGTCTACGAGAAGAAGGTTGTGTAGTAGACATCAAGCAGTTTCTGGCACCATTGCCGGGGAGGTAAGTGCTTGAAGGTATATCTTTAGATCTTGCAATCGAACCTTTTAGTTTCTTGTTTTATCACTAGTTTAGTTTATAAAAGAAAACTACAAAAAATGGAATTGAGGGTGCCTCATATGCTTCATCGTTTTAATGTCTTTCGTGAAAATAAGGATTCCGATAATTGTGCTCAAGTGCTAGAAGAAGAATGCATTAGAATGTTTGGCACTAAATCTTTGTATGATGAGCATGATTGCAATGTTGTTAGTATGAATTCCTTGAATATCCATGATGCTAATAATATGCAAAGCCACAAGCTTGGGGATGCTATGTTTGATGAAGTTTATATTTTTATCCCCAAGTCTAGATGAGCAAATTTATTTTGATGATAGCATGCCTCCTATTTATGATGATTATACTGATGAAAGTGGGTTTCGAAGAGTGTCAACTTTAGGAAGTAATGATCCCGCTATTTTGGAGGGTATTGAATTTTATAATATTTATGAAAGTGGATTTGGACAGGTCATGACTTTATTTAGTGATGAATCCACTATTTCGGAAGAGGTTTCAATTGATTATGAGAATAAAGTTGCTATTTATGATGATTATTATGATGATATGTATTCTATAAAGAATAATGATAACCATGGAACTTGTCATCATGATTTTAATTTTCAATTGGATTATGCCTCACATGATAGTTATTTTGTTGAGTTTGCTCCCACTACTATTCATGAGAAGAAATTCGCTTATGTGGAGAGTAATAAAAATTCTATGCTTGTGGATCATGAAAAGAATGCTTTATGTGATAGTTATATCATTGAATACATTCATGATGCTACTGAAAATTATTATGAGGGAGGAACATATGCTTGTAGGAATTGCAATAATATCAAGTTTCCTCTCTATGTGCTTAAGGTTTTGAAGTTATGCTTGTTTTGCCTTCCTATGCTAGTTGATTATTGTTCCCATAAGTTGTTTGCTCAACAAAACCCTATGCATAGGAAGTGGGTTAGACTTAAATGTGCTAGTCATATTCTTCATGATGCTCTCTTTATGTTTCAATTCTTATCTTTTATGTGAGCATCATTGAAATCATCATGCCTAGCTAGCGTGTTAAACGTTAGCGCTTGTTGGGAGGCAACCCAATCTTATTTTTGTTCTTTGATTTTTGTTCCTGTTTAGTAATAAATAATTCATCTAGCCTATGTTTAGATGTCGTTTTATTGTTTTAATTAGTGTTTGTGCCAAGTAGAACCTTTGGGAAGACTTGGGTGGAGTCTTTGCGATCTTACTGTAAAAAACAGAAACTTTGCGCTCACTAGTTTAGCTGCCATTTTTTACTGGAGAGTGATTTTTGGTTGATTCTTTTTTCAGATGATTAATAGACAAATTTATCAGGTACAAAAATTTATTTCAGAATTTTTGGAGTTACAGAAGTATTCGAATGATACATATTACTACAGACTGTTCTGTTTTTGACAGATTCTGTTTTCTATGTGTTGTTTGCTTATTTTGATAAATCTATGAGTAGTATCGGAGGGTATGAACCATAGAGAAGTTGGAATACAGTATATATTACACCAATATGAATTTGGAATGAGTTCACAACAGTACCTAAGTTGTGGTTTTATTTTCTTATACTAACAGAGCTTACGAGTTTTCTGTTGAGTTTTGTGTTGTGAAGTTTTCAAGTTTTGGGTAAAGATTCGATGGACTATGGAATAAGGAGTGGCAAGAGCCTAAGCTTGGGTATTACCAAGGCACACCAAGGTAATATTCAAGGATAACCAAGAGCCTAAGCTTGGGGATGCCCCGGATGGCATCCCCTCTTTCGTCTTCGTTCATCGGTAACTTTACTTGGAGCTATATTTTTATTCACCACATGATATGTGTTTTGCTTCGAGCGTCATTTTATTTTCTTTTGTTTTTCTTGCTGCTTGAATAAAATACCAAGATCTAAAATTCTTAAATGTTAGAGAGTCTTCACATAGTTACATAATTATTCGACTACTCATTGATCTTCACTTATATCTTTTGGAGTAGTTTCTCATTTGCTCTAGTGCTTCACTTATATATTTTAGAGCACGTCGGTGGTTTTATTTTGAAGAAATAGATGAACTCTCATGATTTACTTATATTATTTTGAGAGTCTTTTATAACAGCATGGTAATTTGCTTTGGTTATGAATTTAGTCCTAATATGATAGGCATCCAAGAGGGATATAATAAAAACTTTCATATAGAGTGCATTAAATACTATGAGAAGTTTGATACTTGATGATTGTTTTGAGATATGAAGATGGTAATATTAGAGTCATGCTAGTTGAGTAATTGTGAAATTAAGAAATAATTGTGTTGAGGTTTGCATGTCCCGTAGCATGCACATATGGTGACCGTTGTGTAACAAATTTGAAACATGAGGTGTTCTTTGATTGTCATCCTTATGAGTGGCGGTCGGGGACGAGCGATGGTCTTTTCCTACCAATCTATCCCCCTAGGAGCATGCACGTAGTGCTTGGTTTTGACAACTTGTAGATTTTTGCAATAAGTATGTGAGTTATTTATGACTAATGTTGAGTCCATGGATTATACGCACTCTCACCCTTCCATCATTGCTAGCCTCTTTGGCAACGTGCATTGCCCTTTGTGACGCCCCCGATTCAATCGTACACTAATCATGCACGCAAATGTGTACGATCAAGATCAGGGACTCACGGGAAGATATCACAACACAACTCTACAAATAAAATAAGTCATACAAGCATCATAATACAAGCCAGGGGCCTCGAGGGCTCGAATACAAGTGCTCGATCATAGACGAGTCAGCGGAAGCAACAATATCTGAGTACGGACATAAGTTAAACAAGTTTGCCTTAAGAAGGCTAGCACAAACCGGGATCAGATCGAAGAGGAGCAGGCCTCCTGCTGGGATCCTCCTAGCTACTCCCGGTCGCCGCCAGTGGCTGCACGTAGTAGTAGGCACCTCCAGTAGTAGTCGCCATCGACGGGTGGCGTCTGCTCCAGGCTCCATCGTCTGTTGCAGCAATCGAGTAGAGGTAGGGGAAAAGGGGAACAAGGCAACCGTGAGTACTCATCCAAAGTACTCACAAGCAAGGAGCTACACTACATATGCATGGATATATGTGTAAAGGGCCATATCAGTGGACTGAACTGCAGAATGCCAGAATAAGAGGGGGATAGCTAGTCTTATCGAAGACTACGCTTCTGGTCACCTGTCTTGCAACAGGTAGAGGAGGGTAGGTTGAAGTCCTCCAAGTAACATCACATAGCAATAATCCTACCCGGCGATCCCCTCCTCATATCCCTGAGAGAGAGCGACCACCGGTTGTATCTGGCACTTGGAAGGGTGTGTTTTATCAAGTATCCGGTTCTAGTTGTCATAAGCTCAAGGTACAACTCCAAGTCGTCCTGTTACCGAAGATCACAGCTATTCGAATAGATTAACTTCCCTGCAGGGGTGCACCATCTTACCCAGCACGCTTGATCCCATTTGGCCGGACACACTTTCCTGGGTCATGCCCGCCGCTGAAGATCAACACGTTGCAGCCCCACCTAGGCACTGTGAGAGGCCAAGACGCGGTCTAAACCTAAGCTGCCGCAGGGTCAGGGCCCATCGCCTGAGCACACACACAGCATGTTGCGAGGGCGGCGGAAGCAGACCTAGCCTAGCAGCGTTCCAGTCCAATCCGGCCGCGCCGCCGTCGTCGACGCCGTCTGAAGTGCTTCGGCTGATACCACGATGCCGGGATACCCATAACTACTCCCGCGTAGATGGTTAGTGCGTATAAGCTCGTAGCCAACTCAGATCAAATACCAAGATCTCGTTAAGCGTGTTAAGTATCCGCGAACGCCGAACAGGCCAGGCCCACCTCTCTCTAGGCGGTCTCAACCTGCCTGTCGCTCCGCCTCAAAGATCCATCCAGAGGGCCGTCGGGACAAAGGTCCTTTCAGCCCCAATCCGTGAATCACTCATGGTGCTCCACCACCGACCCGACTTTAGTCTCCACATGTATCATGTATAAATATATAGTATATACCGTGATCACCTCCCGAGTGATCACGGCCCGATAGTATAGCACGCGGACGGACAAGAATGTAGGGCCACAGATGAAAATACTAGCATCCTATACTAAGCATATAGGATTGCGGTAAAGGTAACAACAAGAGTAACAAGGACAGGCTATGCATCGGGATAGGTACAATGAAGCGAGAACATGCTACACTACTCTAATGCAAGCGAGATAGAGTAGAATAGGCGATATCCGGTGATCAAGGGGGCTTGCCCAGTTGCTCGGCAAGAGAGAGGGTCGTCAACTCCGTAGTCGAACCGGGCAGCAGCAGCGTCTCGTAGTCTACCGGAGAGAAGAGGGGAAGAAACAATGAATACCAAGTAAACAGATGCATATCGATGCATGACAAGACAAGTAGCGATGCTAGGCGTGCCCTAACGTGGTATGAGGTGGTACTGGTTAAGGGGGAAACATCCGGAAAATAACCCGGGGTTTCGTGTTTTCAGCGAGAGGAGCGGAGGGGAAAGTTGCGGGTTCGATAGGTTAGGGGTGTGTGGCGACGAAGCAGACTGCGTGTCCGGATTCGTCTCGTCGTTCTAAGCAACTTTCATATACAAAGTTTTTCCATCGGAGCTACGGTTTATTTTCTATTAATTTTAAAAGATTTAAATCATTTTCGTGATTTATTTAATTATTTATCTCAACATTATCCAGAATAGTAAAGATGACATCAACATGACAACATCTTGACGTCAAGATCAACTAACATGATTGATGAGTCAACGACGTGTGGGTCCCATGTCATACACTTTTTAGTTTAAGTAGGGTTTAGCTGATTGTTTATTTGCTTAATTAAATTTAACTAATTGATTAGATTAATTTAAACATGATTAATTAACTTAATTATTTTACTAATTAATTAATTAACTAATTAATGTTTTTATTAATTACATTTTCATTTCCTTTTAATTTTCGTTTTTTTAACAGGGGCATGGGGCCCCGGTGTCATAGACCCTAGTGGCCTAGCGGGCGACGGTGCAAAGTGCACCTGCAGCAAGGGGCGTGCAGGCGCCCGCCAACGGGACTGGCGAGGGGCGCGGGCGAGGCTCCGCCATGGCGCGATGGGGCCGGGCTCTCGCCGGCAGCAACAGGGGAACACGAGCGGGTTCGGCAGTAGGGTGCGAGGCGTGCCTAGGCGCCCTGGCGAGGCGAGGCCCGGCCAGGTCTGTGCCCGTGGCGGCGAGGCCACGACGGCCAAGCAGTGCAGGCCGAGCGGAGGCGCTGTGGGTCAACAAATTGAACAGGGGGAGAGGGTAGCGAGGATGGGGTCCTCACCCCGTTGTAGGGGAGTTCGGCGGTGAGGCGCGATGGCGCCGGCGGGGAGGAGGTCGGGGAAGGCGTCCGTCGGGGAGGTAGAGGGCTAGGCGGCGACGCGGTGGTCCAGCGATGGTGAGGCCTGCGGGGAAGAGGCGCCGGCGAGGTAGCTACGGTGGGGCGACGAGCGGTGGCCTCCGGGGTCGGGGAGGTGACGAGGCGGGGAGGTCGTCGCCTCCGAGGCGATGGAGACGGCGTGGCGGCGACGGCGGCGGCGTCGGGCGGATCTGTGAAGCGCACCCGGCCGCGAGACTCTGGGCGGGCGGCGGCGTCGGCGGGTCGGGCCTCTGCCTGATCCGTCTGGGAAGGTAAGAGAGGTCGGAGGGTCCGTGAGGGGGGGCGCGAGGGAGGGTCGTCGCCGGGAGGCGGAATCGGCGATGGGGACGGGCGCGGGCGTCGGCCCGATCCCGATTGGATCGGGGAGGGGAAGCGTGGGGGAGTGGGGTAATGGGGGTTCTGGTTTAGGGTTTTAAATGCGTGGGAGCTATAGGCGCCCGGGCAACTGGTGGCTCAGAGGCCAGTGGGCCGTGGCCCGATGGGGGGTTCTTTCTTTTTGTTTTCTTTTTTTCCCTTTGTTTTATTTATTCCTTTCAGTTTTATTAAATTATTAATTTATTTCAATTTTGAAGAATGTGAGAACAACACCTAAATATGGTATGTTAAAGATACCACTTTGCCACATTAATTTGGACAGCTAAATAAAATAGTTTAATATTTTACAAAATACAAAAGGCATTTAATTACTTTCTTTATTGCTGTTTTATTTTCCTTTGAGCATTTAAACATTTTATAAAAATGTGGTTTCACCACCATAATTACCTATGTATTATTTGGTTCCTCCGAACATTTAAATTTTAATATTTGAAAACTTTTATTGTTTACTCGATTTTGAATTTGAAATTGAATCGGTTTTGAACTAACCGAGATTAACTACGGTGATGAGGTGGCGTGGCATCATTAATGGGGATTACTGTAGCATAATTATCCGGGTGTCACAATTCTCCTCCACTACAAGAACTCTCGTCCCGAGATTTAAGAGGGGAGTAAGGGGAAAGTTCTGGTTACGATATTCTAACGGATCTTCTCGAAGTAGTTAACCCCTTTCGTTGATGTCTTCAATCCTTCATCCCGATGCATCATGATAAACTTGTCATCATTTCTTCGGGAACTCCATCGTACTTACGAAAAGATAAGGGGCAGCTCACTCGACATAATGCTTTTGAGGAAAACAATGCAGGGTTATCCCATGAATTAGTATAAGATTATCTCTCGAGTTGAACGTATGAAATACCTCGAGAGTAAGGTACTGAAAGGTACCATAATAGGCTCAAGCGGATAGATAGTTGCTCGAAGCCTGAACCCGAGTGAAAAGGGTTGAGTAGCGAGAGTAAGTATTGCGTCGATTCCGAATAGATCACTAGGACGGTGGCCCGTGGATTACATACAAGTCCACGCCGAGGAATAACTTTGGGAATAGGGGATGTACAGGACGTCAGGTTTTGATCCTGTGGAACTGTGGGTTATGGACCCACCATGTGGTTTTTTGTTTTTTTTTAATAGGAGTAGTGACATCTTTCACGGTCATGATAGCAAGGCATGTCGAGAGTACCATGTCGGTTATGTCGGTATCAACGTTGGTACCAAGGGCGAGGATGAAGAGAACCACTTTCCCTTTCGTTGAGCGAGGCGGACCAATAGGCAAGGTTCTCGTCCATCGGTGGCTACCGAATGTCATCAACAATAATAACAGAGGTCTTCTTGTGAGTTGTACCTCGAGGCGTTTACATAAGCGATAGAATATTGCTGCTTAGATCATATAGATCACAAGAAAGGTTCAAACAACCAATGGAACGTAAAATATGATTATCATATTAAATGAACAATGGAAAGGAAAATGTGTTTAAACACATATTTCAGGATATATCCTTACCAAGGACAAGCGAGCATGATATCCGTGGCGAGGATATAATGTAGAAAACTCTTTAGGTAACGGGGGGAAGGAATCTCATGATATTACCCATACAATGGTGTTAGGATAAATGATAACTAAAATTTAGCATCGTGCTTCAAATGTTCCTGTTGAAAATCGGAGTACCATTGACAAGCTTCGAGATAGCATTGACATGGTCTTCAGGTGAAGATCAGACTTTGGAAACACGAAGGATTCATCAGGAATAACTTGTAGAATAAGTCTTACAATTTCCTCATGGATGAACGGATAACCTTGCTGAAAAGGAATCTATAATGATAGGTCCTCCAGCCGGGGGGGGGGGGTGCTAGGCATGACATCATGTTACCGCGTCATCAAAGGATCAACATCATAACTCTTGGAAAGTTGTCCCAACCATCATATCTGACCGAGATTCAGATCCGATTGGTGTCAGGATACCTCAGACTTAGGATACCTGAGAAGACAAGGTGCAACGCAAATTGACAAGATGACAATGTAAGATTCTCGGGGGAAAGGAACTATGAAGTGATTTCCGTTAACAAGAGTCCATCAATAACCCAAGGAGAGGGCAAGGAGGTGTCTGGTGAACTCAACGACAATTTACCGAGATTCCCAAAAGATGGATTTCCGCAATTAAGTGAACAAGGAGATAACATTTGTCAGATCAAATGATATAAGGAAGTATGCTCGAGGAAAACATACACAAGTAAACACTGGTTGAAAGGTGCGCCCGAAATATGGGCTGGGTTGCACGACCAACGTCGGAATGGTGATTCAATAATCAATAGTCTAAGAATTTCACTTCAAAGCAAGAGGCTTGCTAGAAGTTTTGAATTCACACGTCATAGCTCAATTGTCGGTATTCCGGTTGAAAACAATACGGGGGCCAAGGAATGAACGAAGATGGCAAGAAGTATTATGATATCAAGAATTCTTAAGAGGTGGTGAAATTCTCACCACATCCTCAACAAAAGGAGATGGTAATACTTCCGAGGTAAGGAAGATCAACTGCTGGGTAGCAGGGATCTCAAGATTTACACAAAACACGAACAAGCTTGTGTTGGTGGGAAGGCAATAAAGTGTTCGATGATAATACAATTCATCAAGGGCAAGGATGGTATTTCTCATCATGAATTCAATTGATATCCTGGATGAGCTCAGAATGTTGATGATCACGACACCTTTGTCGCGAGAGTTCATGAAGATGTAATCGAGCAGCGACGACAACAAGTCAAAGTAATGATGAAGTGAAAGGTTATTGGAACCAAGGTTACGACACAAACTCGAGATCAGTTTGTTGTTCAAGATGGAACGATAAGACAAGGAAACCGACGTAAGCTTAGCTCAATCGTCGAAAGTTGTGTTCCTGGGATAAGGGCCAGGTAGCACCGTTAAAATCATCACGACAATGATATAGCCAAACAGGCTAGGAATGGCGTGGTCGGGTACAAACTCGTACTATAGAAGCTTACTTAAGAGTTGTTGAACCGTAGTGCGGACTCGGTTCAGATATCGGTGTCTTTGAGTGTTTAATAACTCAGAGCCCGTGAAAAATTGGAATCAGTGGGAAGGTAGCACTTGATGAAGAACTCATAAGAAGTTATGCAGTTCCATGATAATCTCGAGATACCAGGGGGTAATACTCGATGACATATCAAAGTAGAGGTTGGACGGGGTATTGCTCTCTGAGAAGACAAGTGCTAAAACTTGCACGAGAAATGGTATTTAAAAGAGAACATGGTGGAACCACGATTGCAAAAGGCGGATCCACGATATAAGATGAACTTTTACCAAAGGAATAATTAATTTAAGAGAAGCTTTAATGATAAGATCTACATCGTGTCCGTGGGCATGAACACAAGTTAAAGGTCGACTCCCACTTCTCCAATGCATAACCTTTCATTCACTTCTCATGTTCGATGAAGTTGCAGTGTTGAAAATTTTATCTGGCGAAGCACCAGAAGAGTATGATTCGTGAAAACTATCGGGTTCACACGGTTTAGTGAAGGCATATGTTCAACCCATAGGGGCTTCTTGGAATCATATACCAGAATCTTTAGAAATAATTAACTCAAGCTCGAAGGCAGAGCATGGTTGAGAAAGCAGAGGATACAATTTACCAAAGGCATTATGTATCAGAGGAAAGGCTCACAAGGTTATTGAGTATGAAGGGCGTTGTCAGATAAAATCCAACAAAGGATCTGGTGGTCCACAAGGGATCTGACGTGAGCATCAGTACTCAACCAGAGGAAGAAGAATGCAAGGATATCAAACTATAGAAACAACTGACTAACTCAATTGTCAAATGCAAAGAAATTATGGTTCCCAAATCAAGGGTCAAGCAATGCTCGATTAGGGATGGATAAGTCGAATAGCCTTAGGGTACAATCAATCGACAATTGGATTGGTCGAGAACCAATTCCGAGTTAAAAGAATGGCAGCTCAGCCGAAAGGTAATTTATAAGGATCAATGATGATTGCGAGTATTCGCAAACGTATTGAGTCAACCGACTCAAAATGATAATGACAAGGAATGTCAACATGACTACGAGACTTATGGGATTAACCATAATGCAAGCAAGCAAGAATTTCAAGAGCCAAGGCTCTAGAGGATTTTCGGAAGATCGAATAGTATTTAGAAGACTTTTGAGAAACACATGACAACTGGGGATGAGCGGATACTCGACAAGTGCGAGGATTTATTTGAAGGGGTATTCATGTGGCAAAGAACTGCTAGGCAGTAGGCACAAAGTATTCTCGGAACAATAGAGAAAACTTCGGGGTGTTTTGTAATAACAAGATCAATGGGGGATGATCGTATGAATGGCAAGTGTAAGTAGTTATCCATAAGGATTTATCGGTGGTCGGGAATAGCAAAAGTGATGGGCACAAAGTCTCGAGAGAATATCAAAGAGTATCTTCGAAATCTTCTGGTGCAGTCGGTGATCATCCGGACTGAAGGGCCTCTCCGGTAGAAAGTATTTGCGAGAACCTAAAGTTAGTTTTGTTTTTAGCAAATTCATTTAACCCGAATAGAAGAGAGTTCAGAGTCCCAGAGTAAAGGTCGAGGAGTAAAAGATCCTAGTACCACCCGATGGCGACGTGGGCCCGTAAGGCACACAGCCAAGTTAGTAAAAGTTTTGCAATGTCTAGACTCGACTTGACCAAGGAGTTGGAAGGGGGATTCCTACAGGCGATCGGCTCGATACCAACTTGTGACGCCCCCGATTCAATCGTACACTAATCATGCACGCAAATGTGTACGATCAAGATCGAGGACTCACGGGAAGATATCGCAACACAACTCTACAAATAAAATAAGTCATACAAGCATCATAATACAAGCCGGGGGCCTCGAGGGCTCGAATACAAGTGCTCGATCATAGGCGAGTCATGGGAAGCAACAATATCTGAGTACGACATAAGTTAAACAAGTTTGCCTTAAGAAGGCTAGCACAAACCGGGATCTGAGATCGAAGAGGAGCAGGCCTCCGCCTGGATCCTCCTAGCTACTCTGGTCGCCGCCATGGGCTGCACGTAGTAGTAGGCACCTCCGAGTAGTAGTCGCCATCGACGGTAGTGCGTCGCTCTGGGCTCCATCGTTTGGTTGCAGCAATCGAGTAGAGGTAGGGGAAAAGGGGAACAAGGCAACCGTGAGTACTCATCCAAAGTACTATAAGCAAGGAGCTACACTACATATGCATGGATATATGTGTAAAGGGCCATATCGGTGGACCGAACTGCAGAATGCCGAATAAGAGGGGATAGCTAGTCTTATCGAAGACTACGCTTCAGTCACCGTCTTGCAACAGTAGAGGAGGGTAGGTTGAAGTCCTCCAAGCAACATCACTTAGCAATAATCCTACCCGCGATCCCTCCTCATATCCACGAGAGAGAGCGACCACCGTTGTATCCGCACTTGGAAGGGTGTGTTTTATCAAGTATCCGGTTCTAGTTGTCATAAGCTCAAGGTACAACTCCAAGTCGTCCTGTTACCAAGATCACGGCTATTCGAATAGATTAACTTCCTGCAGGGTGCACCATCTTACCCAAGACGCTTGATCCCATTTGGCGGACACACTTTCTGGGTCATGCCCGCCGCGGAAGATCAACACGTCACAGCCCCACCTAGGCACAACAAAGAGGCCAGCACGCGGTCTAAACCTAAGCGCGCAGGGTGCAGGCCCATCGCCTCGAGCACACACACGTTGCGAGGGCGGCCGAAGCAGACCTAGCCTAGCAGGCGTTCTAGTCCAATCCGGCGCGCCGCTCGTCGTGACGTCCGAAGTGCTTGGTGATACCACGGCGCGGGATACCCATAACTACTCCAGCGTAGATGGTTAGTGCGTATAAGCTCGTAGCCAACTCAGATCAAATACCAAGATCTCGTTAAGCGTGTTAAGTATCCGCGAGCGCCGAACAGGGCAGCCCACCTCTCTCCTAGGCGGTCTCAACCTGCCTGTGCGCTCCGCCTCAAAGATCCATCCAGAGGGCCGTCGGGACAAAGGTCCTTTCAGCCCCAATCCGTGAATCACTCATGGGTGCTCCACCACCGACCCGACTTTAGTCTCCACATGTATCATGTATAAATATATAGTATATACCGTGATCACCTCCCGGTGATCATGGCCCGATAATATAGCACGGCGGACGGACAAGAATGTAGGGCCACAGATGAAAATACTAGCATCCTATACTAAGCATATAGGATTGCGGTAAAAGTAACAACAGATAGTAACAAGGACAAAGCTATGCATCGGGATAGGTACAATGTAAAGCGGTAACATGCTACACTACTCTAATGCAAGTAGTATAGAGTAGAATAGGCGATATCTGGTGATCAAGGGGGTGGGGGCTTGCCTGGTTGCTCGGCAAGAGAGAGGGGTCGTCAACTCCGTAGTCGAACTGAGCAAAGCAGCGCCGGTCTCGTAGTCTACCGGAGAGAAGAGGGGAAGAAACAATGAATACCAAGTAAACAGATGCATATCGATGCATGACAAGACAAATGGCGATGCTAGGCGTGCCCTAACGTGGTATGAGGTGGTACTTGGTTAAGGGGAAACATCCGGAAAATAACCCGGGTTTCGTGTTTTCAGGCGGAAGGAGCCGAGGGGAAAGTTGCGGTTCGATAGGTTAGGTGTGTGGCGGACGAGCGGATCTGCGTGTCCGGATTCGTCTCGCGTTCGAGCAACTTTCATATACAAAGTTTTTCCATCAGAGCTACGGTTTATTTTCTATTAATTTTAAAAGATTTAAATCATTTTCAGGATTTATTTAATTATTTATCTCAACATTATCCAGAATAGTAAAAGATGACATCAGCATGACAACATGCTGACGTCGATGATCAATCGCATGATTGACTGAGTCAACGATGTGTGGGTCCCGCATGTCATACACTTTTTAGTTTAAGTAGGGTTTAGCTGATTGTTTACTGCTTAATTAAATTTAACTAATCGATTAGATTAATTTAAACATGATTAATTAACTTAATTATTTTACTAATTAATTAATTAACTAATTAATGTTTTTATTAATTACATTTTCATTTCCTTTTAATTTTCGTTTTTTTTAACAGGGGCATGGGGCCCCGGTGTCATAGACCCTAGTGGCCTAGCGGGCGCGGCAGTGCGGGCGTGAACGGGCAAGGCGTCTTGCCGGGCGCCCGCCGAACAGGACTGGCAGGGGGCGCGGCGATTTGGCCTTGCGCGCGCGCGAGGCTCCGCCATGGCGCTGTGGGACGCGGCTCGCCCGCAGCAATGGGGGAACACGAGCGGGGTTGGCGCAGGGGGCGAGGCGTGCCTAGGCGCCCTGCACGCGAGGAAGCGAGGCCGGCCAGGCTGTGCCCGGCAATGGCGAGGCCACGACGGCCAGCAAGGCTGGCCGACGCCGAGGCGCCGAGGGTCAACAATGAGCAGGGGAGAGGGTAGCAGGGGATGGGGTCCTCACCCCGTTGTAGGGGAGTTCGGGCGGTGAGGCGATGGCGCCCGTGGGGAGGAGGTCGGGAAGGCGTCCGTCGGGAGGTAGAGGGCTAAGCGGCGACGCGGTGGTCCGGTGATGATGAGGCTCTGGGGAAGAGGCGCCGCAGCGAGTAGCGACAGTGGGGCGGCGGTGGCCTCCGGGGTCGGGAGGTGACGAGGCGGGAGGTCGTCGCCTCAGGTGATGGAGACGGCGTGGCGGCGACAGCGGCGTCGGGGCGGATCTGGCGGGCGCACCGGCCGCGAGCCTCTGGCGGCGGCGTCGTCCGGGGGTCGGGGCCTCTGCCCCGATCTGGACGGGAAGGGAGAGAGCGCGGCGGGTCTGGTGAGGGGGCACGAGGAGGGGGCCGTCGCCGTGGGCGGCGGAATCGCGATGGGGACGGGCGCCGGGCGTCGGCCCGATCCCGATGGATCGGGGCGGGGAAAGCGCGTGGGGGAGTGGGGAATGGGGGCGTTACGGTTTAGGACAAAGGACATGTTTCTCGTTTATGGAGGTGACGAAGAGCTCGTCGTAAAGGGTTACGTCGGCGCTAAGCCGACACAGATCTGGATGACTCAAAGTCACAAGCCGACATCGTGTATATGTTGAATGGTGGAGCGAAGGCTGGTGCAGCTGCAAGCGAGCGTCGTGGCGGGATCTACATGTGAAGCGGAGTACATGGCAGCCTCGGAGGCAGCGCATGAAGCAATTTGGGTGAAGGAGTTCATCACCGACCTAGGAGTCATACCCAATGCGTCGGGGCCGATCAAACTCTTCCGTGACAACACCGGAGCTATTGCCCTTGCCAAGGAGCCCAGGTTTCACAAGAAGACCAGGCACATCAAGCGTCGCTTCAACTCCATCCGTGAAAATGTTTAAGATGGAGACATAGAAATTTGTAAAGTGCACACGGATCTGAATGTCGCAGATCCGTTGACTAAACCTCTCTCGCGGGCAAAACATGATCAACACCAGAACTCTATGGGTGTTCGATTCATCACAATGTAACTAGATTATTGACTCTAGTGCAAGTGGGAGACTGTTGGAAATATGCCCTAGAGGCAATAATAAAAGCATTATTATTATATTTCCTTGTTCATGATAATTGTCTTTTATTCATGCTACAACTGTATTATCCGAAAATCGTAATTCACGTGTGAATACATAGACTACAATCGTCCTAGTAAGCCTCTAGTTGACTAGCTCGTTGGTCAACAGATAGTCATGGTTTCGACTATGGACATCGATGTCATTGACAACGGGATCACGTCATTAGGAGAATGGCGTGATGGACAAGACAATCCTAAGCATAGCACAAAGATCGTGTAGTTCGTTTTGCTAGAGCTTTTCCAATGTCAAGTATCTCTTCCTTAGACCGTGAGATCGTGTAACTCCGGATACCGTAGGAATGCTTTGGGTGTACCAAACGTCACAACGTAATCGGGTGACTATAAATGTGCATTACGGTATCTCCGAAAGTATCTGTTGGGTTGACACGGATCGAGACAGGATTTGTCACTCCGTATGACGGAGAGGTATCACCGGCCCACTCGGTAATGCATCATCATAATGAGCTCAAAGTGATCAAGTGTCCGTCACGGGATCATGCATTATGGTGCGAGTAAAGTGACTTGCGATATAACGAGACTAAGCGAGGTATTGGGATACCGAAGATCGAGTCTCGGGCAAGTAACATACCGTCGACAAAGGGAATAGCATACGGGGTTGCTTGAACCCTCGACATCGTGGTTCATCCGATGAAAACATCGAGGAGTGTAGGAACCAACATGGGTATCCAGATCCGCTGTTGGTTATTGACGGAGAGCGTCTCGGTCATGTCTACATGTCTCCCAACCCGTAGGGTCTACACACTAAGGTTCGGTGGCGCTAGGGTTAATAGGAAGACTTGTATGTGATTACGAATGTTCTTGAGTCCGGATGAGATCCCGGACGTCACGAGGAGTTCGGAATGGTCGGAGGTAAAGATTTATATATGGGAAGTCGTCAAGCGGACACGGAAAAGTTTGAACATATCGGTATTATGGAGGGTCCACGGAAGGTTCCGGAGGACCACGGGAGGGCCACCCTTTCGGGGGCCACTTGGGCTGCGTGGGGAGGCGGCCAGCCCCTGGTGGGCTGGGTGCACCCTCCCTTGGCCCATGTGCCTAGGGTTGAGGGGGAACCCTAAGGGGCGCCACCCTTGCTTGGGGCAAGCCCCCCCTTGACGCCGCCCCTCTAGATGCATCTAGAGGGGCGGCCTCCTCCTTCCCCTATAAATAGAGGGTGAAGGGAGGGCTGCACACACCATTGAAGGCGCAGCCCTCCCTCCCAACACCTCTCCTCCTCATAAGCTTGGCGAAGCCTGCGGAGAACAGTCCTCCATCCGCATCACGCCGTCGTGCTGCCATTGAGTTGTCTTCCTCAACCTCTCCTTCCTCCTTGCTGGATCAAGGCGGAAGGAGGCCGCCGTCCCGCACGTGTGTTGAGCGCGGAGGTGCTGTCCGTTCAGCACTTGGTCATCGGTGATCGGAATCACGTTGGGAGCGTCTTCATCATCACCACTCCTCGAACTTCCGTACTCCATCTACAAGTGGTATGTAGATGCAAACTCTCTCTCGTAACTCGTTGCTTAGATGAACTCATAGATAGATCTTGGTGAAACCGTAGGAAAATTTTAATTTTCTGCAACGTTCCCCAACAGTGGCATCATGAGCTAGGTCTATGCGTAGTTCTCTTTGCACGAGTAGAACACAATTTAGTTGTGGGCGTGGATCTTGTCAATTTACTTGCCGCTACTAGTCTTATCTTGCTTCCGCGGTATTGTGGGATGAAGCGGCCCGGACCAACCTTACACATACACTTACGTGAGACCGGTTCCACCGATTAACATGCACTAGTTGCATAAAGTGGCTGGCGGGTGTCTGTCTCTCCTACTTTAGTTGGAGCGGATTCGATGAAAAGGGTCCTTATGAAGGGTAAATAGAAGTTGACAAGATCACGTTGTGGTTATTCGTAGGTAAGAAAACGTCTTGCTAGAACCCAATTGCAGCCACGTAAAAGATGCAACAACAATTAGAGGACGTCTAACTTGTTTTTGCAGCAATTGTCATGTGATGTGATATGGCCAAGTTGTGATGAATGATGAATGACATATTGTGATGTATGAGATCATGTTCTTGTAATAGGAATTGTCTTTATTTTGTATGACCTGCGTGTCATTGAAGAACGCCATGTAACTTACTTTACTTTATTGCTAAACGCGTTAGCCATAGAAGTAGAAGTAGTCGTTGGCGTGACAACTTCATGGAGGCACAATGATGGAGATCATGATGATGGAGATCATGGTGTCATGCCGGTGACAAGATGATCATGGAGCCTCGAAGATGGAGATCAATGGAGCTTTATGATATTGGCCATATCATGTCACTACTATATAATTGCATGTGATGTTTATTATGTTAATACATCTTGTTTACTTAGAACGACGGTAGTAAATAAGATGATCCTTACAACAATTTCAAGAAGTGTTTCCCTAATCGTGCACCGTTGCTAAAGTTCGTCGCTTCTAAGCACCACGTGATGATCGGGTGTGATGGATTCTTACGTTCACATACAACGGGTGTAAGACAGATTTACACACGCGAAAACACTTAGGGTTTACTTGACGAGCCTAGCATGTACAGACATGGCCTCGGAACACGGAGACCGAAAGGTCGAACACGAGTCGATAGAAGATACGATCAACATGAGAATGTTCACCGATGATGACTAGTCCGTCTCACGTGATGATCGGACACGGCCTAGTCGACTCGGATCGTGTAACACTTAGATGACTAGAGGATGTCTAATCTGGTGGGAGTTCATTTAAATAATTTGATTAGATGAACTTAATTATCATGAACTTAGTCTAAAACTTTTGAATGATATGTCTTGTAGATCAAATGGCCAGCGCTCATGTCAACTTGAACTTCAACGCTTCCTAGAAAACCAAGCTGAAAGATGACGGCAACAACTATACGGACTGGGTCCGGAACTTGAGATCATCCTCATAGCTGCCAGAAACAATATGTCCTAGAAGGACCGCTAGGTGACGCCCTCCGTCAGAAACCAAGACATTATGAATGCTTGGCAGTCTCGTCTTGATGATTACTCCCTCGTTCAATGCGGCATGCTTTACAGCTTAGAACCGGGCTCCAAAAGCGTTTTGAGCATCACGGAGCATATGAGATGTTCGAGGAGCTGAAACTTGTTTTCCAAGCTCACGCCGGGTCGAGAGATATGACATCTCCGACAAGTTCTATAGTTGTAAGATGGAGGAAAACAGTTCACAAGTGAGCACATTACAAGATGTCCGGTGCACAACCGTATGACCCAGCTGAATATTAACCTCCCCGATGAGGCGGTCATTGACAGAATCCTCCATCGCTCCACCAAGCTACAAGAGCTTTGTGATGAACTACAACATGCAGGGGATGGTAAAGACCATTCTGAAGTGTTCTCGATCTGAAGTCAGCCGAGGTTGAAATCAAGAAAGAACATCAAGTGTTGATGGTCAATAAAACCACTAAGTTCAAGAAGGGCAAGGGCAAGAAGAACTTCAAGAAGGACGGCAAGGAGGTTGCCGCGCCCGCAAGCAAGTTGCCGGAAGAAGTCAAAGAATGGACCCAAACCCGAGACTGAGTGCTTTTATTGCAAGGGAGGGTCATTTGAAGCGGAACTGCCCCAAATACTTAGCGGACAAGAAGGCCGCAACACCAAAGGTATATTTGATATACATGTAATTGATGTGTACTTTACCAAGACTCGTAGTAACTCCCGGTATTTGATACGGTGCCGTTGCTCATATTTGTAACTCACAGCAGGAGCTGCGGAATAAGCGGAGACCGGCAAAGGACGAGGTGACGATCGCGTCGGGAATGGTTCCAGTCGATGTGATCGCCGTCGGCACGCTACCTCTTCATTTACCTACGGGATTAGTTATGAACCTTAATAATTGTTATTTGGTGCCAAGTTTGAGCATGAATATTGTATCCGGATCTCGTTTAATACGAGATGGCTACTCATTTAAATCCGAGAATAATGGTTGTTCTATTTATATGAGAGATATGTTTTATGGTCATGCTCCGATGGTCAATGGTTTATTCTTAATGAATCTCGGCGTAGTATTACACATGTTTATAGCGTGAATACCAAAAGATGTAAAGTTGATAACGATAGTCCCACATACTTGTGGCACTCGCCGCCTTGGTCACATTGGTGTCAAGCGCATGAAGAAGCTCCATGCCGATGGACTTTTGGAGTCTTTAGATTATGAATCATTTGACACATGCGAACCATGCCTCATGGGCAAGATGACCAAGACTCCGTTCTCCTAACAATGGAGCGAGCAACCAACTTGTTGGAAATCATACATACCGATGTGTGCGGTCCAATGAGCGTTGAGGCTCGCGGAGGATATCGTTATGTTCTCACTCTCACGGATGACTTGAGTAGATATGGTTATGTCTACTTGATGAAACACAAGTCTGAGACCTTTGAAAAGTTCAAGGAATTTCAGAATGAAGTAGAGAATCAACGTGACCGAAAGATAAAATTCTTACGATCAGATCGTGGAGGAGAATATTTAAGTCACGAATTTGGTACACACTTAAGAAAATGTGGAATCGTTTCACAACTAACGCCGCTGGAACACCTCAACAGAACGGTGTGTCCGAACGTCGAATCGCACTCTATTGGATATGGTGCGGTCTATGATGTCTCTTACCGATTTGCCGCTATCATTTTGGGGATACGCTCTAGAGACAGCTACATTCACTTTAAATAGGGCACCGTCTAAGTCCGTTGAGACGACACCGTATGAATTATGGTTTGGGAAGAAACCTAAGCTGTCGTTTCTAAAAGTTTGGGGATGCGATGCTTATGTCAAGAAACTTCAACCTGAAAAGCTCGAACCCAAGTCGGAAAAATCGTCTTCATAGGATACCCTAAAGAAACCATTGGGTATACCTTCTACTTAAGATCCGAGGGCAAGATCTTTGTTGCCAAGAACGGAACCTTTCTGGAAAAAGAGTTTCTCTCGAAAGAAGTAAGTGGGAGGAAAGTAGAACTCGATGAAGTACTACCTCTTGAACAGGATAGTAGTGCAGCTCGGAAAGTGTTCTGTGATGCCTACACCAACTCAAGAGGAAATTAATGATGATGATCAAGGTACTTGGATCAAGTTGCTACTGAACCTCGTGGGTCCACAAGGACACGTTCCGCACTGCAGTGGTACGGCAACCCTGTCCCGGAAATCATGTTGTTAGACAACCGTGAATCTTGAACTATGAAGAAGCGATGGCGGCCCAGATTCCAACAAATGGCTAGAAGCCATGAAATCCGAGATAGAATCCATGTATGAAAACAAAGTGTGGACTTTGACTGACTTGCCCGATGATCGGCGAGCGATAGAAAACAAATGGATCTTTAAGAAGAAGACGGACGCGGATGGTAATGTCACCATCTATAAATCTCGACTTGTCGCTAAGGTTTATCGGCAAGTTCAAGGGATTGACTACGATGAGACTTTCTCTCCGTGGCGAAGCTTAAGTCCGTCCAATCATGTTAGCAATTGCCGCATACTATGGTTATGAGATATGGCGATGGATGTCAAAACAGCGTTCCTTAACGGATATCTTAAGGAAGAGCTGTATATGATGCAGCCGGAGGGTTTTGTCGATCCTAAGAATGTCGACAAAGTATGCAAGCTCCAGCGATCCATTTATGGACTGGTGCAAGCATCTCGAGTTGGAACATTCGCTTTGATGAAATGATCAAAGCGTTTGGGTTTATGCACTTATGGAGAAGCCTGCGTTTACAAGAAAGTGAGTGGGAGCTCTGTAGCATTTCTCATATTATATGTAGATGACATACTTTTGATGGGAAATGATATAGAATTCTTGGACAGCATTAAGGCCTACTTGAACAAGTGTTTTTCAATGAAGGACCTTGGAGAAGCTGCTTATATATTAGGCATCAAGATCTATAGAGATAGATCGAGACGCCTCATAGGTCTTTCACAAAGCACATACCTTGATAAGATTTTGAAGAAGTTCAAAATGGATCAGTCCAAGAAAGGGTTCTTGCCTGTATTGCAAGGTGTGAGATTGAGCTCAGCTCAATGCGCCACCACGACAAAAGATAAAGAAGAGATGAGTGTCATCCCTATGCCTCAGCCATAGGATCTATTATGTATGCCATGCTGTGTACTGACCTGATGTAAACCTTGCCGTAAGTTTGGTAGGAAGGTACCAAAGTAATCCCGACAAGGAACACTTTGGACAGCGGTCAAGAATATCCTGAAGTACTGAAAAGGACAAAGGACATGTTTCTCGTTTATGGAGGTGACGAAGAGCTCGTCAGAAGGGTTACGCCGACGCTAGCTTCGACACGCATCTGATGACTCAAAGTCACAAACCGGATACGTATATGTTGAATGGTGGAGCGATAAGCTGGTGCAGCTGCAAGCGAGCGTCGTGGCGGGATCTACATGTGAAGCGGAGTACATGGCAGCCTCGGACGCAGCGCATGAAGCAATTTGGGTGAAGGAGTTCATCACCGACCTAGGAGTCATACCCAATGGGTCGGGCCGATCAAACTCTTCTGTGACAACACCGGAGCTATTGCCCTTGCCAAGGAGCCCAGGTTTCACAAGAAGACCAGCACATCAAGCGCCGCTCAACTCCATCCGTGAAAATGTTCAAGATGGAGACATAGAAATTTGTAAAGTGCACACGGATCTGAATGTCGCAGATCCGCTGACTAAACCTCTCTCGGGCAAAACATGATCAACACCGAACTCTATGGGTGTTCGATTCATCACAATGTAACTAGATTATTGACTCTAGTGCAAGTGGGAGACTGTTGGAAATATGCCCTAGAGGCAATAATAAAAGCATTATTATTATATTTCCTTGTTCATGATAATTGTCTTTTATTCATGCTACAACTGTATTATCCGGAAATCGTAATACACGTGTGAATACATAGACTACAATACGTCCTAGTAAGCCTCTAGTTGACTAGCTCGTTGGTCAACAGATAGTCATGGTTTCGACTATGGACATCGATGTCATTGATAACGGATCACGCCATTAGGAGAATGACGTGATGGACAAGACCCAATCCTAAGCATAGCACAAAGATCGTGTAGTTCGTTTTGCTAGAGCTTTTCCAATGTCAAGTATCTCTTCCTTAGACCGTGAGATCGTGTAACTCCCGAATACCGTAGGAATGCTTTGGTGTACCAAACGTCACAACGCAATCGGGTGACTATAAAGGTGCATTACAGGTATCTCCGAAAGTATCTGCGGTTGACACGGATCGAGACAGGATTTGTCACTCCGTATGACGGAGAGGTATCACTGGGCCCACTCGGTAATGCATCATCATAATGAGCTCAAAGTGATCAAGTGTCTGGTCATGGGATCATGCATTACGGTACGAGTAAAGTGACTTGCCGGTAACGAGACTAAACGAGGTATTGGGATACCGACGATCGAGTCTCGGGCAAGTAACATACCGTCCGACAAAGGGAATAGCATACGGGGTTGCTTGAACCCTCGACATCGTGGTTCATCCGATGACAACATCGAGGAGCGTGTGGGAACCAACATGGGTATCCAGATCCCGCTGTTGGTTATTGACCGGAGAGCGTCTCGGTCATGTCTACATGTCTCCCGAACCCGTAGGGTCTACACACTTAAGGTTCGGTGACGCTAGGGTTAATAGGAAGACTTGTATGTGATTACGAATGTTGTTCGAGTCCCTGATGAGATCCCGGACGCCACGAGGAGTTACGGAATGGTCCAAGGTAAAGATTTATATATATATTGGGGGCCACCTGGCTGCGTGGGAGGCAGCCAACCCCCGTGGGCTGGGCGCACCCTCCCTGGCCCATGCGCCTAGGGTTGAGGGGGAACCCTAAGGGGCGCCCCTTGCTTGGGGGGCAAGCCCCCTCCTTGGCCGCCCCCTCTAGATGCATCTAGAGGGGGCCGGCCCCCTCCTCCCTTCCCCTATAAATAGAGGGGTGAAGGGAAGGGCTGCACACACCATTGAAGGCGCAGCCCCTCCCCTCCCCAACACCTCTCCTCCTCCGCATAAGCTTGGCGAAGCCCTGCCGGAGAACAGTCACTCCATCTGCATCACGCCGTCGTGCTGCCATTGGAGTTGTCTTCCTCAACCTCTCCTTCCTCCTTGCTGGATCAAGACGAAGGAGACGCCGTCGTCCCGTACGTGTGTTGAACGCGGAGGTGCTGTCCGTTCAGCACTTGGTCATCGGTGATCGGAATCACGTTGGGAACGTCTTCATCATCACCACTCCCTCGAACGCTTCCGTACTCCATCTACAAGTGGTATGTAGATGCAAACTCTCTCTCGTAACTCGTTGCTTAGATGAACTCATAGATAGATCTTGGTGAAACCGTAGGAAAATTTTAATTTTCTGCAACGTTCCCCAACAATCAATACTAGCAAAGCTTAATGGGAAAGGAAGGGGTAAAGTGGTGAGGTTGCAGCAGCGGCTAAGCATATATGGTGGCTAACATACGCAAATGAGAGCGAGAAGAGAAACAAAGGAACGGTCGTCAACTAGTAATGATCAAGAAGTGATCCTGAACTCCTACTTACGTCAGACATAACTCGGAAACCGTGTTCTCCTCTCGATCAACCCCGAAAAGAGACACTCACGGTTACGCACACGGTTGGTGTATTTTAGAAGAGTTTGCTTCAAGTTTACTACAACCGGATATTAACAAATTCCCATCTGCCACATAACCGCGGGCACGGCTTTCGAAAGTTCAAAACCTGCAGGGGTGTCCCAACTTAGCCCATGATAAGCTCTCGTGATCAACGAAGGATATTCCTTCTCCCCGGGAAGAGCCGATCAGTCTCGGAATCCCGGCTACAAGACATTTCGACAGCAATAAAACAAGACCAGCAAAGCTTCCCGGATGTGCCGACAAATCCCGATAGGAGCTGCACATATCTCGTTCTCAGGGCACACCGGATGAGCCAGACGTCGGGTTGGCATAGACCCTGATTGCCCAGGGGGCGCCGGAGATCGCTCGGTTTGGGCCAGCACTTGGAGAAGCACTGGTCCAGGGGGGGGGGAATAAAGACGACCCTTGAGAGCGCGACTCCCAAGGGAAAAAGGGCTAGGTGAGGCAAATGGTAAAACCAATGTTGGGCCTTGCTGGAGGAGTCTTATTCAAAGCAAACTGTCAAGGGGGTCCCATAAATCACCTGACTGCGTTAGGGACGCAAAATCCGGGAACATAATACCGATATGACGGAAACTAGGGCTGCAAGAGTGGAACAAAACACCAGGCATAAGGCCGAGCCTTCCACCCTTTACCAAGTATATAGATGCATTAATAATTTAAGAGATATTGTGATATCCCAACATAAACATAATCCAACATGGAGCAATCTTCTTCTTCACCTGCAACTAGCAACGCTATAAGAGGGGCTGAGCAAAGCGGTAACATAGCCAAACAACGGTTTGCATAGGAAAGGTGTCAAAGGTTAGAGGCTGACATGGCAATTTGGGATGGTTTGATAAACAGGTAATAGGTAGCGCAGCATAGCGATAGAACGAAGCAACTAGCATAGGAATGATAGTAGTGAGATCCAGGGTAGCGGTCATCTTGCCTGAAATCCCACAAGGAAGAAGAACTAGTCCATGAAGAAGATGAAGCCACGAAGACGAACCAAGCGTAGACGAACGAATCCTCACGATCGCAACGAAACGGGAACTATCGAGAAAAACACACACCATGGTAAACACACCACACATAGACATGACATGATGCACAACCAAGCATGATGCATGACAAGGCTACATGAAGCTACTCATGGCAAAATATGATGCAAACAAGAACAACACATCAAAGCAAGTTTAATTGAGGCCGGGAACAACATATAACAATTCCGGTAAGTCCTCATATGCAAATTTCGAAATTGGTCCAGATCTGAATAAACCTTATGTTCAAGTTGTTAAACAACAAGTTAAAATGCACCAAGATGATCTACACGACATTCTAGTCAAGTTACATATAAAGTTTATTAAATTCGGAGCTACGTCCTAGAAGATATGAGCAAAACAAGTTAAGCATGTCATTGATACAAAATGCATCCAAACATCACGCAAACACCTCAAAACAAGGATGCAACATGATAATATGAAACTACATGCAAAACTAAGCAAGTTTCATATAGAGCACACTCAAAACGGAGCAACGGTGCAACACATGCACATGAAACAAGTCATGACAACAATCTGTCCAAAACAGCAACTAGGCATATTGCAAGCACCTAAACAACAAGCTACAGCATCTCAACGTGAAAACAAAAGGCATGGGGATGATGTACAGGTAAAGCATTACAAAACATGAACACTGAGCTATCTCCAGAAATCCCTAGAACATGCTCAAACACACATGGCAAGATTGCAAATAATAACAGTTCAGACTTTGCAGAAAATAACATCAGGTTGCAATGTTTAGAGCTATCAAACGACATTTTACAGGAACTTAACATGGCAAACAAAGGTATGGCATGAATCTACTAACTGCATAGATCAGAAGTCCTTTACTGACCATAAGCCAAAAAGGATCAGAAAATATGATGGCACCCAAGTAAACATGGCAAGTTATATTACAGATTCATACATGGCAGGAACAAAATTATGAAGGCATGTAGATGAGCTTGTGCAACTCACTACAGAGCAATACATGGCATGGCAAGGCACCCAACAGTAAGAAGACAAGTTTGTGAAGCTAAGCATGGCAATATCAAGTTCATAGGGAGCATGGAACACTAGGAACAACCATGGTAACAACTGAACTTAATGTAAACAGGCTGACAACAACATTATGAAGCAATTTTGGAGCAAGATATGAACAAGCTACAGCAAGCTATAAATGCTACCAGGGGCATGGGTGAACAGAACATGACATGTAGATCAAAACATGTTTATAGAACATCTCCAGATTATGCATAGAATGATTAGTAGCAACATGTTTACATAGCATCGCGAAATAACAGATTTAGCCTAGCAAAACAGCAACAGTATGAACCCTACTTAAGAAGCTTGAATCACTCACCACAAGTCGTTGCATGACAATATAAGCATAGCTTCATCAAGAAGACATGTTTTTGTAACCAACCAAGGCAAGAACAAGTCCATAGCATGCAAGGATCAACTATAGCAACCTTGGCCAAATTGAATAACATGTAAACAATCTGCCAGGAAACATTTTGAAGCAAAAGTAGAGCACGAAAATTACATGCTAGACTACTCCATAATTGCAACAAAGGGCATGAATGGATAGACAATAACCTATTTATCAAAACACCCTTACTGAAGTATTTCAAAATATGCATGGATCTCTCTGTAGCATCAAGTTTACATGGCATAAAAATAACAGCAGAACAGGGACTAAAATCAGCAACATCACGATGCCTAGTTTGCATGCTTGTGCTAGTCACCACATTGATCACAAAAATGCATGGCATACACCACTGTAAATAAGACATGGCATAGATCAAAACACATGTAGACATCAACCTCATAGGATGCACACATCAATCGTGGCAAAAATGACAAATCACCAAGTTATAGCAGTTTCAGCAGGTTAACATCATATAGCACTCTTGCAACGAAGATACAGGCATCAAGCTGGACTCAAATGAGCATGATGCAATGGAATGAAATGATGTACTCGTTGATTCGAACAATTTGACATATTACACGCACAAAACGGAGTTACGGGTGCAGAGATACGATACGACGAACATGGCATGAAAATAACTGCAGATTCGGGGACTTAGTCGATTTCAGGAAAAAAACAGGTGAGCGTCACATAGGTATGTTGCGCCTGGGCGAGGGTTTGGCGGGTTCTCACCATGGGCTTCGGCCCAGCTTGTAGAGGAGGCAGCAGGCCGGCAAGGAGGTGGGCTGGGCCACCGACGGAGGTGGGTCGGAGAGGGGAGGTGGCTCACGCGGGCCCATAAGGCCGGCCGACGCGGCCGCCTCCTCCTCGATCCCGCCAGACGAGGAGGCAGGGCGGTGGCGCCACTCCGCGACGCTGGGCGGCTGATCCGGCGGCGGGGCGACGGAGGACGGCGGGATGGTAGATCCGCCATCCCGCCCGGATCTGGCGAGAGGAGGCCGGCGGCGAGGTGCGGCGCCACGGGCGCAGTCGGCGGCAACGGCGACGAGGCGGGACATGCAGCGACGAGCGGCGGCCTGGCACGGCGCAGACCGCCGGAGGTTGAACGGCAGCGGGCGCTCTCCGGGGCTTGGCGGCGGGGAGGCACGCCGCGGCGCGGGGCAGACAGGCAGCGGGGAGGCGATGGAACTCTTGGGGGCGGAGCACGGGAGCGAGGGCGCGGGCTGACGGCGGCTTCGCGCGGGCTTGTCCCGGCCCGGATCTGGCCTAGGGCGGGCCTGCGATGGGCTCCGGCGGGACCTGCGGGAGGAGGAGGGAGGCAGGGGCGACGTGGCGGCCTTTGAGTGGGCAGGAGCGGCGCTGAGTGGCGGCGCAGCCACTCAGACGGCGCCAAGTGGCGAGAGGAGGCTGGGGCACACGGATTTGAGGGGAAAACAGTGGCTGCCCCCGAGGTGGGAGGAGGTGGTGGCTGCGGGTTGGGGGCGTGGAAAAAGAGGAGGAGGGGGTACGATTCCAGATTAGGAAGGACTAGCCTTCCTTATATAGGTAGGGTTAGGGTTAGGGGGGTTTTGGAGGGGTTTCGGACCCTCGGATCTCGATCTGGCGGTCCGGAGCGGAGGGGGTTTTAGGTGGGCTGCAGGTAGGCTGTGAGGAGAGGGCTTGGGCTGAGGGGAGAGAAGAGAAGTGCAGCCCGGCAACTGTTTCCGGAGACCGAAAACGTCCGACGATAGACCGACTATAATGCGGTTGTAGGTTTAACGGTTGGGCTATCAAATGGACTCCGAATGCGACGAAACTTGGCAGGCGGTCTGTCTACACTATAATAAGACCGCTCGACAAGTTGCAACCCATTCTGAGAACATTTTTATGCCACTTATAAAATAATATTTTGGAGGTGCCACGGGCGCGTGCGAGTGTGTCTAGACTCCGAACGGACAACGGAGAGGACCGGCGGAACCCGAACAGATGCAAGTTTTGAAAAACATGCATATGAAATGCAGATGATGACATGGCAACATGCAACACGCAAGCAAATGACATGGCAATAACGACGAATAACTGAAAGACACCTGGCGCATCGGATCCGGGGCGTTACAACACTCCTTCACTAACAAGAGATCTCGTCCCGAGATCTTAGGACCGAGACGGATGGAAAAAAAAGGATGGGGTGAACAAGAACTCAAGAGAAGAAGCAAAGAATCGAAAGCACTCGAGAAGAAGAGACGAACAACGAGAATGACGAGAATCGAAAGCTCACTGAATCAGATAGACTATGAAACCACTCCGGTTAGAACGAGATAAGAAAACGAATAAGACTGGAAGGATTTAGGCAACACTCCGACTAAAACATGGAGGAATAGAACATGAACTTGAGTGGATGGAATGATACTTGATGAAGACATGACACAAAACCTCCGGAAAGAATTGAAAGAATTGAATGAAAAGAACTTAGAAGGAAGGATTGAACGGAGTTGTGGAGAAAATCAACAACGAAAAGAAATAAGCTTGTTGTGGGCTTATCAAAAACATCTCAAAACTTGAGGTGAAATTATGCCACAACCAAATGCTTGAATATCTGAGAAGATGGAAGACATGCAAAACTCCAATTCAAAATAATACGGAGAATTAATTGCACTTCGAGATGCGAGAAGAAAAGATACTTGAACTCCACCAACAAAATCTTGATGAACTCTTGAAGAAAAGATTAAATCATGGAGAACCACCATGAAGAACTCCGGTAACAAAAGGATGACGAGATTCAGTGAAGGATGAAAGAATAAGATTAAAGCTTGCGATGATTTAGATAGAGGTTCCGACGAAATGGCTGAGGAAGATTTGAACTCCGGAAAAGAAAAGATGAAAACACTTGGAACTAGAATTTATTCACCAAGAACAAACTCCGAAGGAAGGGATTAATCACTTGGATGAAATAAGGATAAGATTTATTGTATACTTATCCTTCATCAAATTAAATTGATGACAAGCAATGGATTTTACATACTACTTATTCTTCTTGAAAAGGATTGAGAAGTGACATATCACAAACTGAGAAAGGATAGCACAAAACTGGAGAGAGTCTTCATGAACCACCGGTAGGATTGAAGAGAACGAAAGGATTAAATGATAATCAAAGAAAAAGAATCTTGAATGAACCATCGTAAGAATTCGGAAATGACTGACGAAAGAGAATGAATCACCGGGAAGAATTAGAAGACCAAATATGCTCGAGGGGATTTAGATGCAAAAGGACAAGGAGAGCATGAGCTGACTAAAAAAACACTTGAACGGGGCACCGGGATAATTAGAGGACGATAGCTGGAATGATGAGGGCGAAGAATTCTTCTGGAACGATGGCCTCCGAAAAACAACTGCTGACAAACTCCGGATGATTGAGAAAAAGAATATCTGACAAATGGAATAATTCGAGAGGATGATATGAAGCTAGAACCACGAATCTTCGGGAGGACGGACAAGGTTTAGAGGAAAAACTCTTCTTTGGCCTTCAAATATCGACGGGAAACACCACAAAAATTACTGGGATACTCTGGGAGAATGAAAACGAAGAGGTTGAGCCAACAATGAAATGATTTGAAATCGATCTTGGAGAAGGCATGTGACTGATGAAATCCATTCTTACATCACACTTTGAAAAGAATTGAGAATAACTCCGGGGAAATTAGAAGAGTCAGGTAAGATCCTGGGAAAAAAACCTGTGGGTTAGGGCCCACTAAAAGAAAACACCGTTGGAAAGGGATGTTGAACAGATAGATGATGCACCGAAAGAACTAAAATATTTGACTGAGGTGACAACCTCGAATTAATTCGAACACAGACGAATCTATTGAGACGTCTTGCACACTCCGGAAGGATAAACTGGCGAGAGACGAACGAGCTGGGAGAACATTTGATCCAAGGAAAAGAATGTGATCAACCAAAAACTTGAATTGAGTGCACCGGAAAAGAAAGAGATGAAGAATGACGAACTAGACGAGAAGCCACCGGTTGAAATAATTGAGGGAAGACTGAAGAGGCTCCACATGAATGGAATTGATGCTCGAAAGAGACTCAAGCTCCGGGAAGAAGAGGGTGGGAGGGCGGGAAAAACAAAGGCAACTTGGAAGGGGAAACCGACGAATATCTTGAAGAGAGAACACCGGTTGAAGAAAGCAAAGGCTTCACACGAGTAGGATGGATACTCGATTACGGACTCCGGTTCCGAGAAGAAGAAGGGTGGGTGGGTGGGAAAAGAAAAACAACTGAGGATTGAACTCAAAGATGAAGAGGCTCGAGTCGACTTAACGAGAAATGCACCGGACAAAAGAGGATGGACAACTCACGACACTAACCACGTGATCCTAAAGAAAAATTTTGAACTGGAAGAGGAGTAATTCAAAACACCTACGTCAAGATTCCTCACTAGAGCGACGAAGGGGCACAGGAGTAAAAAGAATTCCTACTCTCCGATATAACTAGACTCCGAAAATAGTTTTTTCTAGACTCGACAACGACCAAACTACACGATCAATCAAGGGGGCTCCTAAGGTCGGTCGAGGCTCTGATACCAACTTGTCACGCCCAAGAGGCGACCCTATCCTAAAGGAACTCGAAGGTCCCACCAAGGATAGAAGCACATCTTGAAGACGCTTTTGCAAGGTGGATATCATTACATCAACATTACATAATAGATGGGGGTACATACATAAGGCACAAATGCCACAAGAATACATCAACATCATATACAAGAGATCAACATTCGACTACGGATGGAACATAAACGAAACTCAAACAATATCCACGCTGCTAGCCAGACTACCGACCGAACCTATCCCCGATCGAAGAAGAAGCGAAGAAGAACTCCAAAGTAAGCAAACATCGCTCTCGCGTCATGATCATCGCATAACCTGTACACGCAACTGGTGGTGTAGTAATCTGTGAGCCACGAGGACTCAGCAATCCCATTACCATGGGTATCAATACTAGCAAAGCTTAATGGGAAAGGAAGGGGTAAAGTGGTGAGGTTGCAGCAGCGACTAAGCATATATGGTGGCTAACATACGCAAATGAGAGCGAGAAGAGAAACAAAGGAACGGTCGTCAACTAGTAATGATCAAGAAGTGATCCTGAACTCCTACTTACGTCGACATAACCCGAAACCGTGTTCTCCTCTCGATCAACCCGAAAAGAGACACTCACGATTACGCACGGTTGGTGTATTTTAGAAGAGTTTGCTTCAAGTTTACTACAACGGATATTAACAAATTCCCATCTGCCACATAACCGCGGCACGGCTTTCGAAAGTTCAAACCCTGCAGGGTGTCCCAACTTAGCCCATGATAAGCTCTCGCGATCAACGAAGGATATTCCTTCTCCCGGAAGACCGATCAGTCTCGGAATCCCAGCTACAAGACATTTCGACAGCAATAAAACAAGACCAGCAAAGCCGCCCGGATGTGCCGACAAATCCCGATAGGAGCTGCAGATATCTCGTTCTCAGGGCACACCGGATGAGCCAGAGGTCGGGTTGGCATAGACCATGATTGCCCAGGTGGCGCCGGACATCGCTCGGTTTGGGCCAGCACTTGGAGAAGCACTGGTCCGGGGGAAAAAAATAAAGATGACCCTTGAGAGCGCGACTCCCAAGGGAAAAAGGGCTAGGTGAGGCAAATGGTAAAACCAATGTTGGGCCTTGGTGGAGGAGTCTTATTCAAAGCGAACTGTCAAGGGGGTCCCATAAATCACCCGACCGCGTTAGGGACGCAAAATCCGGGAACATAATACCGATATGACGGAAACTAGGGCGACAAGAGTGGAACAAAACACCAGGCATAAGGCCGAGCCTTCCACCCTTTACCAAGTATATAGATGCATTAATAATATAAGAGATATTGTGATATCCCAACATAAACATAATCCAACATGGAGCAATCTTCTTCTGCACCTGCAACTAGCAACGCTATAAGAGGGGCTGAGCAAAGCAGTAACATAGCCAAACAACGGTTTGAATAGGAAAGGTGTCAAAGGTTAGAGGCTGGCATGGCAATTTGGGATGGTTTGATAAACATGTAATAGGTAGCGCAGCATAGCGATAGAACGAAGAAACTAGCATAGCAATGATAGTAGTGAGATCCAGGGTAGCGGTCATCTTGCCTGAAATCCCGCAAGGAAGAATAACGAGTCCATGAAGAAGATGAAGCCACGAAGACGAACCAAGCGTAGACGAACGAATCCTCACGATCGCAACGAAACGGGAACTATCGAGAAAAACACACACCATGGTAAACAAACCACACATAGACATGACATGATGCACAACCAAGCATGATGCATGACAAGGCTACATGAAGCTACTCATGGCAAAATATGATGCAAACAAGAACAGCACATCAAAGCAAGTTTAATTGAGGCCGGGAACAACATATAACAATTCCGGTAAGTCCTCATATGCAAATTTCGAAATTGGTCCAGATCTGAATAAACCTTATGTTCAAGTTGTTAAACAGCAAGTTAACATGCACCAAGATGATCTACACGAAATTCTAGTCAAGTTACATATAAAGTTCATTAAATTCGGAGCTACGGCATAGAAGATATGAGCAAAACAAGTTAAGCATGTCATTGATATAAAATGCATCCAAACATCACGCAAACACCTCAAAACAAGGATGCAACATGATAATATGAAACTACATGCAAAACTAAGCAAGTTTCATATAGAGCACACTCAAAACGGAGCAACGGTGCAACACATACACATGAAACAAGTCATGACAACAATCTGTCCAAAACAGCAACTGGGCATATTGAAAGCACCTAAACAACAAGCTACAGCATCTCAACGTGAAAACAAAAGGCATGGGGATGATGTACAGGTAAAGCATTACAAAACATGAACACTGAGCTATCTCCAGAAATCCCTAGAACATGCTCAAACACACATGGCAAGATTGCAAATAATAACAGTTCAGACTTTGCAGAAAATAACATCAGGTTGCAATGTTTAGAGCTATCAAACAACATGTTAAAGTAACTTAACATGGCAAACAAAGGTATGGCACGAATCTACTAGATGCATAGATCAAAAGTCCTTTACAGACCATAAGCCAAAAAGGATCAGAAAATATGGTGGCACCAAAGTAAACATGGTAAGTTATATTACAGATTCATACATGGCAGGAACAGAATTATGAAGGCATGTAGATGAGCTTGTGCAACTCACTACAGAGCAATACATGGCATGGCAAGGCACCCAACAGTAAGAAGACATGTTTCTGAAGCTAAGCATGGGAAGAGAAAGTTCATAGGGAGCATGGAACACTAGGAACAACCATGGTAACAACTGAACTTAATGTAAACAGGCTGACAACAATATTATGAAGCAATTTTGGAGTAAGATATGAACAAGCTTCAGCAAGCTATAAATGCTACCCGGGGCATGGATGAATATAACATGACATGTAGATCAAAACATGTTTATAGAATATCTCCAGATTATGTATAGAATGATTAGTAGCAACATGTTTACATAGCATCGCGAAATAACAGATTCAGCCTAGCAAAACAGCAACATTATGAACCCTACTTAAGAAGCTTGAATCACTCACCACAAGTCATTGCATGACAATATAAGCATAGCATAATCAAGAAGACATGTTTGTGTAACCAACCAAGGCAAGAACAAGTCCATAGCATGCAAGCATCAACTATATAAACCTTGGCCAAATTGAATAACATGTAAACAATCTGCCAGGAAACATTTTAAAGCAAAAGTAGAGCACGAAAATGACATGCTAGACTACTCCATAATTGCAACAAAGGGCACTAATGGATAGACAATAACCTATTTATCAAAACACCCTTACTGAAGTATTTCAAAATATGCATTGATCTCTCTGTAGCATCAAGTATACATGGCATAAAAATAACAGCAGAACAGGGACTAAAATCAGCAACATCACGATGCCTAGTTTGCATGCTTGTGCTAGTCACCACATTGATCAAAAAAATGCATGGAATACACCACTGTAAATAAGACATGGCATAGATCAAAACACATGTAGACATCAACCTCATAGGATGCACACATCAATCATGGCAAAAATGACAAATCACCAAGTTATACCAGTTTCAGCAGGTTAACATCATATAGCACTCTTGCAACGAAGATACAGGCATCAAGCTGGACTCAAATGAACATGATGCAATGGAATGAAATGATGTACTCGTTGATACGAACAATTTGACATATTACACGCACAAAACGGAGTTACGGGTGCAGAGATACGATACGACGAACATGGCATGAAAATAACTGCAGATTCGGGGACTTAGTCGATTTCAGGAAAAAAACTGGTGAGCGTCACATAGGTATGTTGCGCCTGGGCGAGGGTTTGGCGGGTTCTCACCATGGGCTTCGGCCCAGCTTGTAGAGGAGGCAGCAGGCCGGCAAGGAGGTGGGCTGGGCCACCGACGGAGGTGGGTCGGAGAGGGGAGGTGGCTCACGCGGGTCCATAAGGCCGGGCCGACGCGGTCGTCCTCCTCCTCGATCCCGCCTGGATCAGAGGAGGCAGGGGCGGTGGCGCCACTCCGGCGACGCGGGGCGGTTGATCCGGCGGCGGGGCGACCGGAGGACGGCGGGGATGGGTAGATCCGGCCATCCCCTGCCCGGATCTGGCGAGAGGAGGCCGGCGGCGAGGTGCGGCGCCCACGGCGCAGTCGGCGTCTGGCGACGAGGCGGACATGCAGCGACGAGCGGCGGCCTGGCACGGCGCAGACCGGCTGGAGGTTGAACGGCGGCGGGCGCTCCTGCGGGCTTGGCGGCGGGAGGCACGCCGGCGGCGTGGGGCGAACGAGCAGCGGGAGGTGATGGAACTCTGGGGCGGAGCACGGGAGGCGAGGGCGCTGGCCGACGGCGGCCACAGCGGGCTTGTCCTGCCCGGATCTGGCCAGGGCGGGCCTGCGATGGGCTCTGGCGGGACCTGCGGGAGGAGGAGGAGGCAGGCGACGTGGCGGCCTTTGAGTGGGCAGGGCGCGCGCTGAGTGGCGCGCAGCCACTCGAGACGGCGCCAAGTGGCGAGAGGAGGCTGGGGGCGCCGGATTTGAGGGGACAACAGTGGCCCCCCCGAGGTGGGAGGAGGTGGTGGCTGCGGGTTGGGGCGCGGAAAAGAGGAGGGGTAGGATTCAGTTAGGAAGGACTAGCCTTCCTTATATAGGCAGGGTTAGGGTTAGGGGGGTTTTGGAGGGGTTTCGGACCCTCGGATCTCGATCTGGCGGTCCGGAGCGGAGGGGGTTTTAGGTGGGCTGCAGGCAGGCTGTGAGGAGAGGGCTTGGGCTGAGGGAGAGAAGAGAAGTGCAGCCCGCAACTGTTTCGGAGACCGAAAACGTCCGACGATAGACCGACTATAATGTGGTTGTAGGTTTAACGGTTGGGCTATCAAATGGACTCGAATGCGATTAAACTTGGCGAGCGATCTGTCTACACTATAATAAGACCGCATTTACAAGTTGCAACCCATTCCGAGAACATTTTTATGCCACTTATAAAATAATATTTGGAGGTGCAGGCGCGCGTGCGAGTGTGTCTAGACTCCGAACGGACAACGGAGAGGACCGGCGGAACCCGAACAGATGCAAGTTTTGAAAAACATGCATATGAAATGCAAATGATGACATGGCAACATGCAACACGCAAGCAAATGCCATGGCAATAACGACGAATAACTGAAAGACACCTGGCGCATCGGATCCGGGGCGTTACACATCAATTGATGGGCATCTCCATAGCCCGTTGATTAGCCGCATCAACATGAGACTTTCTCCTTTTTTGTCTTCTCCACACAACCCCCATCATCATATTCTATTCCACCCATAGTGCTATGTCCATGGCCTACGCTCATCTATTGCGTGAAAGTTGAAAAAAGTTTGAGAATACTTATGTATGAAACAATTGCTTGGTTTGTCATCGGTGTTGTGCATGATGAGAGCATTTTGTGTGACGAAAATGAAGCATGGCCAAACTATATTATTTTGTAGGGATGAGCTTTCTTTGGCTATGTTATTTTGATAAGACATAATTGCTTAGCTAGTATGCTTGAAGTATTATTATTTTTATGTCAATATTAAACTTTTGTCTTGAATCTTATGGATCTGAATATTCTTGCCACAATAAAGAAGATTACATTGATAAATATGTTAGGTAGCATTCCACATCAAAAATTCTGTTTTTATCATTTACCTCCTCGAGGACGAGCATGAATTAAGCTTGGGGATGCTTGATACATCTCCAACGTATCTATAATTTTTGATTGTTCCATGCTATTATATTATCAATCGTGGATGTTTTATATTCATTTATATGCTATTTTATATGATTTTTGGGACTAACCTATTAACCTGGAGCCCAGTGCCAGTTTCTGTTTTTTCCTTGTTTTGAGTATCACAGAAAAGGAAAACCAAATGGAGTCCAATTGACCTGAAAATTGATGGAGATTATTTTTGGACCAGAATGTAGCGACCCGACCTCAGACGGTCAAGTCTCTGTGCTCAGTGTCATCCCTGGATCGGTATTGCTGACACACACAATACTCGAAGGAATTATAACAGAGTAGCAATCACACACTTATTACATCGAATGTCTCCAAAAGTGAACTTGTTACAATAAATATGGCTTAAGGCCCTCTAATACGATAACAGCGGAAGGCTTGGAAGATAAACTGAGTCCATCAACTCCAACGGCATAGTTGAGTGCATGACAACGGCCTAGCGAACCTTATTCCTCGTCTAAAAATTCTGCAACATAATACGTTGCAGCCCGAAAACGGGTCAACACATGGAATATGCTGGCAATATAACACAGTAGAGCGATGAACAGATAAAGCTATCACTACATGCATATATGGCTGGTGGAGGCTCTATGGTTATATGGTTCTTGAGAAAAGCCAATTTTTCCCTACTTCAAAGGAATAAATTTTATTTAACTTTCATGGTGGTTGAAACATCATTGAGAAGGTTCCTCCAACTCAATCCCAAATAAGGTAATCATTAACAACCCAACAAATTAATTTTAAAGTGATGAGATACAATAGGATAATCCAAGTACTAGATACTCAAGATGTCCATAACCGGGGACACGGCTATACATGATTAGTTTGTACACTCTGCACTTTTCCCCACAAGACTCAATCTCCTCCATTGGATTTCTCACTACATGATGTTTGAGAAGCGGATGACCCCATTAACTCTTTACTCGGGTGGATAGTTACACCTACTTTCCTCTACATCTGACCCACCTCGAAAGAGGTCACACAACATACTCAACTATGCCCCATAATGGCTTGTGGCTGCATTTTAGCATGAAATATCTCACTCCCTTTGAGCATGATGTTTATCCCGGATCTCCTAGGACAACACTGGTATGACCCCAGGTGCCCAAAACAAGCAATCCACCCAGATGTGTATTAAAGTTGCCACCTTAAGTTAAACCATTAATTAACAATCTCACATCTGTCATGGCTACACTCAAACCCAATCCACGTCTACGAGCATAGCATAGCGATATAAGCATAACGCAGAAGTAACTCCCAAGGGTTTGATAATAAAATAGGACAATAGGTTCTATCTCATCAACTACTTCCCAAACCCACAAATTAATCACATCCTAATCATGCAGTGTTTGAGGATTGTAACTAATGCATAAAAACTGGGTATGAAAACAGTATGATCAATGCCTTACTTGCCTTGCCGACGATCCGCAAAACCTAGGGACTCGTAGTAGCACGCTTCACACTCCGAGAATTCTATCGCAAACAAACAATAACATACATAAGAAATCAAGCATAGATGCCCGGGTAAAACTCAAATAAGAAGATCTAACCAGAAAGTTCAACTGAAGAACTCCGGTTTGCAAAAAGAATCAAATCAAACGGAGCAACGAAACTCAAATTGCGAAAGAAACAAGATCTGATTACTAATCTAGACTAAAGTCAAATTTTACAGTACCAAAATCTTGTTTAAGTTGGTTAAATAGAAAGAAGGCTTCGAGACGAAGATCTAGGCGCTTGAATCGCCTAAATCCGATAAAGGAGTGAAAAGATAAACTAAAACGAAAATCAGGTCAGAAATCGCGATCGAATAATCGGGAAAAACCCTGGAAAAAGAAAAACTGACGAACAGGCTAACGAACGAACGTTCGCTGTCTGTGACTAACGGGTGAACGGCGTTCGTCAAAACGAACGAACGGACGAACGTCCGTTGTTTAACCGAACGGAGAAAACCGAAACAAAAACCAACCTAAAAAAACGGGCTAGGGTTTCTGAAAAAACACGAACGGACTAAAAGTCAACAATGGCGCTCGGCGGAGATCGGCGCGGCGGGCGGGCGGCGGCGGCGGCAGCGGCAGCGGCGGGCGGCAATGGCTGGGCGGCTAGGGTTAGGGCAGGGTGCGGGGGTGAGCTGGGGTTAGCGTCGGCTCGAGGCCTCGCCTCTTAAAGGGCCGGCCGGGTCGGTGTCCCAGGCGGACACGGCCTGGTAAGGCGGTAACTTTTTTTAACATATTTCGACGCGCATAAAGAAAGAAAAGGAACACTAAACGGACTCCAAAAATCCCGAAATAAATTTTCCCGGTCCTCTAAAAATATGTCGGACTAGGTGAACATTTATTTGGGCCTATAATGCAATTTTGAAAAACAGGTATTTTTCCTAATTCAAATAAAATTGCAATAAAATCCAAATAAAATCATTTATTTGATTTTAATATTTTTCCTCAATATTTCATTTAGTTTGGAGAAGTCATATTATCTCCTCTCATATATTTTTAATACAAAATATTTTTGGAGAGAAAAATTATTAAAAACCAAATATGATCCTTGTTTCAATATTTGATAAAATTCAAACATGAAAACGGTGAAATCCCCAACTCTCTTCAAGGGTCCTTGAGTTGCTTAGAATTTCGAGGATCGCAAACGAAAATGCAATAAAATATGATATGCATGAATGACCTATGTATAACATTCCAAATTGAAAATTTGGGATGTTACAAACCTACCCCATAAGATGAATCTCGCCCTCGAGATTCGGGTTGGCTAGAAAATAGGCGTGGGTGGTCTTTGCGTAGATCATCCTCTTGTTTCCGGGTGGCTTCGTCCTTGGTATGGTGGCTCCACTGAACTTTGCAAAACTTGATAACCTTACTGCGAGTAACTCGGCTGGCAAACTCAAGAATCTTGACGGGTTTCTCCTCATATGTCAAATTACTATCCAACTGTATTGCTTCCAGGGGCACTGTATCTCTCAGACAAATATTGGCCATCTCTGCATGGCACTTCTTCAACTGGGAAACATGAAACACATCATGAACTCCTGACAGTCCTTCGGGTAACTCCAACTTGTAGGCAACTTCTTCCATGCGTTCCAAAACACGGTACGGTCCCACAAATCTCGGGGTTAATTTTCCCTTAACTCCAAAGCATTTAACTCCTCGCAAAGGCGACACTCGCAGATATGCTCTGTCTCCTATTTCATAGACTACCTCCTTGCATTTTGAATCTGCATAACTCTTCTGTCGGGACTGAGCTACCTTCAGTCTATCTCGAATCAGCTTAATCAAATCTGGTCCAAACAACTGACGGTATCCAACTTCATCCCACATCAACGGTGTTCGGCATGTTCTTCCATACAGTGCTTCGAACGGTGCCATCTTCAAACTGGCCTGGTAGCTATTGTTGTAAGAGAACTCTGCATATGTCAAATTGTCATCCCAACTAGATCCATAATCCAACACACAAGCTCTTAACATGTCCTCCAGAATCTTATTGACTCTCTCTGTCCGTCCATCTGTCTGCGGGTGAAAAGCGGTGCTGAACTCCAGCCTGGTTCCCAAAGTCTGGTGCAGCTGGTGCCAAAACTTTGAAGTAAGCTGTATCCCTCTATCTAATACGATGGTCCTCGAAACTCCGTGCAGACATACGATCATGGTCATATATATCTTGGCCAACTTCGCATTTGTATAAGTGGTCTTCACTTGGATAAAGTTGGCTACTTTGGTCAACCATCCACTACTACCCAGATAGAATCATATCCCGATCGGGTCCTGGGCAATCCGGTGATAAAATCCATGCCATGCTTATCCCACTTCCATTCGGGTATCGGCATAGGCTGCAGTAATCCTGCTGGCTTCTGATGTGCTTCCTTCACTCTCTGACATACATCACATATGGCTACATACTCGGCAATATCCTTCTTCATACCAGTTCACCAGAAACGCTCCTTCAAGTCCAAATACATCTTAGTGTTTCCGGGGTGTATCGAGTATGGAGAGTCGTGAGCTTCCTGTAGTATTAGCTTCCTGATCTCTGCATTGTTGGGCACATATACACAGTCCTCAAACCACAAGGTGTCATGCTCATCCTCACGAAAACCTTTGGCTTTCCCTTCACTCATCTTCTCCTTTATCTCGGCAACTTCTTGGTCATCCTTCTGAGCTTCTCAAATATTTTTCAATAATGTTGACTGAACCTCCAATGCTGCAACAAAACCTTTAGGAACTATCTCCAAACGTAGCTCCCTGAGATCTTCTACCAACTCCTTTTGCATTCCTCCGCTTACGAGGGTATTAACATAACTCTTCCGGCTCAAAGCGTCTGCTATAACATTGGCCTTGCCTGGATGATAGTGAAACTTCATATCATAATCTTTTATGAGCTCCAACCATCTCCTCCGCCTGAGGTTTAGCTCTTTCTGAGTAAAAATATACTTCAAACTCTTGTGATCCATGTATACACCGCAACGGTTTCCAATGAGAAAATGTTTCCAGGTCTTGACCGCATGCACCACAGCTGCTAACTCCAAATCGTGTGTGGCATAATTCAACTCATGCGGTCGAAGCTGTCGTGAGGCATATGAAACAACTCTTCCATCTTGTATAAGTACTCCTCCAAGTCCTAAGCGAGAGGCGTCGCAATACACTTGGAAACCCTTGCGTATATCGGGTAGAATCAGCACTGGGGCTGTAGTCAAACGTTTCTTCACTCCTGGAAAATAGCTTCACATTCTTCAGTCCAATGGAACTTGGTGTCCTTCTTCAACAATGCCATCATTGGCTTTGCAATCTTAGAAAACTTCTCAATGAATCTCCGATAGTATCCCGCGAGTCCAAGAAAACTACGGATCTCTCCAACTGAGGTGGGTGCCAACCACTCAGTGACTGACTGAACCTTGGTGGGATCCACTGCTATACCTTCTCCTAATATAACATGTCCAAGAAATCCAACTTCCTTCAACCAAAACTCACATTTGCTGAACTTGGCATATAATTGATGTTCCCTGAGCTTCTCGAGAACTAAACGCAAATGCTCCTTGTGTTCCTCTTCATTCTTTGAGTATACCAAGATATCATCTATGAACACCACGACAAACTTATCCAAGAACTCCATAAACACATTATTCATCATAATCATAAAATAGGTAGGGGCTTTGGTTAATCCAAATGACATAACCATATACTCATACAGCCCGTACCTTGTGGTGAAAGCTTTCTTAGGTATATCCTTTTCCCGGACCTTCAGCTGGTGATATCCTAATCGTAGATCGATCCTTGAAAATACTTTAGCCCCTTGCAGCTGTTCAAACAAATCATTGATCATAGGCAGTGGGTACTTGTTCTTGATCGTCACTTCATTCAATGCCCGATAATCAACAACCATCCTCAACGATCCATCTTTCTTCTCAACCAAGAGCACTGGGCTCCCCACGGTGATGAACTTCGTCGAATGTAACCTTTCTCCAATAACCCCTTAATCTGTTTCTTAATCTCCTCCAGATCATTTGCGGGCATCCGGTATGGTTTCTTCGATATTGGTCTGGTGCCTGGCAACAGCTCTATCAAAATTCGATGTCCCGATCTGGTGGCATGCGAGTAACTCCTCTAGAAATACATCAGGGTAATCCTTTACTACAGGCACTTCCTCCTAAACAACTCCCGTGAGAGAATTTACTTGGGTCCTCCTCGGTGCATGCCTGGAAACATACTTGATCCTTTTTCCCTTCGGGGTAGTGAGTAAAATTGACTTACTCGTGGAATCGATGTTTCCCCCATACATCGATAGCCAATCCATTCCTAGTATCACATCAATCCTTGTGACTCCAAAATTATCAGGTCTGAGGGGAAAACATGGCTCCCAATGGTTAGTGGCATCTGAAAACATCCTTGACTTGCCATATACTCCACTCCTGGTGAGCTTAGTAACATAGGTGTCCTAAGTACCTTAGTGGGAAACTTATACTTATCCACGAATCCCCTTGATATGTATGAATGCGATGCACCAGTATCAAAAAAAACGATTGCGGTAAAAGACTTAACCAAAAACTTACCGATAACTGCATTTGGCTGCTCCTCAACTTCCTCCATGTTTACGTGGTTCACTTGTCCCCTGTTGAAAGGGCTGGGCTTCTTCCCAGCGCTTCCATTGCCATTTCCATTCTTCAATTCCGGACAATCGTTGGCGTAGTGCCCAGTCTTCCCGCACTTGAAATAGGTAATGTGACTTTGATCCTTCTTGGCGGGTGTGGCTGGGTTAGAGCGGTTCTGATTGTTGCCTGCTCCATTCCGTTTCCATTCTTGTGGCCATTGTGGTTATGCGAACTTCCTCCATTGTGAGTATGGCCTCCATGGTTATGGGTAAATCCTCCCTAGTTCGGGGTTAAACGAGGCTTCTGCTGAGCTCCTGAATTGTACTTCCCTTGTCCATAATTCCTCTTGCGGCTCTCAATCTACTGCTACTTCCCTTCAATCATAAGAGCCTTGTCTACCAACTCCTGGTAGTTGTTAAATGTTGCCACCATCAACTGCATGCTCATCTCATCATTAAGCCCTTCCATAAACTTCTCCTGCTTTGCGACATCTATGGCCACATCATCAGGGGCATAGCGAGACAGCTTACTAAACTCATCTACGTAGTGAGCCACAGTATGATTTCCCTGGCGTAAGTTGCGAAACTCATGCTTCTTCATGCTCATAGCTCCAGTTGAGACATGGGTTGTGCGGAATGCTTGCTGAAACTGATCCCAAGTGATGTTGGCTATAGGGAAGGTGGTTGTGTAATTCTCCCACCATGAGGCTGCTGGTCGATCCAATTGGTGTGCGGCAAAACGCACCTTCTCAGCATCTGTGCAACCTACGGTGGTCAACTCCCTTCCAATCTTGCGTAACCAGCCATCCGCTAAGGGAGTCCTGGACTAAGGGGTCCTCGGGTGTCCGGCCTGTTATTCATTGGGCCGGATTGATGGGTTGTGAAGATACAAAGGCCGAAGACTATACCTGTGTCCGGATTGGATTTTCCTTGGCATGGAAGTCAAGCTAGGCGACCAACTGTGAAGATTCCTTCTTATGTAACTGACCCCATGTAACCCTAGATCTCTCCGGTGTCTATATAAACCGGAGAGCATAGTCCGGATAGCGGACATTCATTACCATATACACATAGGCTAGGCTCCTAGGGTTTAGCCATTACGATCTTGTGGTAGATCAACTCTTGTAACACTCATATTCATCAAGATCAATCAAGCAGGAAGTAGGGTATTACCTCCATAGAGAGGGCCCGAACCTGGGTAAACATCGTGTCCCCCGTCTCCTATTACCATCGATCCTAGACACACAGTTCGGGACCCCCTACCCGAGATCCGCCGGTTTTGACACCGACATTGGTGCTTTCATTGAGAGTTCCACTGTGCCCTCGACAAAGGATTCGATGGCCCCTTCGATCGTCAGTAATGACGTCGTCCAGGGAGAAACCTTCCTCCCCGGACAAATCTTTGTGTTCGGCGACTTCGTACTGTGGGCCAACTCGCTTGGCCATCTGGAGCATGTCGACAGCTACGCCCCTGGCCATCAGGTCAGATTTGGAAGCTTGAACTACGTCGCAGATATCCGTGGAGACTTGATCTTCAATGGATTTAAGACCGCGACAGTTGCTCCCCATGCTCCGATGAAAGTGACTTAAATCTGTTATCGGATTACGTCCAGGAGATGGATCCTGTTGCTGCAATGACTTCAGAACCGAATCAGATCGTGACCTCCGAGGCCACAAACTCTGCGGCAATGGAGCCGCACATGGACCGGACATCCTGCAACGAGCGTGTCAATGGAACTCCGGACTTGTCCCCGGCTATATGTTCCGGATCAGGTGCGCCTGCGGACACCGAGCTGGATCAGTTACCGATTTTCGAATTTAGCGCCGCAAACATCTTCAAGCACTCACCTTTGGGTGACATAGTAAACTCTTTAAAGAACTTGTCCTTGGAGGAAGACCCACAGCCGAACTATGTTCGGTTCGAGCTAGAGGCGGACGATGAGGAATTTTGCTTCCCACCCGCCACCCACTTTATAGCCACCGTATGAATTAACCGACGTGCTTGACTATGGCTCCGAAGACATCGACGATATGGACGACGACGCCAACAAAGGGCAAGGCCAAGACCCGCCATTTACTGGACGCTGGACGGCCACCTCCTCGTATGACGTGTACATGGTCGATACACCTAAAGGATCTGGCAACGACAAAGAAGAGCCAGACATGATTAAACCCTCGGAGACGCAGTCCAAGCGTCGGCGCCCCAAACGCCGCTCTAAGCATCGCCACTCAAAAGTTAGCAATACTGGCACCGGAGAAAATAGTACTCCGAGCGACGCCGAAAACAACGAAGACCCTGTCGGAGCTACATCCGAACAGGAGGAACATGACAACAGGCAAGACAACCCTGATGAATAGGCCATAGAAGATGACTCGGAGGATGATAGTTACCGTCCACCCTCCGAGGAGGAGACAAGCCTCGCAACAAAGACTTCATCGTGCACGAGGATCCTCTGCTTCAGCTCATAGCCACTTCAAGGAGCGAAAAGGAAACGCTTTAAGCTGAACAACCCGCATCGAGCTGGATCGGCGCAAAGAATACAGCCTCAAGCGCCCAAAAAGCTACCCAAACAGATCGCTACCTTAATTTGACGAGGCTTCACCGGAGCACACGAACCACCACGTGGTCGAGGCAGACCCCACCCCATGCTAATTCCTCGACAGGCCCCGTAAAATGAGACGAAAGAGTTCGCGTCCTAACGGCGAAGACATAGATCGATAGAGGGACGTGCTTCGAGGCACGACGACAGCTACCTATTCGGACGTGACAAACCTAGCCACGCCCGAGCTGAATGCCGCAGACGGACTCCATCAGAGCCCCGCCACGATGCGGCCCGCTATAGAGGTGCCGCACACCCTCTCTGCTTCACAGACAAGGTGATGGATCACGAATTCCCCAAGGGGTTCAAGCCTGTCAACATTGAATCATACAACGACACAACCGATCCTGCAGTATGGATCGAGGATTTTATTCTCCATATCCACATGGCTCGAGGAGATGACCTCCGCCATCAAATACCTCCCATTAAAACTCAAAGGACCAGCTCGACACTAGTTAAATAGCCTGCCTGAGAATTCCATCGGCAGCTGGGAGGACTTGGAAGAGGCTTTCCTTGATAACTTCCAAGGAACTTATGCCCGGCCACCAGATGCCAATGACCTAAGCCACATAATTCAACAACCTGGAGAATCAGCCAGAAAATTTTGGACTAGGTTCGTAACCAAAAGGAACCAGATCGTTGACTGTCCGGATGCCGAAGCCCTAACGGCCTTTAAGCATAGCATCCGGGATGAATGGCTCACCCGCCACCTCGGCCAGGAAAAGCCGAGGTCCATGGCAGCCCTCACGGCACTTATGACCCGCTTCTGCGCGGGAGAGGATAGTTGGCTGGCTCACAGTACAAATGCAGCCAACAAAACAGGCCCCTCCGAGGCCAAAAGCAGCACCGGCAAGCTCCGGCGCAACAGACACAAACGCCAAAGCAATGGCGATAACACCGATGACACTACAGTTCACGCCGGATTCAGTGGCTCTAAGTCCGGCCAGCGAAAGAAGCCCTATAAAAGGAGCAGCGGAGGACCATCCAGCTTGGACCACATACTCGATCGTCCTTGCCAGATACATGGCACCCCAGACAAACCGGCCAACCATACTAACAGGGATTGTCGGGTCTTTAAACAAGCTAGCAAGATAAACAGCAGAAACAAGGAAGGGGAATCACAGAGCGAGGACGATGACAAGGAGCCCCGGCAGCCGAACACCGGAGGGCAGAAGAAATTTCTGTTGGGGAACGTAGCAGAAATTCAAAATTTTCCTACGTATCACCAAGATCTATCTATGGAGAAACTAGCAACGAGGGAAGGAGAGTGCATCTACATACCCTTGTAGATCGCTAAGCGGAAGCGTTCATGTGAACAGGGTTGAAGGAGTCGACTGCGTCGTGATTCAAATCACCGGAGATCCTAGTGCGAGCAGACGGCACCTCCGCGTTCAACACACGTACAGCCGGTGGCGTCTCCCATGCCTTGATCCAGCAAGGAGAGAGGAGAGGTTGAGAAGACTCCATCCAGCAGCAGCACAACGGCATGGTGGTGGTGGAGGCGTGGCAATCCCGAGGCTTCTGCAAGCACCAAGGGAGAGGAGGAGGAGGAGAGGCAGGGCTGCACCAAGAGGAGAGGTTCTCGTGTGTTGGGCAGCCCAAAACCTCAAGTATATATAGGGAAAGGGGCTGCGCCCTTTGGGTTTTCCACCCCAAGGGATCGGCCAGCCCTAGATGGGACTTGGGGGCGGCAAGAGGGGAGGAGCCTCCCAAGTCAAGTGGAGGCCCTCCCCATTAGGGTTTCCCCTTCCCATGCGCATGGGCCTTGGGGGCTGGTTCCCTTGGCCCATTATGGCTAGGGCGCCCCCTACAGCCCATGCTACTGTATTGGACGTGGTGGAACAATTTCGGACCTCCGGACCCCTCGAATCCTCCGAAACCTTCAGAAGCTTCCGGTACAATCCGAAAAACCCGAACTTTTTCCTAACCCAACAACAACTTTCCATATATAAATCTTTACCTCCGGACCATTCGGAACTCCTCGTTACGTCCGGGATCTCATCCGAGACTCAACAACATTCGGTAACCACATACAAACTTCCTTTATAACCCTAGCGTCATCAGACCTTAAGTGTGTAGACCCTACGGGTTCGGGAATCATCTTGAGACATGACCGAGGCGTTCTCCGGTCAATAACCAACAGCGGGATCTGGATACCCATGTTGGCTCCACATGTTCCACGATGATCTCATCGGATGAACCACGATGTCAAGGACTCAATCGATCCGTATACAATTCCCTTTGTCTAGCGGTATTGTACTTGCCCGAGATTCGATCGTCGGTATACCGATACCTTGTTCAATCTCGTTACGGCAAGTCTCTTTACTCGTTCCGTAACACATCATCCGTGATCAACCCCTTGGTCACATTGTGCACATTATGATGATGTCCTACCGAGTGGGCCCGAGATACCTCTCCGTCTCTTGGGTGTGACAAATCCGATCTCGATCCGTGTCAACCCAATGATCACTTTCGAGATACCGTAGTGCACCTTTATAGTCACCCGATTCGTTGTGACGTTTGATACACCCAAAGCACTCCTCGGTATCCGGGAATTGCACGATCTCATGGTCTAAGGAAGAGATACTTGACATTGGAAAAGCTCTAGCAAAACGAACTACGATCTTTGTGCTATGCTTAGGATTGGGTCTTGTCCATCACATCATTCTCCTAATGATGTGATCCCGTTATCAATGACATCCAATGTCCATGGTCGAAACCGTAACCATCTATTGATCAACGAGCTAGTCAACTAGAGGCTTACTAGGGACATGGTGTTGTCTATGTATCCACACATGTATTGCTGTTTCCGGTCAATACAATTATAGCATGAATAATAAACGATTATCATGAACAAGGAAATATAATAATAACTAATTTATTATTGCCTCTAGGGCATATTTCCAACAGTCTCCCACTTGCACTAGAGTCAATAATCTAGTTCACATCGCCATGTGATTAACATCGATAGGTCACATCGCCATGTGACCAACATCCAAAGAGTTTACTAGTGTCTTAAACTAGTTCACATCACCATGTGATTAAGTCTCAATGAGTTACGGGGTTTGATCATGTTTTGCTTGTGAGAGAGGTTTTAGTCAGCGGTGCGAACCCTTCAGATCCGTGTGTACTCGCAATTCTCTAGTCATATTGTAAATGCTGCTTTCACGCTCCACTTGGAGCTATTCCAAATGGTTGCTCCACTATCGTATCCGGTTTGCTTCTCGAGTCACTCGGATAGGTGTTAAAGCTTGCATCGGCGTAACCCTTTACGTCGAACTCATTATCACCTCCATAATCGAGAAACATGTCCTTATTTACTCCAAGGACAATTTTGACCGTTGTCCAATGATCCCCATTCTGGATCATTCTTGTACCCTTAGTGACTCATGGCAAGGCACACTTCGATCTGGTACACAGCATAGCATACTATAGAGCCTACGTTTAAAGCATAGGGGCGACCTTCGTCCTTTCTCTCTTTTCTGCCGTGGTGAGCTTTAACTCTTAACCTCATACCTTACATCTTAGGCAAGAACTCCTTCTTTGACTGATCCATCTTGAACACCTTCAAGATCATGTCAAAATATGTGCTCATTTGAAAGTACCATTAAGCATTTTGATCTATCACTATAGATCTTGATGCTCAATGTTCAAGTAACTTAATACAGGTTTTCACTTGAAAACACTTTTCAAATAACCCTATATGCTTTCGAGAATTCTACATCATTTCGATCAACAATATGTCAACAACATATACTCATCAAAATTCTATAGTGCTCCCACTCACTTCTTTGGAAATACAAGTTTCTCATAAACTTTGTATAAACCCAAAATCTTTGATCATCTCATCAAAGTGCACATTCCAACTCCGAGATGCTTACTCCGGTCCTTAGAAGGATCATTGGAGCTAGCATACCTTTTAGCATCCTTAGGATCGACAAAACTTTTCTGATTGTATCACATACAACCTTTCCTTACGTAAACTGGTAAGGAAACTCATCTTGACATCCATCTGCCAGATTTCATAAATGCAGCTAATGCTAACATGATTCCGACGGACTTAAGCATCGCTACGGATGAGAAAATCTCATCGTAGTCAACTCCTTGAACTTGTGAAAAACTCTTTACCACAAGTCGAGCTTCATAGAAGGTGACATTACCGTCCATGTCCGTCTTCTTCTTAAAGATCCATTCATCTCAATGGCTTGCCCATCATCGGGCAAGTCCACCAAAGTCCATGCTTTGATACATGGATCCTATCTCGGATTTCATGGGTTCTAACCATTTGTCGGAATTTGGGCCCACCATCGCTTCTCCATAGCTCGTGGGTTCATTGTTGTCTAGCAACATGACCTTCAAGACAGGATTCTTGTACCACTCTCGATGTGATGCGCATCCTTGTCACCCTCGAGGTGCAGTAGTGACTTGATCCAAGTTTCATGATCACTATCATAGCTTCTACTTCAATTGGTGTAGGTGCCACGGGAACAACTTCCTGTGCCTGCTACACACTAGTTGAAGTGACGGTTCAATAACCTTATCAAGTCTCCACCATCCTCCCACTCAACTTTCGAGACGAACTTTTCCTCGAGAAAGGACCCGATTCAAGAAACAATCCCTATTGCTTTCGGATCTGAATTAGGAGGTATACCCAACTGTTTTGGGTGTCCTATGAAGATGCATTTTGTCCGCTTTGGGTTCGAGCTTATCAACCTGAAACTTTTCACATAAGCGTTGCAGCCCCAAACTTTTAAAAACGACAACTTAGGTTTCTCTAAACCATAGTTCATACGGTGTCGTCTCAGCGAATTACGTGGTGCCCTATTAAAGTGAGTGCGGTTGTCTCTAATGCCTAACCCATGAGCGATAGTGGTAATTCGATAAGAGACATCATAGTACGCACCATATCCAATAGGGTGCAACTATGATGTTCGGACACACCATCACACTATGATATTCCAGGCGGTATTAATTGTGAAACAATTTGCACAATGTCTAAATTGTGTGCCAAAACTCGTAACTCAGATATTCATCTCTATGATCATATCATAGACATTCTATCCTCTTGTCACGAAGATCTTAAACTTCACTCTGAAATTACTTGAACCATTCAATAATTCAGACTTGTGTTTCATCAAGTAAATATACTCAACATCTACTCGAATCATTCGTGAAGTAAGAACATAACGATATTCACTGCATGCCTCAGCACTCATTGGACTGCACACATCAAAATGTGTCACTTCAACAAGTTGCTATCTTGTTCCATCTTACTGAAACCAAGGCTTTTCAGTCATCTTGCCCATGTGGTATGTTTTGCATATCTCAAGTGATTCAAAATCAAGTGAGTCCAAACGATCCATCTGCATGGAGTTTCTTCATGCGTATACACCAATAGACATGGTTCGCATGTCTCAAACTTTTCAAAAACGAGTGAGTCCAAAGATCCATCAACATGGAGCTTCTTCATGTGTTTTACACCAATATGACTTACATGGCAGTGCCACAAGTAAGTGGTACTATCATTACTATCTTATACATTTGGCATGAAAATGTGTATCACTACGATCGAGATTCAATAAACCATTTTTAGGTGCAAGACCATGAAGGTATTATTCAAATAAATAGAGTAACCATTATTCTCCTTAAATGAATAACCGTATTTGATAGACATAATCCAATCATGTCTATGCTCAACGCAAACACCAAATGATAATTATTCTGGTTTAATACTAATCTTGATGGTAGAGGGCGTGCGATGTTTGATCATATCAACCTTGAAACAATTCCAACACATATCGTCACTCACCTTTAGCTAGTCTCCTTTTATTCCGTAGCTTTTATTTGAGTTACTAACATTTAGCAACCGAACCGATATCTAATACCACAGTGCTACTAGGAGTACTAGTAAAGTACACATTAACATAATGTATATCAAATATACTTCTATCGACCTTGCCTGCCTTCTTATCTACCAAGTATCTAGGGTAATTCTACTCGGTGGCTGTTCCCCTTATCTCAGAAGAACTTAGTCTCGGGTTTGGGTTCAACCTCGGGTTTCTTCACTTTGGAGCAGCAGCTGATTTGCCATTTCATGAAGTATCCTTCTTGCCCTTGCCTTTCTTGAAACTAGTGGTTTCACCAACCATCAACAATTGATGCTCCTTCTTGATTTCTACTTTCGCGATGTCAAACAACGCGAATATCTCAAGGATCATCATCTCTATCCTTGATATGTTATAGTTCATCACGAAGCTCTTAGCAGCTTGGTGGCAATGACTTTGGAGAAACATCACTATCTCATCGGAAGATTAACTCCCTCGATTCAAGTGATTGTTGTACCCGGACAATCTGAGTACAAGCTCAACGATTGAGCTTTTCTCCCTTAGTTTGTAGGCTAAGAAAATCGTCGGAGGTCTCATACCTCTTGACATGGGCACGAGCCTGAAATCCCAATTTCAGCCCTCGAAACATCTCATATGTTCATGACGTTTGAAAACGTCTTTGGTGCCTCAACTCTAAACCGTTTAAGCTGAACTATCACGTAGTTATCAAAACGTGTATGTCCGATGTTACTTAACATCCACAAGCGACGTTTGGGGTTCAGCACACTGAGCGGTGCATTAAGGACATAAGCTTTCTCTGTCCGCATAATCGCTACTTTCAACTTTCAACTATATTTTCTCTAGGAACATATCTAAGCAGTGGAACTAAAGCGTGAGCTTCGACATAATTTGCAAAAGGTCTTTTGACTATGTTCATGATAATTAAGTTCATCTTATGAACTCCCACTCGAGATAGACATCCTCTGGTTATCTAAGTGATTACATGATCCGAATCAACTAGGCCGTGTCCGATCAACACGTGAGACGGACTAGTCATCATCGGTGAACATCTTCATGTTGATCGTATCTACTATCGACTCATGCTCGACCTTTCGGTCTCCGTGTTCGAGGCCATGTCTTCACATGCTAGGCTCGTCAAGTTAACCCTAAGTGTTTCTGCGTGTGTAAATCTTGCTTACACCCGTTGTATGTGAGCGTAAGAATCCATCACACCCGATTAACACGTGGTGCTTAGAAGCGACGAACTGTAGCAGCGGTGCACGCTTAGGGAGAACACTTCTTGAAATTTGTGTAAGGATCATCTTATTTACTACCGTCGTTCTAAGTAAACAAGATGCATAAACATAATAAACATCACATGCAATTATATAGTAGTGACATGATATGGCCAATATCATATTGCTCCTTTGATCTCCATCTTGAGGGCTCCATGATCATCATTGTCACCGGCATGACACCATGATCTCCATCATCATGATCTCCATCATCGTGTCTCCATGAAGTTGTCTCGCCAACTTATTACTTCTACTACTATGGCTACGGTTAGCAATAAAGTAAAGTAATTACATGGCGTTGTTCATGACACGCAGGTCATACAATAAATAAAGACAACTCCTATGGCTCCTGCGGTTGTCATACTCATCGACATGCAAGTCGTGAATCCTATTACAAGAACATGATCAATCTCATACATCACATATCATTCATCACATTCTTTTTGGCCATATCACATCACATAGCATACCCTGCAAAAACAAGTTAGGCGTCCTCTAATTGTTGTTGCATGTTTTACGTGGCTGCTTTGGGTTTCTAGCAAGACGTTTCCTACCTCATAAAACCACAGCGTGATATGCCAATTGCTATTTACCCTTCATAAGGACCCTTTTCATCGAATCCGTTCCGACTAAAGTGGGAGAGACGGCACCGCTAGCCACCTTATGCACCAAGTGCATGTCGATCAGTGGAACCTGTCTCACGTAAAATGCGTGTAAGGTCGGTCCGGGCGCTTCATCCCACAATACCGTCGAAACAAGATTGGACTAGTAACGGTAAGCATATTGAACAAAATCAACGCCCACAACTACTTTGTGTTCTACTCATGCAAAGAATCTACATAATAGACCTAGCTCATGATGCCCTTTGTTGGGGAGCGTGGCAGAAATTCAAAATTTTCCTCGTGTCACCAAGATCTATCTATGGAGAAACTAGCAACGAGGGAAGGAGAGTGCATCTACATACCCTTGTAGATCGCTAAGCGGAGCGTTCATGTGAGCAGGGTTGAAGGAGTCGTACTAAATGCGTGATTCAAATCACGGAGATCCTAGTGCGAGCGGACGGCACCTCCGCGTTCAACACACGTACAGCCGGTGGCGTCTCCCATGCCTTGATCCAGCAAGGAGAGAGGAGAGGTTGAGAAGACTCCATCCAGCAGCAGCACAACGGCATGGTGGTGGTGGAGGAGCGTGGCAATCCAGAGGCTTCGCCAAGCACCAAGGGAGAGGAGGAGGAGGAGGGCGGGGCTGCACCAAGAGGAGAGGTTCTCGTGTGTTGGGCAGCCCAAAACCTCAAGTATATATAGGGAAAGGGGCTGCGCCCCTTTAGGGGTTCCACCCCAAGGGTGCGGCCAGCCCTAGATGGGACTTGGGGGGCGGCCAAGAGGGGGAGGAGTGCCTCCCAAGTCAAGTGGAGGCCCTCCCATTAGGGTTTCCCCCTTCCCATGCGCATGGGCCTTGGGGGGGCTGGTTCCCTTGGCCCATTATGGCTAGGGCGCCCCCCTACAGCCCATGCTACTGTATTGGACGTGGTGGAACAATTTCCGGACCTCTGGACCCCTCCGGAATCCTCCGGAACCTTCTGGAAGCTTCCCGGTACAATACCGAAAAAACCCGAACTTTTTCCGGAACCCGAACAACAACTTTCCATATATAAATCTTTACCTCCGGACCATTCCGAACTCCTCGTGACGTCAGGGATCTCATCAGGACTCGAACAACATTCGGTAACCACATACAAACTTCCTTTATAACCCTAGCGTCCATCGAACCTTAAGTGTGTAGACCCTACGGGTTCGGGAATCATCTGAACATGACCAGGCGTTCTCGGTCAATAACCAACAGCGGGATCTGGATACCCATGTTGGCTCCCACATGTTCCACGATGATCTCATCGGATGAACCACGATGTCAAGGACTCAATCGATCCGTATACAATTCCCTTTGTCTAGCGGTATTGTACTTGCCGAGATTCGATCGTCGGTATACCGATACCTTGTTCAATCTCGTTACCGCAAGTCTCTTTACTCGTTCCGTAACACATCATCCGTGATCAACCCCTTGGTCACATTGTGCACATATGATGATGTCCTACCGAGTGGGCCCAGAGATACCTCTCCGTCTTACGGAGTGACAAATCCAGTCTCGATCCGTGTCAACCCAATGGTCACTTTCGGAGATACCTGTAGTGCACCTTTATAGTCACCCGATTCGTTGTGACGTTTGATACACCAAAGCACTCCTACGGTATCCGGGAATTGCACGATCTCATGGTCTAAGGAAGAGATACTTGACATTGGAAAAGCTCTAGCAAAACGAACTACGATCTTTGTGCTATGCTTAGGATTGGGTCTTGTCCATCACATTATTCTCCTAATGATGTGATCCCGTTATCAATGACATCCAATGTCCATGGTCAGGAAACCGTAACCATCTATTGATCAACGAGCTAGTCAACTAGAGGCTTACTAGGGACATGGTGTTGTCTATGTATCCACACATGTATTGCTGTTTCCGGTCAATACAATTATATCATGAATAATAAACGATTATCATGAACAAGGAAATATAATAATAACTAATTTATTATTGCCTCTAGGGCATATTTCCAACAATTTCCCCCTCAAATCAAAACAGTGAACATGATATACGCTACGCACATCACCAAAAGGGAGCGTAAGCGAGCACTTAGGGACGTCTATGCGGTAGAGCCAGTCGCCCCAAAATTCAATCCATGGTCATTGTCGGTGTCAAAACCGGCGGATCTCGGGTAGGGGGTCCCGAACTGTGCGTCTAGGCGGATGGTAACAGGAGAGAAGGGACACGATGTTTTACCCAGGTTCGGGCCCTCTTGATGGAGGTAAAACCCTACGTCCTGCTAGATTAATATTGATGATGTGTGTTACAAGAGTGGATCTACCACGAGATCAAAGAGGCTAAACCTAGAAGCTAGCCTATGGTATGATTGTTGTTAGTCCTCACGACTAAAATCCTCCGGTTTATATAGACCTTTGGATAGGGTTAGGGTTACCTGAGTCGATTCACGATGGTAGGAGATCTACATATCCGTATCGCCAAGCTTGCCTTCCACGCCAAGGAAAGTCCCATCCGGACATGGGGCGAAGTCTTCAATCTTGTATCTTCATAGTCTTGGAGTCCGGCCGATGATGATAGTTCGGCTATCCGGACACCCCTAGTCGGAACTCCCTCTGGCCTGAACCAGGCTTCAATGACGATGAGTCCGTAGCGTACATTGTCTTGACATTGCAAGGCGGGTTCTTCCTCGAATAATTTATAGAAGATTGTGAACACGGGATAGTGTCCGGCTCTTGCAAAAATAAATTCCACATACCACCGTAGAGAATAATATTACACAAGATCAATCTGTGACATATTTTGTGGCGTGACGTCAGCACCACTATCAAGCCTTTATTCAAATTGTTTTACTGTTCCACCTCGGTAGCGTTTAGCGAAGCGGTTTCTTTAACACGTCTTGTCGAGGCAGATCGTGTTCCCCTTATTCCGGATTCCCATCAATACAGACGTGGTAACCCAACCGCAAATTGATTGTGGCGCTTGGGAGATAAGCGAGTTTTACCGGGCGGTGGGGACACATGTTTTGTCCGCCCATATAATGGGATAAGGATCCAGCCGCTTTTACCTGCGCCTTCTTCCTCCTTGGCTTATCCATCTCCGCGAACTCGAGCTCCAGCGCCCAAGTCCGCACTTCTCACCTCAACCTTCTCCAACTATGTCCAGAGCGGGAGGCAAGTGGATGGCCTCCTCCGTCACGGAGGAGCAGATCCAGAGCTGCTGCGGACGCGGATATCTGTCCAGCAACATCAGCGCGCCGGCTCCCGGCGAGGAGAGCTCGTTCCCAACCCGGGCCCCATGAGAGGTAGTATTTCTTCCCCATTTCCTCCGCGGACTAGGCTTCCCTTCAACCCTTTGTTAGGGGCTCATGTACTTCTGGCCTAGATTTCCATGATCTGGCCCCGAATTGTATCCTCAATATCTCGGCGTTTATCGTTGTGTGCAAGGCATTCCTCTGCATCTAGCCCCACTTCGGCTTGTGGCTCAAGACCTTCAGTGTCAGGCCGAAGGTTGTGAAGGGCAGCCAAGCGGAGTCTTGGGCGCCATGGTGGGCGGGATGTCCCACGTTACGTGGCTGGAGGGTACTTTCGTGGAAACCATCAAGGGTGGCAATCGGGGTGGTTCTACATCACCGAGCAGCGTGACCCTGATTGGCAGCGACCCGAATTTAGATCTGGTATTCCCACGGCTCTCCTCCACGGAAAGAGAGTGGCGAATTTGGGGGATTCGAGGACTAACCGGACTCAAGCACCGTATCCGGCTGGTGGACAAAGAAGCTCAAGCTCATCAACGTAGTCGAGGTCATGCTCATCCGCGGATTCTCCGTGCCAGCGACGGGGCTTTAATATGTTGGAGTTTGATCGGCGCAGCACGGACCTTGAGCCGGCTCTTGATACCACGTCACGAAGATGCACGGAAGGTGCTGTTCAAGGGCGCGAAGCCCCGCATCTGCTAACAAAGATCGCGAATACAGCTCATGGCGTCAAGCCAGCGAGTAAGTTATTTACCCTTTACGGGGCTCTTTTTCATAGATTGACTCTCGTGGGATCTAAAACTCCTATTCTTGACAGTGTCTGGCTGAAGACATCCCGACAGATTAACTGTCCGGCTCCTTTGCCCGAAGACCAGCCGGACGCCCGATTGGCCAGGGGCTGCTGGCTCCAGCACCATGTAGTGCGGATAAGAAGGCCAAGAAGGAGGCTACAGGAACTCGAAGGAGCACCCGACGCCAGGTGCTGTCGGATTCTGAAGCAGAATCTTCTCCTGAAGACGAGGAGGAAGAAGAAGAAGCCTCTCCCAGTGAGAGGAGAGAAAAGGAAGGCCGCCCCAGCTGGGGAGGCGGAGGAATCAGAAGGAAGAACCCTTCCTCGGACTTCTCCACCAGCGTCGATGGCGGCGAGGGGATGGCCTACAAGGCCAAGCCTGGCGAGATCGTAAGTGTCCGGATACCATGGTGTTTTATTATTGCAGAGTGTTCTCTAATGTCGAACAATCGTGCAGCCCGCCCAAAAGCGATCTCGCCGATTCATCGCCAGGGGTCCACAGGCTCGTCGAAATGGAAGTACTTCACTTCCGACCGCCTCCTCGCCTCATCTTTCGGAGGAGGTGGCTTGGTCGAGGAGGTGGCGCGGGAGGTGCCACAAAGCAACCCGGACTCCAGTAGCGTGGGGGCAAGACCCGGGGCTCTAAGGCCGACCCTTGTCCGGACTCAATCCGGAACCTTGATGGTTCGGAGTCCGGCAAACGATCCCTTCGCAAGAAGGGTAAGAGCGCCAGTGTCCTTCGTCAACCGGAGGCACCGGATAGCTTCTGGGCGCTCAGCGCCTCCATCAGAAGGAGCACCGCCTTTATTATGAGTCGCGGTGATCCGGACAGTTCAGTCCGCCAAGCGGGCTGACGAAGCTGCCAGCCTTCTATTAGGCTTTGAGGTAGAAATTTTAATATATGTAAAATGGTACCGCATAGGCGGTAGCCCCGATGCTCGGTTCGGTGTTCGAAAGAAAAGCGGATGAGGATGTTTAGAAAGATAAGCGCAGGAGTCATAAAAATATGTCAATATGGGATTGCGGGCTGTCTTTGCTTGACCTCCGCCCTTGACTATGGAGGTCAATAATTTGAAGAAAAACCTCGGCGGTCCGAGCAGGCTCGGTCATGCCAAGCAGCTCGAGGAAAAAGAAGGTGAGTAATACCTTATCAAAATTGTACCTTATAGAAAAGGATTTGGTTGCAAGAAAAATGACAAGGATAACGTGGGTATTGTAGGGGCCACTAACGGTGGCGACCACGAAGGAGGCGGTGGCGGCCAAACTTAATCTGACGCAGAGATGCACCGAGCGAGAGAAGTAGGAGGCGCGGGTGGCGGAGGTGTAGAAAGATCTCGGGATCTCGTGAAAAAACATGAGAACTTGGGCGTGACTCGAAGACTCGAGTGTCGAGCTTGCAACGACTCTTGAGAGTGCCAAAGCCGCTAAGGCAAAGCCTACAAGGCCCTCCAGGAGATTGAGGCGGTGAAGAAAATAGCAGGGTAAGGCATTTTCATACTGAGTAAGCATGTGAGTGTTAATTACATTGCTTACAATTCGGAGCTCTCGAGGCGTTCGCAGATCTTCCTCACAAGGTGTGTCGATGCTACCACATTCTACCGGGCGAGGAGGGCTCGGCGGAGAAGGTCTTCGGTCTCGGTATCTTGAGGCGGACATCCAGTGCCCTTAGCAATCAGTGAAGCAGCTGGTCGAGCTCCACAAGGCGGCGAACAGGCCATGAAGGGCCTCATAGTTCAGTTGTGGCCTAAGGAGGCCATGCACAGGAGCTACTTCGGCCTGGTGCGGCGGTGGTGGATGCGTGCCCGTGGGTTGAAGTTATCAAGCATTCCGCTTGTATGGAGGTGCCCGTCGGGCCTTGCCAGCAAAAGGTGCTGGGGCAAGATGGATGACCGAAGCTAGTGATGGACCCGCCACCCGAGGGCAAGGAGCATCGCACACCCGAGATGTATTATAAGAGTGTCTTTGAAGGCGCCGCACTATTGCGGTGAGTGCTCCAAAGATGTAATATTTGAGTAGACTCGCATTTTGTTATCTGTCGCTGAAAACTTAGTTCATATCGCTAAGCAGCTTTTAATTTAAATATTACCTTACATGCGGCTGTTTATCAAATCTAAGAGATGGCAAGTAAATGGCTTCAGCCCCCATGCCACGAGTCTTTGGGGTGTTGGGATAAACTTGAGCGCTCTTGTTCCCATTTTGGGTCCATCTAGAGGCGCTCAACACAACGAACAAGGCAACGGACTTATAATGCTTGAACACTCTCACTTAGCCATAGAATTCTATAATTTTATATTTCGTGAAGCCCTAGTCTTGAAAGGCGAATTTGGGGCGCTATCACGCCTTGGCGAGCAGTATCCGGCTCCTCGCTCTAAGCGGCATAAGTCTTTAGGACTACATGAAAACCTCTCGAACAACGACGGTCTCTCGCCTCATCATGGCGGTCAGTTTAGCTTTCTCCAGGAGGCGTTAACTCAGCCGAGGCGGAATCGCAATGATGGTTCTCCGGTGCTACCTTAGCGATATAGCGGGCGTAAGGTACCAAAACAGGGAGCAGGTAAACCCAACTATTGACCCAAGACATGATTCGAGCCGATGCATATAGTGCTATAAGTTCGAGTGCCGCACTTGTGAAAGTGTTCGGACTCATCACATCATAACGCGGAAACATAAGCCCTGGTGTATATTAGCCGTACCAAAGTGTCTTGATGCAACATGTCGTGAATGAACATATGTATGAAAAAGAAATGCAATTATAAGCAAAAGGTGCTGCATTGTTTTATTTAATAAGTGCTGCTACGAATGCGAGCGATACAAATAGTGCGATAAGCAAGGTAGGAGACTGTTAAACATGTCCCCTTCGGGGGTAGGCTGCAGATTGGTGTATGAAAATGCTCGTAATGGAGACCACTGTATATTCGTTGTAGCCTTTATCCTTCCCAGCTGCTGCATCGTGAGTTCGGCGGAGTCTGCTGCGGGACGGGCTTCGATAAGCGAGTCATGTGTTTAAAAGGTAAAAGAAAAGAAAAGGCGACACACTTGAGAGCCCTTGTGTGGTTGAGCCACGATGCAGGTGTATTGTGGTCGTGCCCCCCTCCCGTGCCCATGGTATCTTGGGCGTAATGGTGTGCGAAGGACCTGTTTTGATGTTTCGCGGGAGCTGTGGTTGGGGCGCATCGCTACGCATGATCGGAGCGTGCCAGGTGGTCTTGTTGTAAGTTACTCCGGCGGCGCTTGGCTGTGTCCGGCCGCTTAGCGGCGGATTCGATAATGCCTTAAGAGGCTGCATTGCACTTCGCGAGAGCCGCTGTATGTTCCTCCGTGCGGAGGGCGTTGATGTTTCCGTTGACCGTAATGACTCCTCAAGGGCTGGCATCTTGAGCTTGAGGTATGCCTAGTGCGGCACGCGTTGAACTTTGCAAGCAGCATGCGTCCGAGCAAGGCATGATAGCAGCTGGAGCGGGACTATGTCGAAGATTAACTCCTCGCCCGGAAGTTATCCGGGATCCGAAGACCACTTCGGTGTAATTGAGCCTGTACAATTGGCTTCTACACCTAGTATGACGCCTTTAAAGGTCGTGTTGGTAGGTTTAATCCTTGAGGGGTCTATGCCCATTTTGCGCACTGTATCTTGGTAAAGCAGGTTCAGGCTGCTGCCGCCGTCCATCAGGACTTTGGTTAGGTGAAATCCATCGATGATTGGGTCTAGGACCGGTCTTGGCCGAATCCGCCGTGGCAGATCTTTGGTGGCGTGGTCCCTTGGTTAAAAGTGATCGGGCAGGAGGACCATGGATTAAACTTGAGGCAATGGCTCCATCGCGTAAGCGTCCACAGTGCGCTTCCGCTCCCTTTTGGGTATGTGCGTTCCGTATATCATGTTCACCGTCCGCTTTTGTGAAACCCTTACATCCTCTATTGTTCGGCGGTTGGGTCTCGTCCTCGTCATCTCTATACAGCCTTGTCATTGTTTTCGACAATTAACTTGCCTGCTTGAATACCAACAGTCCCTGTTGGTGTGGTTAAGCTGGCTTTTCGAAGTGCCGTGTATCGCACAAGCGGTCGATATTCGGTCCAAGCTGGGCGGACCGGATGGATTCGTTTGAATGGCTTTTCCGCTGACGGGTTTAGAGCCTTTGAATCCGGCATTGACTGCCGTATCCTCAATATTGTCGCCGTTAGTGTAGCGCTTGTTTTTGTTATGACGAGGCCTGCCATTTTGGTCCTTGAAGCCCGGACTGCCATAATTTTTGCTGAGGTTGTTGCTGCGTGCTAGCCAGCTGTCCTCACCCGCGCAGAAGCGGGTCATGAGTGATGTGATGGCTGCCATGGATTTCGGCTTTTCCTGTCCTAGGTGCTGGGCAAGCCACTCGTCGCGGATGTTATGCTTGAAGGCCACGAGGGCTTCCGCATCCGGACAGTCGACGATTGGTTTTCTTGGTTAAGAACCGTGTCGAATTATGCGGCGAATCGTCGCTGCTGAATTATGTAGCTTAGGTCATCGGCGTCGGTGGTACACATAAGTGCCACAGAGTTATCGGGAATCGGCTTCGGGTCCTCCCAGCTCCCAATTGACTCTGTTGGCAAGCTGTTGAGCCAATGCCGGGCTGGTCCTTTAAGCTTGAGGGAAGTATTTGATGGCGTGAAGATCGTCACCGCGGGCCATGTGGATGTGAAGGAGATAGTCTTGATCCAAACCGGGGTCTGTTGTGCCATCATAGGATTCAATATTGACGGGTTTAAACCCTTGAGTTTGATGATCCATTACTTCCGTGCATGAAGCATAGTGGGTGTCTGGCGCATCATGTCTTGGGCGATATCACGGCGGAGCTCAAAAGAGCTTGATCTGTTTATTCGGCCCGGCGGACTTATTGTGTCCGTAGCGACGGTTATCTTCACGTGCCGTGGGGTGCCTGCGATCCATAGATTGATCTTGATTGTCTTGCCTTGTCCTCAATATATCTCGCAGGTCTGGAGCGTTCCCCTTTGGCCAAGTGCTTTTGGCGATGTCGAGTGCAGTTCTAGTGAAGGGCCTAGAGGCCTCTCTGTCGTGACCACGCAGGGTGGTCGGTCAACCGTATTGTCTCCTGGTGATGCGGGTTCGTAAGCCTCCTCCTCTAATCGGGGAGTAGCTTGCATTTAGGGTAGCTTTTGGAGGCGTTAGAGCTCATGCTCTTGACGCGAGGACTTGGTCCATCGTAGGCTGCAGATCTGATCAGCTCTAAGTTGTTGCTGCTTTTTTTAGGCTGTTCGCCGTGGCCATAAGCCTGCGTCCAGCGCTCTTGTTCGGCCAGGATTCTCGAGCACAGCGAATTCATTGTCGTTGAGGCTTGCTTAGTCTTGGAGGCATATAATCCTCTACTTCTTCTTACGCTCTCTCTTAAGGGCTGGCGTCTTCATCCTCCTGCGATAGATCTTGCTGGAGTGGATTGTCTTCAGCTTTGTCCGGTGTATTGTTATCTCCGGTGCGGAATCTTCATTCTTGCTTTGTGGCGGGATTTAAATGGCGCTTGTGGCCGGCGCTTGGGCTGCTTCTTGGAGGTCATCCTCCGTTGTTCCATCGCCGTTCCCATCTTTTGGGATGTCCACCATATATATGTCATATGTGAGGTGGCCTTCCGATTACCTGTGGTATTTGGGTCTTGAGTAAATCTCCGGCATAAATCGTCCATACCGTCGATGTCTTGGTCGTAGTCTAGCATGTTGGTTAGATCGTGGTGGCGGCTACCAAGTGGGTGGTGGGTGGGCATTGAATTTCTTAAATCGTCCGCATCCCGACCTTCCTGTCGTAATCCGGCCGGGGCTCTCCGGATAAAGAGAGACTTTAGTGAATTCAGGATGTCGCCAAAGGCGAGTCTGAAAAGATGTCCGCGATGAACTCCATGGCGGCGCCCAATCGGATTCGATTGGCAAGGCGTGGAGGTTGGTCCGAGAGAGTCCGGCACCACAGGTCGAGTCCTTGCAAGGACGAGGATGGTGTTAGCTCGATCGCCGTAGAGATTATAGCCCCGGCGGTGTCAATCACTCGTCCTCGGTCGGGAACCCGGCTCGGATTAAGGGCGGGGCGGATCTTTGAATGCGGCCTCAGAGGCCTTTGGCTGCAGAGCTAAATCATGCCCATCGAGAGCGGTCTGCACGCTTAGGCTGCGGCTCGAATCCGTCAAAGATCAAGTCTCCGCGATACCGGCCATATAGTTTAGACTTCCAAATCTGACACGGTGGCCAGGCGTAGCTTCGATCTGCTCCGGATGGCCAGCGAATTGGCCCGTAGTCTGAAACGCCCGAACACCAAGATCTGTGCGGGAGAAAGTCTCACCTGGACGCGTCGTTGTTCATGATCGGAGGAGCCATCGGCCTATCGGCAACGACAGGAGGAACTCTCAATGAAAGCACCAATGTCGGTGTCAAAACCGGCGGATCTCGGGTAGGGGTCCCAGAACTGTGCGTCTAAGGCGGATGGTAACGGAGACAAGGGACACGATGTTTTACCTAGGTTGAGCCCTCTTGATGGAGGTAAAACCCTACGTCCTGCTAGATTAATATTGATGATGTGTGTTACAAGAGTGGATCTACCACGAGATCAAAGAGGCTAAACCCTAGAAGCTAGCCTATGGTATGATTGTTGTTAGATCCTCTGGACTAAAACCCTCCGGTTTATATAGACACGGATAGGGTTTGGGTTACCTGAGTCAGTTACAATGGTAGGAGATCTACATATCCGTATCGTAAGCTTGCCTTCCACGCCAAGGAAAGTCCCATCCGGACACGGGACGAAGTCTTCAATCTTGTATCTTCATAGTCTTGGAGTCCGGCCGATGATGATAGTTCGGCTATCCGGACACCCCCTAGTCCAGAACTCCCTCGGTCATCATTCCCGATCACCTTCTATCGTCGAGATCACCCAACCAGTATCGGCCATGGCGGTTTAGCCGCACTAGTCCTCGACCCAATTATTGATAGGTTTCACCTAACATGAGTCCTGATGGACGGTGGTAGCAGCCTCAACTTGCTTTATCAAGACACAGTGGGAAGATGGGCATTAACCCCTCGTGAATCAAACCAACAAAGACTACCTTTAAAGGAGCCATACCAGGTGTAGAGGCCCGTTGTACGGGCTCAATAACGCTGGAGGTAGTATTCGGGTCCCCGGATAACTTCCGACGTGAAGAACTAATCTTTGATATCGTCCCATTTTGCAGCGGCTATCACGCCCTGCTTGGACGAACCGCATTCGCTAGATTTAACGCGGTGCCACATTACGCTCGTCTCAAGCTCAAGATGCCCGGTCCACGTGGCGTCAATACAGTAAATGGAAACGCAGAACGCTCCCTCCGTCTGAGGAGCACACGCCACCCTAGCGGTGGAAATGCAGGCGGCCTTCTCAAGCAGCATTATAATCCGCTGCCGAGCCACAGGACATCATTAAGAGGTCCGGAACACATTACCAGCAGGACATCTCGGCTCGTCATAAGCCGAATTAGCAACTTGGCCTCCGTCCCAACCCCGATGAGGCCATGGCATTAAATACCGCGCGTACATAAGTTACGCACTCAAAACCCCATGGGTATTGACGGAGGCATAACTCGTTCGCAATCCACAGTCTGGCTTGCCCGACCCTGGGATTCACATGCTTTTACTTTTTCTTTTTTACGGATTTTCTTCTCTTTTCGAGGTCTACACGGACAACCCGCCAGCATAACATACCATCGAGGAAGGGAGCTCTGGCTTACAAGGGAATCCCCAGGTGGTCTCTACTAAACTATTGCCATAATTACTTTTCATACTCGCATGTAGCTCGCCCTTGGTGGCAGCGTGTTACTTGCTTATCACATTACTTGTACAAGGTACGCCTCGACGTACTAGTTACACCACAATGGTGAATACACGGTAGCGTCAGCTTATTACATCATTTTCCCGTTTCCTCACCTCGGTATTAATTACTCATTGCACACGTACACCATGGTATGTATTACTACGCCAGGGGCTTCATCACACCCCGCATCACGGTAATAAAAGTTCGAACACTTTTACAGTATAGTTCGGCACCCCGAACTTATAGCACTATATGCATCGGCTTCGAATCATGTCTTTGGTCAATAGTTGGGTTTCCCGCTCCTGTGCTTACTACCTTACGTTCCACTACATCGGCTAGGGTAGTAAAGGGAGAACTACTGTGATTGTGTCCCGGTTCTTCCGGACGAGCACCTTAGTAGAGAAAGCCGAAAACTAACTGAAACGCCCTCGATGCGGCTATATCTCCCACGTGTCGAAGCACGACTTAGAGGCATAACCGCATTGAAAGCAATGTCGCAAGTGAGGTAATCTTCACACAACCCATGTAATACATAAGGGAAAGAGATACATAGTTGGCTTACAATCGCCACTTCACACAATACATGGGTAAAACATTACATCATCTGAGATACAATCAAGGTCCGACTACGGAACCAAAATAAAAGACTACCCCAAATGCTACACAGATCCCGGATCGTCCCAACTGAGCTCCACTCTGATCAGCTGAAGCGAAACAACACAATGAACAAGATCTTCATGAGCTCCTCCTTGAGCTCAGGTGCATCACACCACGGTTTTCATCGGCACTGCAAACTGGTTTGGAAGTATCTGTGAGTCACGGGGACTCAGCAATCTCACACCCGAGATCAAGACTATATAAGCTTAAAGGTAGGACAGGGGTAGTGAGGTGGAGCTGCAACAAGCGACTAGCATATATGGTGGCTAACATACATAAAGAGAGCGAGAAGAGAAGGCAAAGCGCGGTCGAACAACTATGATCAAGAAGTGACCCCGAACTCCTACTTCGTCGGTCATAACCCGAAACCGTGTTCTCCTCTCGATCAACCCGAAAAGAGACACTCACGATTACGCTTTTACGGTTGGTGTATTTTAATTAAGATCAACTTGGGTTTTCTACAACGGACATTAACAAATTCCCATCTGCCACATAACCGGCTGCACGGCTTTGAAAGATCAAAACCCTGCAGGGTGTCCCAACAAGCCCATGATAAGCTCTCGCGATCAGCGAAGGATATTCCTTCTCCCCGGGAAGACCCGATCAGTCTCGGAATCCCGGCTACAAAACATTTCACAGCAATAAAACAAAACCAGCAAAGCCGCCCGGATGTGCCGACAAATCCTGATAGGAGCTGCACATATCTCGGTCTCAGGGCACACCGGATGAGCAAGACGTCGGGTTGGCATAAACCCTGATTACTTGAGCGCCGGACATCGCTCGGTTTGGACCAGCACTCAAGGAGAACTGGCCCGGGGCTAAAATAAAGATGACCCTCGGGCTCCGAAACCCAAGGGAAAAAGGCATAGGTGAGGCAAATGGTAAAACCAATGTTGGGCCTTCTTTGGAAAAGTCTTATTCAAGCGAACTGTCAAGGGGTCCCATAAATCACCCGACAGCGTTAGGGGCATAAAATCCGGGAACATAACACCGATATAGCGGAAACTAGAGGCGGCAAGTGGAACAAAACACCAGGCATAAGGCCGAGCCTTCCACCCTTTACCAAGTATATAGATGCATTAATTAAATAAGATATATTGTGATATCCCAACAAGTAAACATGTTCCAACAAGGAACAACATCTCCATGTTCCAACAAGGAACAAACTTCATCTTCACCTGCAACTAACAACGCTATAAGAGGGGCTGAGCAAAGCGGTAACATAGCCAAACAACGGTTTGCTAGGAAAGGATGGTTAGAGGTTTGACATGGCAATGTGGGTGGCATGATATAGCAAGTGGTAGGCATCGTAGCATAGGCATAGCAAAAGAGCGAGCAACTAGCAAGCAAAGATAGTAGTGATTTCGAGGTATGGTCATCTTGCACGAAATCCATAAGGAAGAAGAACGAATCCATGAAGAAGACAAACGGACGAGGTCGAATGAAATCTCACAACTCCGGAACGAAACCGAAGCTAACAAGAGAAGCAAACCGGAAACAAACAAACAACATAGTAAACAACCATCACATAAACATGGCATGACGCACAATCAAGTATGATGCATGTCCGGTTTAAAGAGGCATGGCATGGCAAAGTGCACAAACAATCCTACAGATTAAGTGGAGCTCAATATGCAACGGGTTGCATATTGACAAAACACCACATTGACATATTTAGTTTGACTCTTGATTAGGGAACCAACAATATTAAATGTTATTAAACATGGCAAGAGGTGAAGCAAATGAAACTAACTATCTAGGCAAGTTTAAATGAGGCGGAAATAACAAACAACAATTCGGAAAATCCCCATATGCAAATTATGGATTTGGAACAGATCTGACCTAAAGCAAATTTTAGAGTTGTTAAACATGCAAAGAAAGTATACCATGTTAAACTAGGCATTTTCTACCCCATTTACATATATAATTTATTTAAAATGGAGCTACGGTTATTTAGTTATGAAATAAATCATTTTAGCATGGCATTTAAGCAAGTTAATGCAAACAACAATTTTAAACATTTAAATGTTGTTATTATGATCACGGATGACATGTGCAAGTTTTATGCAATTTATGAAAGCGTTAACATGAGCATGATATGAAGCATTATGTCACCGTGGTGGAAGAAAGGGTGCCACGACAGCGAATCCGAAAAATGATGCCACGGCAACATATCGGTTCCGGTAGCTCACGGAGATACCGATGCAAAAGGAAGGGTGGCGGAAGCGAGTCATGCAAGATGGTGGGGTGATCCCGGATTACGGGTTCCCGCGAGCAGTGGCATGGCAAAAGAGGGGCATCGCAAGGATGATTCGGACACGATCGGTCATCTCGGGTTATACCTTCGACCAGCGTGCAAGGAGGCGGTTCGCGTTCGTAGAGGAAGTAGATGTTCTCGCGATGATCGCCGAGGAAGTAGAGGAAGTAGGCGTTCACGTTCGAGGGTAGTGGTACATCTCGTCATCGGAAGTAGTGGTACACGAAGGTAGTCGAACAGCGGTTCCGTTACACAGGTCTTGGCGGTAGTTGTACCGTTTCATCGGGTACTTATCGTTTCGGTTCGGTGGTCGTCGGTTAGTAGTGGTACACGCATCACGTGGTCGAACTTGGTACATTCGAAGGGTACTTGGCGTTCCGGAGGCGATGGTAGAGGTACGGTGTCGGGTACTTATCGATCACGGGGTAGTCGTTACGCGTTGAAGCGGAACTTGGCGTATCCATGTACTTGGCGTTCGGTGTAGTAGTCGTTCTCGGGATCGGGGTCCTCGTGCACTTGACAACTCCGCAGAGAACTTGGCACCCCACGTTGTTGTGTCCATGGACTGGGCGTCAACGGCGCCAGGCGAAGCGATGGTACCGCGGGGGCGCTGGGTCGCGCTTTCGTCTGCGAGTTGAGAGGTCCGGTACTTCCGGCGGACATGGCGCTGGCTCGGCGCTCTCGGCGCCAGCGGCAGAAGCGGCGAGGGTTCTCCGGCCTGGTCGGCAACGAGCAAGGGTGGCGAGGAAAGAAAGAAGCGAGTGGCGGCGGTGGAGATGGGCGGAGGCGACGACGGAGGAGACCGCTCGGCGGCGGCGAGGAGAGCCACCGGCCTTGGCGCCAAGGAGAACGCAATGACTGGCTCTGGAGCGAAGGGCGGCGTCGGAGTTGTTCTCGGCGGATCGGCCAAAAGCAGGCGTGGCGGCGGGACCCGAGGCGGCGAGGAAAAGGTCGTGGGCCAGGAGGAGAAGGATGGCGGCCATGGAGGAGAGGAAGGAGCTGAGGGAGGAAGATGCTGCGAGGAGATGGGATCGAGGGAAGACGAGGGAGATGGGGAATCGGGCTCCTGGCGATGGCGCTCTGGGAGGAGCGAGAGGAGGAGATGAGGGGGATCGGGAGAGAAGCGGGGTTCTTGGGAGGACGGGGGATCGGGCAGGAGGCGGGCTGGAGGGAGGGCGAGGGGGATCGAGGCGGCTACTGAGGGAGGAGGCGAGGGAGATGGTGGGCTGCCGAGGAGGGCTGGCCTCTGGGCTGGCTCTCCTCTCTCCTCTCTAATATATATCTTCTTTAGCGAAAACATATAAAGAGAAGAAAAGAAAGAGAGGGTTGGGGAAAAGATTTGGACACACGGATAATTTTCCGAGCTAAAAAATATGAGAATTTAACAAAAATGTTCCAAGGATTTTGGTGGAACTCGGAAAATGATAGAATAATAATGGCAAGGTTTGGAGACCAAACTTGAAGCGAAAAGGGCATTGGAATATGCAAGTGTGTTAAGATCAATTCCAAATAAATGGAATAATTAATATAGCTCCATAACTATTAGGAGGATATGTTATAAAGAGAAAACACCATGTGAATCCTCGATTTAAATGGATCGAAATCCATACAATTTATTTAGAAGAGTTTTAAAAATTAATGAATGATGGCATGATGACATGATGCAATGCAAAAACAAAACAAACCACACGACAAAACTGGAAACCACGGAAGGCAAGCTGAAGCTCCGGTCTTGGGCGTCACAACACTCCACCACTCTGAGAGGATCTCGTCCGAGATCTAGGATGGCACGGAGAAAAGCGGAAGAGGAAGAGGTAAAACAAAGTTGCTTCTTTGACAAACGAATGAAACCAAAGAACCTTGAGAGGTTGAACAAAATGAAAGAAAGAAAACAACGAAGATGAAGGAAGTTGAAAACACTCTGTTAGAAAAGAGGAACAAGGGATACGACGAGAACCAAGAGGTTTAGTGATAACATAGATACTGAAACCACTCCGGTTAAAACTAGATCGAGAAGGAATAAGATTGATAAAATTTGGGCAGCACTACGACTAAAATAAGAAGGAGAACTTGATAAGATGAAAAGAGCTTGAAGAGGGGACATCACACTCCGGTTAAAAGGATAATGCAAGAAAAGAACTTGATCTTGGCAAAACGAGATGATGGGTGAAAATAGCAACATCACAATGCCTCCGGAAACAATGCATGAACGATAGAAAGTTGGAATGAATAGAACGAAGAATGAAACCAACATCTTCCACCATAAATGAATTTGAAAGAGCATCCTTACGAAGTAGGATTGAACGGAGTTGTTTGAAAAACAACAACGATAAGGATAAGCTTGTAGTGGGCTTATGAAAACATCTCAAAATTATGAGGTGAGCTTCTGCCACCAACGGAAACAATTGATTGGATTTAAAATACCTCATTCTTGACAACATGTGAATCATGAAACACGAACTCAAATTGTCGAGAATGACATAACACCACCTCAAATGATAAGGTAGAACAAATTGCACTTCGAAATGCAAGAAGAAGAATACTTGAACTCTTCAAAACAAAACATGTGTTGAACACCATGCTTATTTTAGAGTATAGCTTGGCGGATCATAACTCCGAGAGAAATCTTGATGAACAATTGGAGAAATGAAAAGAATCCTTGACGAACCACCATGTAGAGCCTCCATGAAGAACTCCGGTAAACAAAAGGATGATAAAAGAAAGAGAAGTTGACAATACAAGGTGAAGCCTTGCAGTGATAAGATGAAGCTTTGAAATGATATAACCGAGAAAACTTGGAACTCCGGAAAGAAAGATGAACAAATGAAATCAAGAATTTTGATGAACCTCCGGAATAAGGAATTGAACTTATTAGATGAAACAAGAATAAGAATTACATTATGTTGATCCTTCACCAATTAAATTGATGACAAGCAATGGATTAGGCATACTACTTATTCTCATTGAAAGGATTAAGATAGGTATGGCGCAAACTTGGGAAGGTCTTGATGGAACCACCGGTAGGATTGAAACAACGAATAAATTGATGTGATAACAAAGGAAGTGAAATCTTGAACAAACCACCGTAAAATTGAAAATGAAAGTAGCAAAGGCACAATTCACCGGAAGAATTGGAAAACGAATGAAGATATTTGAGGGATTTAGATACAAGTGAGCGAATAGATGGCGAGCTGATTAGAGGATATTTGACGATGCACCGGTGAGATTTGGAAAAGCGAGAGCTGAAAGCTGGAATGAATAATTCGAGATGATGGGCTCCGGAGAATCAAACTGAAAAGACTCCTAAAATACTCCGGATGGGTTAAAAGAATTCTCACAATCAAAACAATTATGAGGATGGCACGAAGCTAGAACCATGAATCTTGAAGAGAATGGAGCAAGATTAAGAGAAACTCGTCTTTGGTCTTCAAAATTCGAGAATGACGATGAGAAACACCATCATGAATTATTGAAGCACTCCGGAATGAAAATTAGAAAGGTTGAACCAACAATGAAAATAATTTGAAAGATCTTGGAGAAAGACATTTGACTGATGATAACTCATTCTTACGTCAAACTTTGCAATGAATTTGGGAATAACTCCGGAAAAATAAAAGAGTTAGGTAAGATCCTGGGAAAAGACCTGTGGGTTAGGGCCCACTCAAAAGAACCACCGTTGAACAATTGCTTGAAATAGATATTGCACCGGTATAATTTTATGGGTTGAATGGGATAACAAACTCGAAATAATTTGAACGGATTAAGAATGGAAACACGAATCTTCTGAGATATCTTCAACACTCCGGAACAAATGAATAACGAGAAGTGAAAGACTATGAGGTGCACCGGTATGGGAAAACATTGTGAAAATAGGAAAAGGGATAAGATCAACACCGAAATCTTGAACTAAATCCACCGGAGAAGAAAATAAGAATGGAACAATGATAAGGTTAAAGCTTCCTTAGCGTCTTCATGAGAAATCACCGGATAAGAACATTAAAGGAAAAGAATGAAGAAACTTCACTCAATAAAAATGGATACTTGATTAAGAAATCTGAGTCCTTGAAGAAAAAGGGTGGGAGGCGGAAAACAAAGACAATTTGGGTCGGATGAAACGAACACCGTTGAGAAAAAGCTTAGAATTGATCTTGCGAATGTTGGAATGATCGGATCCACTTGAAGAAAACACGCCCGTTGGAAAAAATTAACATGACAAGCTCGGTGATCAAGAAGGATTAGTATTCACATAGCAATATGAGAACACCATTTAGGAAAAGTATGGAATCAACACTTGGCATTGAAGCAACTCGAATACCACAAAAGCAGAACAAAACAAAGGATTGGCTTGCAGAATAAGCGGAACAAACATATGATAGATCCCATATCGTATCATGTGTGTGTTGGAAAGATATCCTACGAGATACTTGAATTCCCACCTATAAACTCCGAAACTTTCTGGTTATGCAATCTGGTGTTGGGGATCTGGGGACACAAAATATATCACCCAAACTAACAATACCTAGATCCATTTTGTATCCATCCGTCAACACATAACCAAGAAATCTTCGAAATTGTGTACCTCGACCTTGAAAAACATCCGTTATACAAGTCATGGCAATACTCCACTTTTCGCCCACGATCTTTGGGCTATCGGGGTTATCTCACCAACAACTGCACAAAAGAGATTTGATGTCGGCAAAACTCGGTATTCGAGGCGCAGCGATAAAATTGTGGCGACAACACCTCGGAGCTCAACTCCCGGGACACGCCACAACCCCTAAATGTCGAGGCACCAAGAACAATGTTCTCGTCACAAAACCATCGGAGCGATTCCAAGATACCCGTGATCCTAAAAAAATTAGTGAAATTTAAGGAGAGAAAAGTCAAAACTCTCGTCGGGATACCTCACCGAGGCGACGAAGGAATGAGGAGTAAAAAATCCTACTCTCCGATATATATAATCCTAAGACTCAAAACATTTTCCATTCTAGACTCAACAACGCCAACAAACAATCAAGTAGGGGCTCCTAAGTCGGGAAGGCTCGATTACCAACAGAAAGCATCCCTCGATGCGGCTATATCTCCCGTGTCGAAGCACGACTTAGAAACATAACCGCATTGAAAGCAATGTCATAAGTGAGGTAATCTTCACACAACCATGTAATACATAAGGAAAGAGATACATAGTTGGCTTACAATGCCACTTCACACAATACATGGGTAAAACATTACATCATACAGATACAATCAAGGTCGACTACGGAACCAAAATAAAAAGACTACCCCAAATGCTACACAGATCCGGATCGTCCCAAGCTGAGCTCCACTCTTGATCAGCTGAAGCGAAACAACACAATGAACAAGATCTTCATCGAGCTCCTCCTTGAGCTCAGGTGCATCACACGCAGTTTCATCGGCACACCGCAAACTGGTTTGGAAGTATCGTGAGTCACGGGGACTCAGCAATCTCACACCGAGATCAAGACTATATAAGCTTAAAGGTAGGACAGGGTAGTGAGGTGGAGCTGCACAAGCGACTAGCATATATGGTGGCTAACATGCAAAAAAGGCGAAGAAAGAAAGGCAAAGCACGGTCGAACAACTATGATCAAGAAGTGATCCTGAACTCCTACTTCGTCGGTCATACCCAAAACCGTGTTCTCCTCTCGATCAACCCGAAAAGAGACACTCCGATTCACGCTGCAGTTGGTGTATTTTAATTAAGATCAACGGGTTTTCTACAACGGACATTAACAAATTCCCATCTGCCACATAACCGCGGGCACGGCTTTGAAAGATCAAAACCTGCGGGGGTGTCCCAACAACCCATGATAAGCTCTCGCGATCAACGAAGGATATTCCTTCTCCCGGGAAGACCGATCAGTCTCGGAATCCGGCTACAAAACATTTCACAGCAATAAAACAAAACCAGCAAAGCCGCCGGATGTGCCGACAAATCCTGATAGGAGCTGCACATATCTCGGTCTCGAGGGCACACCGGATGAGCAAGGCGTCGGGTTGGCATAAACCACGATTGCCCGGTAGCCGGACATCGCTTCGGTTTGGACCAGCACTCAAAGGAGAAGCGGCCCAGGGCTAAAATAAAGATGACCCTCGGGCTCCGGAAACCAAGGGAAAAAAGGCATAGGTGAGGCAAATGGTAAAACCAATGTTGGGCCTTCTGGAAAAGTCTTATTCAAAGCGAACTGTCAAGGGGTCCCATAAATCACCCGACCGCGTTAGGGGCGCAAAAATCCGGGAACATAACACCGATATGGCGGAAACTAGGGCGGCAAGAGTGGAACAAAACACCAGGCATAAGGCGAGCCTTCCACCCTTTACCAAGTATATAGATGCATTAATTAAATAAGATATATTGTGATATCCCAACAAGTAAACATGTTCCAACAAGGAACAACATCTCCATGTTCAACAAGGAACAAACTTCATCTTCACCGCAACTAACAACGCTATAAGAGGGCTGAGCAAAGCGGTAACATAGCCAAACAACGGTTTGCTAGGAAAGGATGGTTAGAGGTTTGACATGGCAATGTGGGTGGCATGATATAGCAAGTGGTAGGCATCGTAGCATAGGCATAGCAAAGAAGCGAGCAACTAGCAAGCAAAGATAGTAGTGATTTCGAGGTATGGTCATCTTGCACGAAATCCATAAGGAAGAAGAAACGAATCCATGAAGAAGACAAGCGGACGAGTCGAATGAAATCTCACAACTCCGGAGCAAGCAGAAGCTAACAAGAGAAGCAAACCGAAACAAACAAACAACATAGTAAACAACCATCACATAAACATGGCATGGCGCACAATCAAGTATGATGCATGTCCGGTTTAAAGAGGCATGGCATGGCAAAGTGCACAA